>OZ022515.1:41682105-42121856 GCA_963989385.1 Ctena decussata
CATCTACAGAAGCATAACACATTGAGTCGTGTCCATTCAAAATCATACAGTATTATTTCCAAAATATACTGAAAGATCATGTGGAAGCAAGGAACACACGCGAGAAAGAAAATAGCAGACTCTGTTACTTGATTTATTTCAAGATCTGGCACGTATAATCCGATTATGACATATTATTATTATCTTTAAATCATTATCAAAATGACCTTTTAATTGAGTCAATGATAATTCACTTACTTCGACTCCTTTTTTTGGTATTTAAAATGTAACGTATACAACATTCAAATGTAAATTATTTGTCAGATTCTTTATGATATCGTCTTTTTGATGTGATGCAGTAAGTAATAATATAACTGTCTTAGCCCTTTCTTTGGGACTATACTTATTTAAAACAATTGTATCAAATATCTAAATCCCTTCAGAGATGTATAACGATACTGCTGTTAGGTTAACCTTCGGCACCTCAATGTTGCTTTAAACACATGCGTTATACTTGAGGGCGGTTACTTTCTGCACCTTGTTACTCTATCATTAATATGAAAACTTATTAACAGTAAAAGGGTAGTCTGACAACTAGCTTACTGTTGTATGCTGTATACGTTACCTTTTTTACCCCCTTACCAAGAAGTCGAAGTTAGTGAATTATCATTGATTTTAATTAAATGTCATTTTGATGATGGTTTCGAAGTAATAAGGCTACCTGCATTAGACAGGGAGGCCAAGATAGTTTTAGTAATTTCATTTTCACACAATATCCATTCGTCTTAAAGTCTGCTGGAATGTTAAAAGCTTAACAAAATTCTGAAGGAAGATTCTCTGGAAGCCAGGAATGAATAAAATAAAAAAATAGCCACCTTAGTTAAGCTGGGTGTGTGCCCAGCAATGTAACGTTGCAACAATGCTAATGCCACCTAGCACCAGCTTCAGCTAACGTCCGTTTTACAAACTGACTCAGAACGAGCCTAGATTTTCCCAAACATAATTTTCAATAAGATCAGGTACGACGGAACTTTTCATGGCAAGTACACGGACTTTTACACTTGCTGCAGTAGAATGAAATAACTTATACTATTTAACCTGTTATATACGTTACTTTGATAAAACTGTATGCTTTGAGGCAAAAAAAAAAAAAATAAACGTTGGCTTTATATATTGCTTTTTTACAGGAAAAGGTCAAAACAGTAGTATAAAAATGCAGCAATCAGGAATTGGTTCTTTCTGCGAAACACCCCACTCGCAATACCAAATTTAAAATAGCAGCAGAAAGTTTTAAGACAAGTAGTCAGACGATACTAAGCAACATTCAGCTCATGCAAATGATCACAAAGATAGCCTTAACTAATTTAAAACATAATTAGTCACACAAACGCCTATTGCCACCCATTTCTGTCCTTTTCTATGTATGGCTATATATGGCAGAATGATGGCAAATATGCCGATGAAATAACTGATTTTTTGAAGATTACAGATAAGAGGACAACACAAACTGTAACATCGATACACGATCGATAAAACTGATGCTCCGCCGTGGAGCTGTCAATAATGATGTACATTGGGTAGCCTTAAACCGGTCTTATGTGCCTTTAAAAAAGTTTTTATTTCAGCTTAAAGTAATAAAGCTTACACATATTTGGCAGTAATATTAGATCTCGGGGACTGTTTAAAAATAAAGGTTATTAACGTTACCTTTCTGAGTACAAAACAAAAAGTTATGATAAGCTAGTTTGACACTTTTGGTTTTGTTAAATAGTCATTAGGCTATTAATAAAATATATAGATATTCCAGGTACAGATTAATTCACAAATGCTTCATTTGAACATCTGGACAATCTCAAGTTTGCAAGTCATGTAAATAACACTGTTTTCTGTCTAAGTAGGCGTAAAAATCTCATTTTACAATAAATAACAACTAAATGTATTGTTACCTCAACTGTGTTCTTTTAAAAAAAAAGTCAGAATTTCAAAAAGGTATATTCTTGGTAGGAATGATCTATGCTTTACTCAAATATTTTAATCTGTTAAGTACGTTACTTTGGTTAAAATAGGTGTTGTTAGGTCAAAACAAAAATGTGAACTGTTGTTTTATATCATGTATTACATTTTCTTATTGCAACAGGGCCAGTTTGTCAGTTTAAAATAACTTATCAACCATGTTTTGTACGAACAATTGTGGGAAAATGACTTTACAGCCATCAACAGGGAATAGATGTAATCATGTTCAACGGTACATATTTGACAAAGTATAGAAGCTAGAGGTCCCAAAGGACCTCTGACAGTATCAATGCCTCAGCAAGCCACTCACATATAATGTGTATTATGATAGTACACACATACATGCGAAGTGGCTAGCTGAGGCACGGGGGGAAAAGTATCTTTAAAAAACTTTTCCTGTTTCCATTACGTTTAATGATAGAATTTGGCTTTTTCCACCAAAAATTGAAGTCTATGTGCTAAAAAATCAGAAATTAAATTCATAGCCAGTTAGGGGAAGTTGAGAACAACAAATTTCAAGAGAAATTCTTGGGTATATCAAAATTTAATTTTGACTGATTTTATAGGCAAATTAACATTACAACCGTCAGAGGTCCTTTGTTTTGTTAGAAAGATATTAAATGGGACAATTAGAAAATTGAAGAAGTTTGGCCGTTTTAAACACAAAATGGTTGTAAATGCAACGACCTAAGTTACATTTTAATTTTTCGCATAATATATTGTAACGAAAATAACAACACAGAAGTTCTGAACTGTTTTCTAAGCAGCCAAATTTATAGCATATTAATCATTCTTGGAGAATATATTAATAATTGTTACATTTGTATTTTTTTAAACACATTTCTTATTGACCTGAATAAATATGTTTGATATTTAAAAGCTAATGGGGTAACGTAAATAACTGGCCACTGCAAAGTTATGCAAGGTTTGTCAAAGAGGCAAACTCTAAAATTTGATATCTATAGACCCACGCGATCATTTTGATATGTAAAAACAAATGTTACACTCCGTAGACCACCCCTTTGAAAGAAAGCGCAACATATTTGCTCCACTACTAGTGCCTCTTGGGCGAACGAGGCCAAGATAAAGTGAAATCATTCAAATTTTCCTTAATCTGAAAAAACTAGGTCAGGATGACCATGATCGCCTATTTTAAGGCAGGCCTATTCTTAATGTCCAGATTCTTTTACTGATGAAGTTATTTTGGAAAGAGTCAATGGATAAAATGATTTAAGGTAAATAGCGAATTCCATGCTTTAAATACAAAGTAGGTCACTGTAACCTAATTCAGCTAATAGTCCAGGGGCATATGTCGTAAAAAAGGGGTCCCGTGAACATGAATGTTAATTTTATGCCCTTATCAGTCACTTAGGACAGTCTTTTAGAAGGTGAAAAATGGTTGTTGAAATTTTTTCTTTCACCATTTTACCTAGAAAATGGCCAAAGTAGTGGGTGGGGTAATACTGACCCAATACAACACCCAGTTGTAACAAATGAGTTGTAGAAAATGTTTTATGTCATAAGTATGCCTTTTTGAACATTCTAATACAGAAAAAGCAAAATGTAGTCCTAAAATATTGGTCAACTGTCATGATATATTTGTAACGTATATAACTGTAACCGAAAATTCGAATGACCTATAAGAACTATACCAAATCAATTGGAATGAAGTTTATTCATGTGGGCCTTAATGAGCATAAGATATCACTTGTCTTTGAATCATGCTCATCTTATCTTTGAAATAATTTCTTAATATATTTTGAATCAGTTAGGTTGCAGTTATCAGTGGCAATATCAGTTAGCAGTGGCAATATCAACTGAAGACAATGTGTAACTTATTTTTTAAGAATTCTGAAAACATTTTGAAGAAGAGCTAATGGCGATTGAAGTCTGTATCATGTCTTAAAATGAAAAAGGTACGTGTAAGCATGAAAAGCGCTATTCTTACAGTCACTCTACTATATTAACATTGGTGTTTATCACAAAGGCACCCTGACAGTAACGTTACGTTACATAACTGTAACTTACCCAAGGGATAACAAACCAGGGTCATGTGCAATACAAGTGGGATCCTGTAGGCATTGCTTCTAATTTCATGCCTTTATCATAGTCATCAAGGGCAGGCTCTTTGAAGCTCAAAAGTTGTATATTTCTGTGTGTTATCAAGAAACTGATCAACGTAGTTGGTGGATAACATTAGCCTTTACAACAGCCAGCTATTACATACGAAATGTAGAGAACAATTAAATTTATAAATTTGGCTTTTTAAAATATCTTGATATATAAAAACAAACTGACATTTTTTTCAAAAAAAAAGTTATCCGTCACGCAAGACCTGTAACGTATATCACTATAACTAAAAAATATAATTAATAATAAATAATAAAATAAACAACCACGATCTGAATAAATCGCTGGAATGAATTTAGAGTATGTTGTTTTTAATACAGACACTCTGTCTCTTCTGATTAAATCATGCCCATCTTCGAAAAAAAAATCTTGTATTATTTTGAATTAGCTTCATAGCATTAAGCAGTGGCATTGCCAGCTGAAGAAATGCAACTTTTTTCTTAGGAATTTCTCCTAAATTGACGATAACTGCTAACTGTAGATGATATAGACCTTCAGTGTAAATATTTAACGCCTCATGTTAACAGACATACACCAAATCGAGAAGAAATACCAATGTTATACATGTATGTCTTTAAACTATGATTAAATAGAGTTGTACTGTACTTGAAAGGCAATGTAACAGTAACATTACGTTACATGTTTGTAATCTATCAGGGATATGTTTTTCATCGAGAAAACTGTTTTCAAAGGCTCAATTTTCAGATGCCAGAGAACATTTAACTTATCACTAGTACTAAGATGGCAAAGCTTGCTGTTTAATACACATAAGAACTCAACAAGACACATATAGATCTTTACATCTGAAGCATGTATAACTTTCTTAACATTTACTCTGACTTATAGCAACATCATAAAATTCATCATCTAAAATTACATGCGACAAGGAAAATATGTGATAGTAGGCATATATGATTCAAGTCTAGATTTAGAGCTGTCACAGAGGTGATAGCCATTTGCCTATCCGTGTTGTTGACCGTGCCAATCAGACAACCTACACGCAAAAGAGCCTGTCAGCTGAGGCAGTTGACAGAAGTATTGGATCAGTCGACCATTATTAACACCCTTGTTGCTATGATGTCGATTGTATTCTCATTCAACAGCCCTTTGAACAGTACTGCCCCATAAGCAAGTTTGTGTTAATCTAATTATTCTAACTTACATACTGAATTGTAATCAACGTTACCCTGTGTTGCTCCCATCGGTTACACTGCAACATATTATTGTCACTATGACACAGTGAAAATGAAAAAAATATGATTTTATGAGAAACAGGGTGTCTTATTATCGGTCTGTTACTGACATGTATCGCTCATAATGTAAAATTACCAAGATTTATTTGGTCAGGTAGTTCTGTACACCCCCGGTCTGACATGTTCTGATACATTATCACAAGCAGCTTCATGTAACGAAAGAAAAATTTAAATTCGATCATTCAACTTTCAATATATATATTATATATCTTCAGTTGTGGTGTTGATATTACCAGACTCATAAAGCTGCATTTACTTACTGTATTTAAAATATTTGGACAAGGATTATTCAGAATAGCAGTCAGAATTAATAAATAAGTAGTTTATTTACGTGATTATTGCTGAGCAATATAGTAATATTGTCATTCAATGAAATCATTTGAAAATCAGGTATTAAGGTTAGTATGCATTACTAGTATTATTTGCTTGTTTTCTATTCAGAACTAATATATTACTGTTTGAGTATATAAGATATGAGAAATTTATAAACTACTCAGTAACTGGTTGTATTCGTTACTCGTTCCGTTTTCCTTCTCTTTGTTTTGGTTATCGCGCTGCAAAGTAAAATTATGATTCAATGAATTATTAAGAACAACTGGGATTCGCTTAGATATAAATGAGCAGCAATGTCCTACACCAAAATACTCTGTTATCTTTTCTTGCCATTTCGTTATGTGCTTAGAACTCTGTTGATCTCTGTCTTGCAAAAAAGAAAATAAAAAAAATAAAAATAGAAATAAAAAAAAATATCGTTAAATCAAAGGTAAGCATAGGTTTGATGCTGAATCAATTCTTTAAGAGACTTTAAAAGGAAAAAATAGCATGGAAATAAAAATAATCTTTGAAAAATGTTTGTATATACATGTATTTCTATACTGCTGTGATAGACAGTGACACGAATTCCTTACTTTCTTTTCCTTCTACTTATAATAAAATTTGCTGTGGCGCAGTATTCTTAAGGTCCCGGCTGGTACATTACGTAATAAACTATATACGTAGACCAGATATAGCTATGTAATAAGCTAATGTGCGACGTTTTGACCCGCGGATTGTTTCTCGACTTGGACAATAATGTTTCCCTTGGTCACGTAAACTACGTGATAGGCTTATGAATGTATGTATCCTCTGTCAGCAAATGTTTGCGTTAGCTTTTTAGATAATAGTTATAGTGTGGTTTCACTCTGAGAGGATCGGCTTATATTTCTTTGTTAGAGTCTTTCAATTTGTTCAATTTGTACATTCAATGTACCAGATCTTTTTAGTAATATTTTGAATTTCTGATTACTGGTGATGTTTAACGTACCCGGCCAATCGCCAATCATGTTTCACCTTTATCGAACAGACTTTATCACTTTATTTGGAGCCGTTATACAAATCAAATGCTGGTTATGATTGCAGAATTTTTTTCTAAAACAATAAATCTTTTTAGCAGTTTTTTTAGCATTTTGTCTATACATACAAAGACGTCACGTATGTTACTGTCTCAAGAATCGTAAAATTTAGTAGCTGGGCAATAATATCAATAAAAGTTTTGGTTTCTGCTATAACAAATATGAACACAGGAAAACCTTGTGAGCGTGTTCAGAATTTGTCAAGTCTTTATTTCTTACAATTTGAAATATTCTTAGTTTCGTCACGTATAAAATACACGTCATGAAGCCCTTTTACCACTTGGTGATAAGGCTGACAACTCCAAGTAAACAGTTTTCCTAAAGAACTACCAGGATATTATATCAATAATCGTTCTGTGAGAGACAATAAATTAATTCAGGAAATTGTATTATAATGAACTATATTATTAAATTAAAAGTTATTTACGTTACTACTCGTGGTAGGTAGTGATGAAAAAACAAACTTAGGCGTATTTTCTAATACTTGCAGATGATTCTATAAAAAAAAACTAAGAATAAAAATTAAACATAAGGAGCCTTGCATGGCGTTACATGATTTTTAACAAAAACACACATAGGTAACGTATATAATCGATCGTTACGGCCAAGGAGTCACTAGAAAAAATGGCAACATGTGTTTTTCCATTGTGTACCCACCACTGATGAAGTTAATATATGTTGCCCAAAATTAACACGAATGTTCACGGGAACTACATATGCCCCCGGACTATAAAGAATTATTTTCGTTCGCGATTAAACAAACATTTGTCCTATCAATGCTTACAAAATCAGCCAATAACATCAAGCGTTTCTGGATAAAAAAGTTCAATTTTTTTACTTCTGTTTTTAGTAACGGCATTCATCTTTGATTGCTGATTAGAACACTTTTAGCAATTGCGAGCCTTGAGTTTGATCATGTTTGATTCCGTTTTGAGACTCATAGATGCATCTGCTTTGGAAGTGATTTCTCTGATCCTGAAAGTAAGCAGTTTCATGTAAGTAGATCATGGAGACCTGTGCTGACCTTGTTTTCAAGAATGTGACCTTCAGTTACATGATGCATGCAACATTTTAATCTAGTAACTCTAGGCCCAATACAAGCCACGATCTTCTGAAATCTATACTCTAAGTGAATATCAAGAAACTGAGTCTAAATTGTCTACACTTACAATGACCTATTTTTACGGGAAGTGACCTTGAGTAGTCACATGTTTAAGCTGATGAAGTCTGGTGGCTCTACCAAAATAAATAGAAGTCTACAAAATCTTCCTTAATTGTAGGTAGGCCACAATGACCTTGATCCCCTGCTTACCCATCAAGTGACGTTAAGTGTCCAGATGCATGCAGTGTTGAAGTAACGGATATTATGATATTAAGATAATAAGTACAGTCAAACCTGCTTATGTGGTCACCTCTATTAAGGGGTCACCTACCTTAAGCAGCCACCTTTTCCTGGTCCCTTGAACCAAAATACAGTGCAAATTAACCTGTATTAAGGGGTCACCTGTCTTAAGCAGCCACTTTTTGTCCTTCCCTTGGGTGACCCCTTAAGACAGGTTTGACTGTATTCTATAAATTAAAGTAATATGTTAATTCTACCTTTAAAAATAAAGTACGTCACTGTGACTTATTTCAGATACAAATTTCTTTATTCCATATACAATTTGATGAACTTTTACACCATCGATGCTTAAAAAACCAATCATATCAGGAGGTTCTGCAGGAAAGTACATTTTATTTTTTAAAAAAGGCCAGCCATCTTGGAACACCGATCTCAAAAGTGTCATATTTTAGAGAGCCCTGAGTCTGATCATGCTCTACTCAAAATTTGAGACTCGTCAGTTCAGAGCTTTCGGAGAAAAAGTTGTGTGAACAATATTTGCAGACGGGATACAAGACAATAGGCAACTCCAATGTTTAAAAACAAAGTAGGTCACCGTGACCTAATTCCGCAACAATTTTTATACCGCAGTCTGACGAACCTTTGTCATAACGATGCTCATTGAAAATCAACCAATCATACAAAACAGTATTGGAGAGGTGATTTTAGTTATAAAATGAAATAAAGCGTAAAGATTGAATCTCAATAAAATAACTTTTTGTACTTCTTCATCACTTCCTTGATTCGCAATTTGTGTGCACGCAAGCAGTTACAGCTTCTATATAACAACATGATTGCCGATAACAGGGGTGAAGTAAACTGGAATACCTACATTTGTGACTAGTATTTTGTACTTCTTTTATATATTCTCGATCAAAATGAACATTTTTTGCTAGAGCCTGCGAGTGGACGTTCTGGAGTTATGATGGAAAAGAATAACAGCTACATGGTAAACAGGTATTTAAACCATTAAGGGGTTTGAGTCGCAGTTCCTGTTTGTTCGGCTGGGTGTGAGGATTTTTCCAAATGTGCAGTACTGTTTCGTTTTAGTACTTTACATTTCATCTCCTTTGTGGGCCTTTTGGTTGAATATGTTGTGTGGGATGGGGGCCGTTTCTGTGCTTTTCCGACTATAATTCTACATCTAAATCTTTACTTACTTCTGTTTAGAATTTATTGTACTTGTATTCTATTTGTCTTATTTGCTCTGTAATATTTGACGACGCACATAAGGGCCCAGTCTCACTGTCACCTTTTGAGGGCTATGTTGTTCTACGTTTACCACCCTACGTTTGGCAAAAATTTTACCCTGTTTTGTAAGTACCTAGTTGTTACTATGTTCCAGCGTTTTAAATACGTTTTACTACGATTTACTTCGTATTACCCGGTAATCATACGGCTCAGTACCACGCTTTCAGAACGGACGAGAACAGTTCACTTACCTACTACGATCCCGTACGTTTTACGAGAGACTACGAGGTAGTGTCCGGTATAATTACCTAGTCAACGTGACGTTTCAGTAGGTATCGCAAACATACCAAAACGAAATAAAACGCAGAATAACACGTCACAGAACGTACTAAGACGTGGGAAAGCGTATTAATGCGTATTAGTACGTAGAGGACCTTCACGTATAGCTTCGTATTTAGAACGTTTCGTGTACGTTCTAGTACGTTTAGTCTACGTTTCAATGCGTTTTTACTACGCATACAGTAAGTATTTTTTTGAAATGCTACGTTTAAGTTGAATTTTGAATTCAAACTTAGATAGGCCACGTATGTAGCAGTATATATCCATATATAATACGTATTTACTACGTTTCAATACGCTTTTTCTCGTTTTATTACGTTTTAAATACGTAGAAAAACCTAGTCCTCAATACGTGACAGTGAGGTTGGGGCTTAGAGGACCTCTAGGTTACTCTTGTTACGTTTTTGTACGTATCAAATGCGTTTCAACTACGTTTTACTACGATTTGACCACGTTCTCTTACGTGTTGCTACGTTTTACTAGGTATACGCAACGTATATCAAAATGCCATGTTTGAGTTAAAGATGTTATATCAAACGTAACTAGGCCACATATTTGGCTGTTCTTATATACGTTTTCACTACGTTTTACAACGTATAGCGCCGTTTTGACACGTTTCAAAACGTAGTAAAACCAAGCCCTCAGTACGTGATAGTGAGACTGTGGCTTAAGCCCTAATATGACAAATTGGCAAGTTAAACGTAAATGTGGATAACTTGCACGGTTTGTCAGTTTTAGCCATGTGGTCATTTGGACAAACACACTCATCGCATTACTTCTTTAACGGCATTTCATTCAGATTCAAATTCTATACATAACATAGACAATGATCAGAAATTAATACATTCAAATCCGACATCTCGGCTTCAAAACAAAAAGGGAAGGAAGCACACACACACACACACACACACACACACACACACAAAAGCTGACGAAAGAAACGCACGATAAACCGAGTACACAGCTCTTCCAAAACAGGTGGTCTTTTAGCTACCTTTATTGGAAAAAGCAGCAACATCTATTTTTTACCTTTTTTCTTGTTTAATAAACAAAAAAAAAGACAAAACAGAAAACAGAATGAGCGGGTATTCAGTGACCATATTGCCCGAGACCACAGACACGCGGACAAAGCTACACTGAGGAACTACAAGAAGTACCGCCTAGGAACGGTGAGTAATAGATTACTAATTTTACTGGATGTAAACCCTCGCCCTCTGCTTCTGCAGTATTTTGAAACATTTATTTAGGTTTGGTTCGCATTCCTAGCCCATCAATGAATCATCACAGGAAACAAACAAATCTTGGATAAGACCTATGATGAATCAAGGATGAGGACTCGACAGAAACAATGTTTTGGGACACCTGGAAATTCCGAGGGTCAAACAACACCATTGAAATACCAGAACAAAAGAAAACCACCAGTTTAAACCCGAATGACCAAGCAACAGACAAGACAAGCCCCGGTCCCATCCAACTGAAATAAATAGCTATATGTTAAGTCAGACATTGATTCTAATGTCTGACCAACCGGCAGTCATTTAAAGAGGGAAGCAAAGCTATTAAAAATGTTTAGGTTAACCACTTAACATACAGACTGCATCCTATACGCTTGTAATGCATAACAATTTCTCTGAACTTATCAGAAAAATCAGCCCTTCTTACAATATTTTATAATGTAGGGCGCGTTTACACGACCAAAGTTTCTATGACAAAGTAGGTTTGTCACAGAAAAATTTGCTCGTGTAAATGCCTAAATATGACAATGTTTCTTTGACAAATAAATATGTTAAAGTTACTTTGATAAATTAAATTTGTCCGTGTAAACGGAGAACTTTGCTAAAGATTATGTAACAAAGAACATTGCTACAAGCGTGGAAAATGTGACAAAGATTTTGTTTCATCGCTGCAGGTAACTTTGACGAATAATATTTGGTCGTGTGAACACTGCAGCAAATATTTCATTGCCAAAGTTTATGTGACAAAGATTCTATGGCACATTTTCTTCAACAAATAATTTGCTCCGTGTAAACGCAAAATGTTTGTCATACTTTCTTTGTTAAAGTTTCTGTGACATAGAAACTTTGCTCGTGTGAACGCGCCCGTATTTACTTAGCCCAGTTCCTACCTGGGAACACTTGTAGTTCATGTACCAATCGTTCTTTCAGATAATCGTATCTGTAACCGTAGCTGTAACCAAGAAACCCGAGCCAATTTATTGTTTTCTGACTGGGTTAGGGTTCAACTTGTTAATTTTGTGTCACACAAATTCTTGGGAAGCGCATTATCAGTACAGAGACTCAAAACGCTCAAGGGAGCTGTATTGGTTCACAATGCCTGCTTACAAGCAGGTTAGTTCTTTAGAGAGTCTAGAGTCAAACTAGCCAAGCTGAAGAAACGAATATCTCCTACTTTCTAGAAAACACAATAAACCTCTACATCCGCCAGTAAGCATGAACCACCAACAAGTAAATCAAGTTGACATGCATAAACACTTAGGTCTAACATTCACTTATGACGGTACCTGGTATGCACATCTAACTGAGATAAAATCTAAAGCTTGGTATCGAATAAACATAATGAGACAGTTGAAATTTGTTTTTGACAGAAAGGCACTACTGTCTATATACTTCTCTTTCATCCGTCCAGTCTTAGAGTATGCTGATGTCGTGTGGGAAAACTGCACCCAGTACGAAGCAAACGAGCTTGAAAAGATCCACACTGAGGCCGCACGCATCGTTACAGGGTCTACAAAACTAGTATCTGTAGATGCTTTATATACTGAGACTGGATGGGAAACTTTAGCATCACGGAGAAACAAGCACAAACTTACCCTATTCTATAAGATGAAATCTGGCATGAGTCCAAACTATTTAAAAACTCTAGTTCTACCTTTGATTGGTAATATCTCTAACTAGAACTTGCGTAATGCTAATGATATAGGAACAGTGCACTCTAACTCACAACTTTACTATAATTATTTTCTTCTTTCTGTTATTCGCAAATGGAACGAATTACCAGAGGACATTCGCCAGTCAGACAACACTGCATCTTTCAAAAGACATCTGAACAGTGGTAGTATTACTCCTCCATCTTTTTACTATGCTGGGACGCGTGACGGACAAATATACCATACGAGATTAAAAACTAATTGTAGTACTTTAAACCAACATCTTTATTCTAAAAATATAATTCAAAGCCCACTATGTGCTTGTGGATCTGTGAAGGACACAAAACACTTCCTATTTGAGTGTCAAATATATGATGAAATTAGACACGAAATGATAACTGATGTGTCGAACTTCTGCACTCCTTCTACAAGTTCCCTTCTATTTGGAGACGCATCCCTCTCTGTTCACAACAACACTCGCATTTTCTGTGCAGTCCAAAAATTTATATTTAAATCAAAGAGATTTAGACCAAATTACGACGCGACAGACTGTTCTAAGTGACATATAACTTGTTTAACTTGTTCAGTAAACCGCCACCTTCTGGCACAAGCGCTGACAATAATATCTTTGATCTTGAAACAGAGTTGGTTTCGCTTACCTTTCAGGGTTTTCTTACAAGAATATTACTTTAAGTATAAAAAGCTAATCATTCCTCGTGGAGTTTTTTTTTCTTTCCTTTCCTTTCCTTTCTTTCTCGCTTTCTTTTTTTACTGTACCGTTTTTAAACACCTGAAGATATAAATACGAGCAAACGCCACATTTAAATGTTCATTTGTGTTACTCTTGGTTCAAATCACATTTAGCTTATTGTAAATTAGTTTTTGAAATTTGGGATACAGATTCACAAAAGTCTTATGACTTCCTTCTGAATCCCATTTGTATAGCGTAATATAAATATGTAATTATGTAATGATATGTTTGTAAATTATGATTGTTTATACAAATAAAAGATTGTTTAAACTAAACGAATATCAATTGTCAGATTATTGGCATCGAAATAAATTGAAAAGAACAGAAAAGAAAAATAAATTCTTGGGCATAGGAGTGATGGTGGTGTCGAAATGGAAGGTGTGAGAGGGATATTTACACACGGGCTGCATCCAACTACTTTCTTGCTGACCCACTCCAGCAAGTGGGTTTTTTAAAGCTTATGCTTAAATGATATTAAAGCTGCTAATTCAACTTACCTGGTTCAGTTTACTACCATTTCTCGAAATCAAATATGTCCATTTGAGTTTTTAAAATTCACTGGTATGCTCTCAACCTTGGAAAGTAATCTGTTTGCAGTGTAATTTTTCAGCTTCAAAATGGCCGCCTCAAGAAGTTTTCAGAATGTACAGAGAACAGACCAGACCAACAACAAATGGCTGTAGGGGTGGCAAGTTTCAAGTCCGTTCTTGAAAAATGCCATTTAATATAAAATTAATATGAAAACAGTTGAGAAGGATTTATGTTGATATTTTATAACAATTATTTGCATAGGAAATGTCTTGTGGTAAAACTAAAAGTTGTATAAGAATATTTGACACTGCAATCAACCCTTTGCTGAAATAATCATATTCCAAAAAAGATCATGTGATTAGTGATGACATCATGTCAGTTGTGATGTCATGACAAATGATTCCCGGCTTTTTAAAAAGTAGCATGTATCTCCCCAAAGGCTGGAACCCAGAAGGACTATTTTTACTATTGGAAAACCCACCTTCAAACAAAAAATGATCATAATAAACTAAAGAGGTGATGCAATATGCTGAAAGTCATTTTTCAGCTGCGAGAAATGGTTTTGGGTATGTAAAACCTAAAATTTTGACATTAAAGCATCTATTAAGGAAAAAAGTTCCACTAAAAACCACTTGCTGGAGTGGGTCAACAAGAGAGTAGGAAACATACCATGTCATACTGACACGGTTAATGATTGCAAACGGGAAACTAACTAGGCTTCCCCGGATTACATCTGCGAGGACATATATAGTTAAACTTGTTCAAAACTCACATATGTCTATTATTCAAACTTCTAAAATATGAAGCTTTTATCAGGAAACCAAACACATACTCGTTCGTTATTAAAGTAATGTCTTTCAGAAATTTAAAAAGGGTCTGCGAAGGACAACACTTATTCACAAACAAAGATAAAGAGTAATACCTATTTGCTGCATGTTATTCATATTTCTTCAAGTTTTTATAGCAATTCAGACACTGAAGTTAGTTAAAGCTTAGTAAGAAAGACAAAGAGCAAAGAAAGCTAACACAAAATAAGACGACAAGAGAATGATCTTTTTTCTTTTTTTTTTTTTTTTTTTTTTTGGCTTTTTTGTTTTGTTACTATTTGTTTATCTTTTAGTTCTGCACAAATTGTGTTTCCCTGTTCTTTGTAACTAAAACCCATTCTATTATGAATCTCAAAAGGGCACTAGAACTATAGCGTGTAAAAGATATTTAAAACAATAATAATATTGAAAATAAATAGATGAAAAATGAAGTAAAATGAACAAGCGGACATACGTATCTACAAAGTACAAAGACTAGGAAGATAATTTGCGAATACATCGCTTGTGTCTGATCTTTTTGCATTAAAAAGTAGAAAGCAATTCAAAAGGCTGAAGAAGCTATAGCTTGGAAATGAAAACTCACTCTGAAAGCTAACTTAAAATCATAACATACTTACCCTGCATCTGATTCACCGAACTTGCAAATGGCAGACTTACATAAAAAGTTTGTCTTGCTTCCTGCAGATAAAGCTGACAACAATGATATCATTGTTTGACGGCCTCATTACGTTAATACCTTAATACGGGAACCTGGTAGTACCAAGACTAACGTATTTCTTTTGACGACAAGTCTATTGTCACTAGCCATTGTTGTCATATTACTGTTATGTTTGCAGTAGAAATCACAAAAATAGGAACAGATTCCTACGCTATATTTGTTACCTAAACGTCATAAACGACCTTAAAGCACGTTTTATTGCCAATTCTACTTCATGCACTACCACTGAAATGTCTAAACTGTTAATGTCTAGCCTTACCGCTGTAAAAATAATTTATGAAATATGTCGATACAATTTACAAACTGGATGGTATAACCTCTTTTGGTCAATTACAAATTCTACCGAAGTCCTGAACAAACTTAAATCTAAAGACCTTATGCCCTTTAAAATATCTACCTTCGATTTCTCCAAACTGTATACGTTTTTCTCTTCTTCTTGGTGTTGTGGGATGGCTGCAGTTTGTGATTGTGGCATACCCTGGACCATTCTATTAACTTTTTACAAGGAGCAACAAACAAAATCTCTAGGATAAAGGAGTTAATTTTGACCATACGATGGTACAATCAAAAAGTTCTCGGCCTCTTGTACTTCGAAATTCCCAGGAATGAAAAATTGGTTATTACTATTCAATATAAAGTCCCTTCATCGTGATGCACTTTGTCCATCGCTGTTCTAGTTTGCTTATCCCTTCAAAATAGAAGTCTTTATCCTGGTTTCCTAAGTGCTCATTTACTGCATCTCTGACACCTTCATTGCTTCCGAATTGTCTACCATGAAAATTAGTTGTCAGCTTTGGGAACAGATAGAAGTCAGAAGGGGCTAAATTAGGAGAATATGGGAGTGAGGAAGGACTTTAAAGCCGCATTCAGTAGCAGCAGCCATGGCAACGTGCGACCGTTGAGCAGGTGCATTATCCTGCAAGAGCAGAACGCATAGAGTCAACATTCCTCTCCTCTTCCTCACAATCTCCTGACGCAGCCGCCTCAGTTCTTCGGCATAAAATGCACAGTTTATCGTGCGACCTTGCTCAAGATAATCAACCATGATTACTCCCCGAGTATTTGAAAAGATAGAGGTAATCATATTCCGTGCTGAAGAAACTCTCTTAAATTTCTTAGGAAGTGGTGATCCAGGGTGCTTCCACTGCATGCTTTGCTTTTTAGATTCTGGATCAAAGTGATGGACCCATGTCTCATCCTGGGTCACAACTGGGTCGATAAATTCCTAAGGGTATTCTTCATAGCGGGAAAAAGAAACCTAGAAATATCGAGTCTGGTTCTTCTCTGATCTTCGGTCAACATTCTGGAGACTCACCTTGCCGAGACCTTGAACATTCCTGAGATGTCAGTCAATATTGACTGAACTGCCGCAAAACTTATGCCCCCTTCGCTGGCTATACCCCGCACGTTTCGCCTCCTGTCACACCTGACCAGACTGTGAACAATCTCAACATTTTCATCTCTGGTAGCCTCTCTGGGGCGCCCGGACCGTTCATCATCTTCAACGCTCTCCCTCCCCCTCCTAAATTCAGCAGCCCATTTCTTCACTGTGCTATAAGAAGGAGACTCCATCCCAATGGTTTTCATGAAGTCTGCGTGAATATTCTTGGGAGACATTCCCTTCTCACAGAGGTACTTTATTACTGCTCTAACTTAAACTTTCTGCATTTTTGTCAGTTTGACACACCCTTCTCCTCTTTAAAGGTGAATTCCTGGGGTAACGAAAGCATCGGAATCCTACTCTCTCAACTAATAACCTTCAATAAGATTAACTTGTCGACCGATCGGGATTTTGTTTCAATGTAATGAATCTAAGTATATTGGGCCAGTAACTTTTTTATCGTACCTTGTATTTGTTTGTTCTACGAACTGATAGCGACAAAGGAAATAATTACTATTTGCTACACTTGAGCCAACTCAAAGCATATGGAAAAGAAGGTGCAATGGACAGACAAACAAACGGAAGGACAAAAGGATATGCACTATTAAAATATCGCCCTTTCCAATAGTGGCGGGAGTAGAAATCTATAAATAGCCAGACATAAATCGAAATTCTGGATCAAAAGCTTTATACCCCCCCCCCCCCAAAAAAAAAAAAACATGTTGTTTCCCGCAACTGTATCGGGAGCGAACATTATACCTTTCAAAATGGTTTCAACCACTCCGATGCTTCCAGATATGCCAGGATACAGGATAGTATTACACCAAAATTTCTCTTTCACTAAGAGTTCGAAGTTGTGACGGCGACCTATTTGTACATAAACAAGAGGCCCATGATGGCCCTGGATCGCTCACCTGAGTATCCTCTGAATTTAACCTCAGAAACATACATACGTCCATCAGACAGAGTTTCACAGAGGAGTCAATGGAAAATGAACCCTTTATTGTGTACCTTAGGTTTCTATAAGTTTTAACCTAATGACCTTGTTTTTGACCCCACATGACCCAGTTTCAAACCTGGTCTAGATTTCTTGGAAATATACATTCTGACAAAGTTTCACAAACATCGGATCAAAACTGTGCCTTCTAGGGCGTAAACAATATTTTTTTAAGGTTTGACCTACTTTTTGACCCGACATGACCAAGTTGCACCCTTGGTCCAGATTTGTAGGAGATAAACATTTTGACAAAGTCTCATGAAAATTAGAACAAAACTGTGTCCTCTAAAGTGTTCACATGCTTTTTAGCTCACCTGAGCCGAAGGCTCACAAGGTGAGCTTATAGTATAGGGTTGATCCGCCGTCCGTCGTCCGTCGTACGTCGTCCGTTTACACTTTTAAGCATTAATATCTGCTAAGTTGTGAAAATATGATAAAGTGCATTAGTAATGGGATGACTGGACCAGGCATTGTCATTTGGGGAGGTAAATTGTCTGTTTTATGAACACAAATTGCGTTTTACAGATCCGCTAGCGCATGGCTGTAAAATGAAATTTCCAATCATAAAACCAACAATTTACCTCCCGGGTCCCCAAATGACAGTTTTGGGTACAGTTGTCCCCTGAGTAGAGAGATTTCACCAAAATGTTAAGTGCCACATATGATGCTTTTTAGCTCACATGACCCGAAGGCTCCCAAGGTGAGCTGATAGTATAGGCTTGGTCCTTAGTCCGTCGTCCGTTGTCCGTTGTCCGTTGTCCGTCGTACGTCGTACACCCACACTTTTAAACATTAATATCTGCTAAAGTAGCTGGCCAAACTTGATCAAATTTTATGTGTAGCATTGTTGGGGTAGGGGATTGATTGCATATTGTTTTGGTACAGATTGGTTTAAAACTGTGGTTACAATGGCAACAAAAAGGTCCCGTAGACTTATGATGGAGAAACTGTTGTCCGGGCCCTAGCTTCTTCATTTTTGATCGCAACTTCGTGTAACTTGCAGATATCCAGGACAACCAAAACATCTCGGACCAGTTCGAATTTGGGCCAGGTTGGACGATTCTTTACAGAGTTACTTGCCCTTGAGCGATAAAATATTTTCCCATAGACTTATAATGGGGAAAATGTTGTCCGGGCCCTACCTTCATCATTTTTGATCGCAACTTTTTGCAACTTGCATGTATCCAGAACAGCCAAAAAAAATCTCAGACCAGTTCGAATTTGAGCCAGGTTGAATCATTCTTTTCAGAGTTACTTGCCCTTGAGCGATAAAATATATAATGGGGAAAATGTGGTCCGGGCCCTAGCTTCTTCATTTTTGATCACAACTTTTTGTCACTTGCAGGTATCCAGGACAGTCAAAACATCTCGGACCAGTTCGAATTTGGGCCAGGTTGGATCTTTTTTTTTTCAGAGTTACTTGCCTTTGAGCAATAAAAAAATTTCCCATAGACTTATAATGGGGAAAATGTTGTCCAGGTCTAGCTTCTTCATTTTTGATCGCAACTTCTTGTAACTTGCTGGTATCCAGAACAGTCAAAACATCTCGGACCAGTTCGAATTTGGGCCAGGTTGTATTATTCTTTTAAGAGTTACTTGCCCTTGAACTAAAAAATATTTTCCCATAGACTTATAATGGGGAAAATATTGTCTGGGCCATAGCTCCTTCATTTTTTGATCGCAGCTCCTTGAAACTTGCAGGTATCCAGAACGGCCAAAAAAACCTCGACCTTTTCGAATGTGGGCCAGGTTGGATGATTATCTCCTCGCACAAAGAAGTTGTGGAGGGGATGTAGGGTCTGTCCCGTACGTATGCATGTATGTATGCATGTATGTATGCACGTATGTGCACCTTTTGTCCATCGCTCTAGCTATCTCATTTATTATATAATTTTGATATAAGTTCACACAAATATTGGGTATGACATTACCTTGAATGAGTTTGCATTTCAGCATGATGGGGTCAAGGTCAAGGTCACAGTGGCTATTTTTAGAAAAACTTTGTTATCACTCCTTCATTTGTGGACCCATTTCGATTTAACTTCACACAAGTGATAAGTATGGCAATATCTTAGACAAGTTTGCATTTCATCTTTCTTGGGTCTAGGTCAAGGTCACAGTGGCTATTTTCAGAAAAACATTGTCGTTGCATTAGCGCCTTCATTTATGGACCAAATTCGATTTAATTTCACACAAGTGATTGGTATTACAATATCTTAGACAGGTTCGCATTTAAGCATTCTGAGGTCAAGGTCAAGGTCACAGTTGCTATTTTAAGAAAACTTTGTCATCGCTCTAGCGCCTTCATTTATGGGCAGATTTTGATTAAAACTTCACAAAAATGTTTAGTATGACAATATCTTGAATAAGTTTGCGTTTCAGCATCCTAAGGTCAATGTCAAGGTCACAGTGGCTATTTTTAGAAAAACTCTGTCATCATTTTAGTGCCTTCATTTATGGAATGGTTTCGATTGTACTTCACAAAAGTGCTAAGTATGATAATATCTTGGACAAGAACGCGTTTTAGCGTTCTGGGGTCAAGGTGAAGGACACAGTGGCTATTTTTTAAAAAAATTTGTCATCGCTGTAGCATCTTCATTTAAGGACCAAATTCGATTTATTTCACACAAGTGATTGGTATTACAATATCTTGGACAAGTTCGCATTTCAGCATTCTGAGGTCAAGGTCAAGGTCACAGTGGCTGTTTTTAAAAAAAACTATGTCATCCCTCTAGCTCATTCATTTATGGACCGATTTTGATTAAAACTTCACACAAATGTTTAGTATGACAGTATCTAGAACAAGCTCGCATTTCAGCGTCCTAAGATCAATATCAAGGTCACAGTGGCTATTAATAGAAAAACTTTTTCATCGCTCTAGCGCTTTCATTTATGGACCATTTTCGATTTAACTTCACCCAAGTGATAAGTATAGCAATATCTTGGACAAGTTTGCATTTCAGCATTCTGGGGTCAAGGTCAAGGTCACTGTGGCTATTTTTAGAAAAGCTTTGTCATCGCTCAAGCGCCTTCATTTATGGACAGATTTTTTATGCTCCCGTGACGACAGTCAGGGGACATTAAGATTTGCCCCTGTCTGCCGTCTGTCCATCCGTTCGTCACACTTTGTGGTATAGAGTTTGTGTAATCAACTTCTACAGTTTTCAATGGATCTTTTTTAACTTTGCATGCATGTTGTGGATATATTTGACAGTTTCAAACTATCATGTTTGTTCAGTTGATGATCCTCATTTTACCTTCGACCTTTTACTCAGCTGAGCGGCTCAGGGCCTCATGACCCTCTTGTTCTAAGAACTAACCTAGTGACCTAGTTTTTGACCTGAAATAGCCCAGTTTCAAATCAGGTCTAGATTTTATAAAAAAAATCATTCTGTCAAAGTTTCATATAGATTATATCATAACTGTGCCCTCAAGAGTGTACACAACGTTTTTCTAAGATTTGACCTAGTGACCTAGTTTTTGACCCCACATGACCCAGTATCAAAGTTGGTCTAGATTTCATTAAGATAATCATTCTGACCAAGGTTCATGATGATTGGATCGTAACTGTGCCCTCTGAGTCATTCTAAGATTTATTTCTACTTTTAGCTCTGGCGGCCATTTTGTACAGCGGAGTGGAACCGTTTCAGCATTTTTTGTTTAGAACCATGAGTCAAACACTTCTGTGAAATTATTTTGAAATCGAGCCATTGGCTTCAGAGGAGATGTCGTTTACAGGTTTTTTCTATATTTAGCTCTGGTGGCCATTTTGTTCTGCAGAGCTGAACCATTTGAGCAATTTTGGTAGAGGGTGTCCTAGGAAACATTTCTGTGAAATTATTTCAAAATCTTCCCAGCGGTTTTGGAGGCGAAGTCGTTTAAAAGTTTTTCAAGTTTTAGGTCTGGCGGCCATATTGTTCAGTGGAGAGGAACCGGTTGAGCAATTTTGGTAGCGGGAGACCTAGGGAACATTTCTGTGAAATTATTTCAAAAACTGCCCAGCAGTTTTGGAGGCGAAGTCGTTTCAAGGCTTTCCTATTTTCAGCTCTGGCGGCCATTTTGTTCAGCGGAGCGGAACCGTTTGAGCAAGTTTGGTCGAGGATCTCCTAAGGAACATTTCTGTGAAATTATTTCAAAATTTGCCCAGCAGTTTTGGAGAAGAAGTCTTTTAAAGGTTTTTCTATTTTAAGCTCTGGCGGCCATTTTGTTCAGCGGAGCTAAACCGTTTTAGCAAGTTTTGTCGAGGGTCTCCTAAGGAACATGTCTATGAAATTATTTCAAAATCTGCCTAGCTATTTTGAAGAAGAAGTCGTTTAAAGGTTTTTCAATTTTTAGCTCTGGCGGCCATATTGTTGAGCGGAGCGGAACCGTTTGAGCAATATTGGTAGAGGGCCTCCTAAGAAACTTTCTGTGAAATTATTTCAAAATCTGCCCAGCACTTTTGGAGGAGAAGTCGTAAAGGTTTTTCTATTTTTAGCTCTGGCGGCCATTTTGTTCAGCGGAGTGGAACAGTTTTAGTAATTTTGGTAGAGAGTTTCCTAAGAAACATTTCTGTGAAATTATTTCAAAATCTGCTTAGCAGTTTTGGAGGAGAAGTCGTTTAAAGGTGTTTCTATTTTTAGCTCCGTCGGCCATATTGTTCAGCGGAGCGGAACCGTTTGAGCAATTTTGGTAAAGGGCCTCCTAAGGAACATTTCTGTGAAATTATTTTAAAATCTACGCAGCAGTTTTGGAGGAGAAGTCGTTTAAATGTTTTTTTTTCTATTTTTAGCTCTGGCGGCAATATTGTTCAGTGGAGCGGAACCGTTGAGCAATTTTGGTAAAGAGTCTCCCAAAAACATTTCTCTGAAATTATTTCAAAATCCGTCCAGCAGTTTTGGAGAAGAAGTCGTTTAAAGCAAATGTTGACGACGGACGCACGACCGGACGACGGAAGACGGACGACAATACAATACAATACAATACACTTTATTTATATACTCGGAGGATTACAAACATTAAAACATTAGCTATGAATAGCTATTTACCGAGTTAACAAGCACTACAATACATTTAAGACATGGCAACTATCAAGCATGAGATAAGAATTATAATGTCCGTCGCATATAGCACAATTAAAGCTGTAAAATAAAAGATTAATATCATGCAGAATATATAATAACATTTAAACAGAAACATACAATTATTATGAGCAAAGTATTTGGTTTTTAAGAGCAAGCACAAACATTAAAGCAAATTAAAATTTATTTAATAACATATAATTAAATAAACACCAGCACATATAGCAGCACCGTCTTTGCATCCCATCCTGAGTTAAACTAAAAAGTGAAACAGTTCTTGCTACAAGGACTCCCGCACAGAACATACAAGCTACATGGCAAGAGTCCTTGAGCTGTATGAAAACTGGTAACAACGGATAAGGTGCAAAGAAGCTAAGATATATAATATCTTAGACGACGGACAAAGACCGATCACAATACCTCACCTTGAGCACTTCGTGCTCAGGTGAGCTAAAAAGTAAATAAGAAAATTCTCAGGAACTGATACAATTCAAATCCAGATCCAACCCAAGACACCATGTGGTAAAACGACAACACAAAATTAGTCACCACCAAAGACATCATCAGCGGCCACCATTTGAACAGTCATTTCCCATGTAGGTGGTCGTTGGGCTATTCTTAACTGCACAAACAATGTATCAGTAATAAATATAGCAACAACCAACTCATAAAAGACCAAGCAGAACCAAAACAGAAGTGCCGCCTTGGGACAGCCAGTTAAGAAATTAAATGTTGGGCCCGACCAAAGAAGTCTGTGTAACTATCATCTTAGGTGTATGATGGCGCCGTTACTATTATGGTAGGTTTAGGTTGGAGCCTTCATAAAGTCCGAGGCCGACCGACAGTCGTGGAATTGAAGAACTAAGCAAAGCTGTTAACTTTGATTGGTATAACCACCAAGCACGCAGGTTGTCGCAAAACATCAATATTAAATTCAACATTTTACATCGAATAACTATTTTCTTAAAATGATAAGAAAATCTTTTTTAAGCTATTATTTGTCTGAAATTTATACACCAAGTCGCCATAAAATTCAGGTTCCGAACAGCCTTGCGACATTATTTTGAGACACTTTGTCGAAATGCCTTCGATAAAATTTTGTAAACGCTTTACGAAGTTTATGATATGTATAATCTTGTTCGAGCAATTTTGCAGTCCAATTTTTATTACGTGCATTAAAGTCATCAGCATGACTGGGCACTCGAGCAAAACGAATAAGTTGAGAAATATAAATACCATAGGATGAAGAACGAGGACCCTCCAAAAATGGAAAATTAACAATATCAAAATCAAAATCATCTCGTTTATTGTAAATTTTAAATTGTAACTAAACCATCCGATAAAGAAAAATGTAAATCCAAAAATGAGGCTTCGTTAACTGGGACGCTGGTCTAAATTAACTGAAGTTCAGTAAGGTAAATCTTATTGCCCATGCTATATGTACCATGACATTAATTATCGTTGTTGCTTAGACGAGTATCTATTTTCAGTGTTCTTAATATGGCTGTAAATACCGGAGGGTTTGCACCTGTTTGGGCTGTCTTCCTGCCAGATATGAATTGAACGTGTGAAGGGTGCCTTGGTAACCTTTGCAATGTTTTTGAACTGCCATTCTTTAGCCTGTGAGGTATATTGCAAATTATACTGACCATCTACTAGTTAAAATGTATAGTCCGGCTACCTGTTTTCATAATGTGTACCATGCGGCTAGCAAAGGTATGATGCGATTTTTTTATGGTGTAAAGAAAGGGGGAAAGGTTAGAAAGGGGATACAGGAAGTATAAAACTAATAAGATCTGATAATAAATACATGTACGTGCATTGTAGTATATTTTGACGCCATAAATAATGAAGCATTCTTCTTATCTCAAAACTGAAACACCTCTTGACTACTTTTAACGACCCAAACAAAAAGGATCATATAATCAAATCAATTATATAAATATCTCAATTCAAGGTTTCAGACAAATAATGATACATGATTTGACAATTTATTCAGAGTTGATTTGAAAATGCAGCTTTCTATGTAACTCAAAGGCTAAAGCTAGAAGATGATCGCCCAATTTTTAATCGCAATCGTATCAATACATCCTCTTATTCAGCTTGATACTAAAAACTGATACCCGCACAACCAGAAGACTGACGTGTAAACTTTAATTATGAATGCTAAAAAGTATTTTATAAACGTTCGAGCATTGTCCTTTTACAAGTTTCCCATAAAGGGTAATTTGACATGTCAAAACACGTCCCTGTTCACACCTCATTGTTAGCCGCAGGATACAACTAACGATAAAACTTATCCGCATTGTACACATTTTAATGTAGCCAGTCTCCAGGGATTAACTATTTATTTTCATTTACTCGAACCTTTTCGGATTGCATATGATTATGTTTAATAACTTCATGACAATGTAAAAATCAGTATTCCAAACATGTTTTCAGTGAAACCATATAATGTTTATTGGCTGTAGATGGCAACTAAATGAACAAACCGATTAAAATAAGCGGAATCTGACTACTAGCAAGAACTGTATACTTCACTGTTCATTTGCTGTATTGCTAGAAGGCGATGGTGGCTTGTGCAGGTTAGTGGTATAGTACATTATTGTAATTTAATCGTTTAAAATATTTATCTTTCTGTTCCAGGTCTAAATGCTAACCCCAGTTCCTATGTGTAATAGCTGACCAGACATGTGCCCAACTCCGTGATAAAAACATTAAATTTGATGAAACTAATAAAGGTACTTCGAATTTGTGATGGTGATGTATTATACACTACAGGAATACAAAATGCAATGCCGGTGTTAAGAATAAATTTTCCGTCCTTTTCCTTTCGATGAGTGTTTAATTTGATCTTAATACTTTCAGTGATCTAACATGGCTGTAAATGTCGAGGGGGTAGTAATTGTGCTGGCTGTATTTCTGCTGATTATGGAGATAAGATGCCAACAAAATTGCCCGGTTGACTGTGTCACTTGTATTAATGCTCATAACTGTTCTACGTGTGTCAGTGGAAAGTATGGACCAAAGTGTGAAAGCGATTGTATAGTCCTGTGTAGTGACAATACTTGTGATCAAAATACAGGTACCTGTAATAACACTTGTCTTGCTGATCAGTATCTTTATTCAAACCAATTGTGTAAACAGTGTCCTCAACGATGTAGTAGTTGTACAAACTCCACTAATTGCACTTCTTGTAAGCAATGGTATAACTGGGGATCAAGCTGTCAGTATGATTGTAACTACTGTTTATATAGCGGCTGCAGAAAACATGATGGCTGCTATGGTGGTTGTGGAGACAATCTTTACCGTATTTATAACTATTACAAAAAGGGGTTTGAATGTGTTCGATGTCAAGAGCATTGTAGAACATGCAGCAACGCGACAGAATGTCTAACTTGTGAGACGGGTTACTGGGGCTCGCAGTGTCAATATAATTGCTCTGCTTGTAAAAGTTTTTGCAGCAAACATGAAGGATGTATTGGTGACTGTATCACTGGGTACTATCGTAATCAAATTGACAGTGAGTTTCAGTGTGTGGAGTGCCCTGAGACTTGTACGACATGTAAGAACGCAACTGCATGTCTAACTTGTGAGAATAGATATTGGGGTTCATACTGTCAACATAACTGTACAGGATGCAACGGGCATTGCGATGAGAAGACTGGTTGTGTCAGCAACTGTAGCACTGGACACTATCTCCGACAAATTGACAATGGATTCCAATGCGAAAAATGTCTTGATGGTAGATGTCTGGCATGCACAACAGCTATTGACTGTAAGGAATGCATGATTGGTTACTATCCCGCGAATGCCAAACAATGTGTTATGTGTCCAGAACATTGTAAATCTTTTGGATATTGCAGTAACAGAAACGGATCATGCACTGACGGATGTACAGATGGTTGGACTGGGAATTATTGTGATAAAAAATGTCCAGCAAATTGTTTGCAATGTGAACAGTTCAATAGTTCATACTGTGACTCGTGCAGTTTTGGTTTCTATGGTGACAGCTGCTACAGTACTTGCAGTAGCAATTGTAAACACATAAATTGGACACAGGCCTGTGATAAAAGACATGGGACATGCAGATACGGATGTAAGAATGGATACTGGGGTGACAAATGCACGATAAAATGCTCAAGGGGATGTTTTGGAAACATTTGCAATCAATCAACAGGCGTGTGCGTGTCGGGCTGCAAGGAAAACTTCTGTGGGCGCCACTGCAACGAAGAACAAACACCAACATCGACAGGTAATGCAAATACGGCGAGCCTAGTGTTGAAATAGGGGCTTTATATGCTTATATCATAAGAACATGCTAGTTTCTCTTTGTTTCAATTCTAGGCTCGTATAAATCGGCTTTAAGGTGAATGGATACACAGGTTTATGGGAAGCAAATCTGATATTTTACGTTTGCCTCCCTTCTTAATGTGGAAAGGAAAGGAGCCGCGACACGAAAAAACAACAAAGTGGTTGTGCGCCATACGCAGACTCAAATCAGCCTGGGCGTCTTCCCAATCCAATCAGACTCTTTGCTAAGTGCTGAAACGGTAGCTAAGGATCTAAGCTACCTACATGCGGACTGCGAAGACTCTGATCAGACTGGGCGGATGCCCAGGCTGATCTGAGTCTGCGCTGGGCGCACAACCACATTGTTGGTTTTCTCGTGTCGCGGCTCAAATAATGATTGAACTTTTTCTTGTAGGAGCAGATTCTGTCCTTCAATAGTAGACCCTACTTTTGAAGGGCTTCGGCCGCCATCAGAGGAAAAAGGATGTCACGGAAACTGTCTTCCTTGGACAAAAATGGAAATGTATCCAAACATATTACATGTTTCTGTCCACATTCCAGCCACAGTATTTTCCCTTTTATAACCATTCTCAGATCAGCACTAGCTACCTCCAACAAAACTAGGTCATTGTGTTCTATTGTCGCTAAACTCGGCATGAAGTTTAATTTTCTGTGCTTCCAAAAGCGGGAGGAAATTTAAAAATACCAGTTCATGCACCAACCTCCACATGCCAACAGAACTAGGTTATACATTAGCCTTCTTTAGTAAACATTGACAATTTTAAAGGCATTTCAGACTGCACAGGTCCTACAAAAGTATATGTAGGCCACAGTACTTTTGTTTCTGAAGTTGGCAACATTCCAATGTCAGTATTGCATGGAGTCCTTTTTGTACATTCCATCAGTGCATGTACCAATTTAACTTCTCCAGGGCATTTCCTATAAAACAAAGTCAGAGAGATCTACTTCCCTAGTGACTCGATGTCAAATGCCCAAGATCAGCTACCTTGCATCTCAGTTTTCATAAGCTTATTTTTATTTCAGTAGCTCAGGGGAGCTACCTAGGTCCACTTTCGCCTCTTGATTGAAGAATAGATTGGTCATTACCTGTTTCAACACTACGGTCGTACTTGTAAAATCACAAGTTTCAAATTAATGACTAAGATGACTTTAAAGCGCCTTAATCAGGAATTGCAAGTAGAGGAAGCGATAACACGGTATTCTGTATATGTGTACAAAATATAAAGAAAACCAATGCTTTCACCTCTACCTTCCGCAGCAAGCAAGCTATAAAACTTGAGACTAATCTCAAACTCAAAATACAGCACACTGATTGGCGGCTTCCGAGCATGTGCTCGGAAGCAGCCAATCAGTGTGCTTTATTTTAAGTTTGAGAATGTACTCAAGTTTTATAACCTCTGGGCCTGGCTGGTGTAGATTAATATTAGGCAGGCAGACGAAGGCTGGTAATATCAGTTATCATTATTCATCATTTGGATAATCATCTTTATACAGTAACTTGGTATTATGTGTCTTTTGCGAAAATGAAATAAGAATTTTTATATTCTTCAGGTAAACTAGTTAATTAATTCACAAAACACCAAGGTTGAATTACTACCTCATGGTAACAAATATGGAAAAAATGTCTTTGTAAGCAAGTGAGATGTCAAAGAAAGGAAACATATTTGTCGTTACTTTACTTAGAATTAGCTTTTGCACAACACTGAAGCATGCAAATTATGTTTAAAAAAAAGAAAAAAAAAACATTCGAATTAAACTACTGCATTTGATAAGAATTTTTACACTGAATACTTTATACCGTCATAGCATATTTGTTTCTTTCAGGTATTACAGTAGGCACGCAGAACACTAAACAAGAAAGCAGCCGAAGCAATATGGTGGTTGTGGCACTCTCCGTGGTGACCGGTATTGCTGTCGTGGTGGCAGCGGTGTCTACCTTTGCTGTTATCTTTTTACTGAAAAGAGGGTAGCGAAACCTTTTTTTTTTTTCTCGCGTACATCATTTGTGACTTTAGCTCCACTTTTATATCGCCGTAAAATCTTGGTAAATCTTTGAACAAGATTTATTTTGCATTCCGTTTTGTTGAGATAATTCGATAATTTAAACAATAATTGGTGTTTTAAATGCGACGTGAAATCGGCACACTCGGCGCTAGGTGTGTGCAACTATGGTTACGCACCGCTGAGCCACTTTGGGAACGTTGTTACGAGAATTGAAACAGAACAGAACAGAAATCGGCACTGAGAAAAATTAAACAAAATTGTCGAATAAAGGTCGAACTTCTTGCAGCAAAATGACGTTCTTGTTTCAGTTTGACTTAGGATCAAGTCAGGTAAATTGGGACAGCAAGTAAATTCGGAAAGTGACATTGTTTCCATCATATGTCATTTGTTTGGAATTAAAACAAAATTAACTGGACAAACAATGAAAACCCTGATGAATTTTACTGTTTGCAATGGTAGATCCATATTTTCCCGCTGTCCGAAGTTACCAGACCCGACCCTACCAGAGGAAGCCCAATCTCACGCATTAAAGTATCGGCGAGAACAGGTAAGAGACATCCGGTCATTTGCGTCAGAAGACGAGAAAATGGCGGAGTTGAATTGACGGTTCCAGCAGACACATTTAGTGTTGTTGTTTACTTAAGGCAGTGCTAGCGTTAGAATTTTGTTAAAACTGTCACACAGTAGAGATTCTTACCATCTATTTAAAGTTTGTTTCGCTTGGTCTCTTGACATGTATTGTCGCCCTTTCCATTATCTTTTGTCCTCTCAGCAAAATTGTGAACAAAGTGCATTTAAAATTCATTTTGCTGCATGCTTGTTTGATTGTTGACAAATATGCAGCACAGCAAAGATATACAGAGTATAAATAATGTCGCTTAGATGCCCGTTCGATTCTCTAATTGTGGTCGGTTTGGTGGAACAACCACTGATTTTTTTTTTCGCCCGTTTCTCGGCCATGTCTAAATGTTTAATAATTTTGGTAACTAACACTGTTTCTGTTACTGCAAAATGGATTGTCACATGCCTTCAGTTAATATATCAATATGAATTATAATTATAGCAATTGTTATTTATTGGTTTTTATGTACATACATTGGTTTAACCATTATCAATGACAATAACGCTCATCAGCATTACCTTTCAGGCAGCTTGGGACCTATTTTAAGCGCTGTCTCAATTCGACCTGGCAGCGACTTACTTTTGCTAGTGACAATCTACATGGTTCAAGCTGTCCGCAATTATTTGGAAGAATATCCAATTTCAAGTTTTTTATACTTGCTTCGTTAATATGTTCCTCCTTATGAGTCTTATATAACGTTAGTATATACTGACGATGATAAATTAAGAAATATCACCTATTAGTGATTGTTTTTCTTGTATTGAATTTCAGGCGATCACTACGCAAGGAAACAAAGGAGACTGCAGATTCAAATTTAAGTCATGGTAAGATGTAACATAGAGTATAATTCCATTCTTAATCTGTTTCTAACCTGTTTTCACCGATTAGGAAATCGACGAAGACGTCTTTGCTCACAATATATGGTCATAAGTGTGGTTTGTTACAAAAATATAAATGAGCCTCGACACGACAAAATAAAGAAAGTGGCATATGCGCTCAGCGAAGACTCAGATCAGCCTGGGCATCCGCCCAGTCTGATCAGAGTCTTCTATGTCCTAAGGGAGATAGCTTAGACCCTTAGCTACCCTTTAAGTGCAACTGAAGACTCTGTTCAGGCCTGGCGGGTGCCCACGCTGATCGGACATGTCACTTTCTTGGTTTTGTCGTGTCGCGGCTCAAATGATGACACCCAGGAAAAACCACAATCATTAAGCACCAAACCGAAAAAAATACCAGACACGATCAGTATAATTATGGGGAACTGCAAATGACAAATCAGGCCTGGTCAGACGCAGCACTTCTGTTAAAGGTTTCGAAGGGTACCGTCATTCTGCTCGATCACTGCCATACAACTGAAGAAGTAAGGGAATGTGTGAGTCGCGACGTGACAAAACCAACAATGTGGTCGTGCGTCCAGCGCAGACTCAGATCAGCCTGGGCATCCGCCCAGTCTGATCAGAGTCTTCGCTTTCCGCATGAAGGTAGCATAGTCCCTCAGCTACCCTTTAACCGCTTAGCAAAGAGTCTGATCAGACTGGGTGAATGCCCACGCTGATCTGAATCTGCGCTGGGCGGACGACCACATTGTTGGTTTTCTTGTGTCGCGGCTCGTGTCAGTCGTGTTTGGGTTTACAGCCATAAGCAGTTTTTCGCATAACATTACTGTTGCAAGTTTGATGGTTGGGATCTGAGTATTATATTACATTGTTATTTTGATAAATTCGAAAATTATCACTCTTACATGCATTTTTTCTGAGATTGCAAATTAAGTCACCACAGAATTCAAGTTTTGATACTTTGGCCCTGTTGAAATAGTGTGCTTAACAGTTCTGGAAGAAAATACTCGAAAGAAACAAACTGCAGTCGGTACAGTCTGTTCATTGCCAGTTACGAGAACGGAACATTGGTCACGTCCCACTAGCTGTGGCTTTTAAGTAGAGCTAAATTTCAAACTGACTCCACACGACTTCTATAATCCCGATGGATCAGAACAGATATGAGGCGCGACGCGAGAAAACCAACAAAGTGGTTTTGCGCCCAATGCAGACTCAAATCAGTTTGGTTTATATCCACCCAGTCAGATAATATTCTTTTCTGTGGGCCTAAATGGTAGCTAAGGGTCTAAGCTACCTCCATGCGGACAGCGAAGACTGATCAGCCTTGGCGGATGCCCAGGCTGATCTAAGCCTGCGCTGGGCGCACAACCACTTTGTTGCTTTTCTCGTGTCGCGGCTAAATTAGTTTACTTTTTTGATCTATACACCTGAAAAAAAGTTAAGCGCCCCAAATTATTGTTGGAGAAGTTTAATCACAGCTTTTCACTGACAGTATTCCAAACCATTTCTTTTCGTAATTATTAAGCCTTGATATACTGCTTCTTGATATCCGAGTAAGTGGGCATCAGATGGATATAAACCGGTTAAAATTTTAATTGAAAGCGCGCGCTATGTCTTGAACGAAAAAAGTGGCTTGTTTAACTTTGGGGCCACAATCAAGGAAATTCGTGGGCCATTGGTTGACGATATCCAGAAGTGACTGATTTGACAAGCACATGAAGTCTAAAGCTTGTGAAAGTTATGTAACTCGATGAGTCCGTGAATAAGAGTGTCAAGTTGAACCCCGACATAAAATAGGACCGTCTTGCTTTTCCGTAAAAAAGTAACATCATTTTGACAAGTAATGGCCCCAAAATCAGTCAGAACAAATAAGATGTTCCGATTTTTGAATTGCATTCAAAATCAACTTCAACATCTGTTTTTCCTTTCTTTGATGCTTGATGGAAAAATATGATTTTTTACTGGGGGTACTTAACTTTTTTCCAGGTGTATAATTGTAATATTATATTATAATCTGCACTATGATGAAGAACGGGGAGACGTTTTACGGTCGCCACACGGTTCCTAAAATAGAAATTCATGTTATCTGTAAACAGAGAAAACTGATTGCAACAGAATATATTATGCTGTGTTCCAACACTTTGTTTGCACTGTTTCAGAACTTGAACTAGAAAACCATGGTTACGAAGAGTTGCACAGAACTGGATCTACCGACGGACCTTACGGCACTGTCCAGAGTGAATACGAGAACGCGTAATATACTGTTAGGAATCAAAATTATAACTGGGTATTTCTGAAAGAGTACAAAATTAAACCTTTCTATCTTCAAGGATATTCGTTTTCTTTGGTTGCTGTGTTTAAATGCGGAACGCATCGTTCTTAGCTCAGTCAAGACAAGGCTAGAGTGAGTGAACTCTGGTTTAACGTCCCACCAACAACGAGGTCATATGGAGACGGGACCTCGGTTTAAAGTCTCATCCGAAAGACCGGAGAAGCGGGGGATTGATCTTGCGACCCCTGGATTGGTAGTCTGGAGTGTTATCCACTACGCTACAGCCGCTCTGACAAGGCTAGAAGTCAGACTACCCTGCAAATTGGGGTGAATTCCTTACAGGAAAATGATAGTGCTCTCTTTTATACGGAGTGACCTTTGCCAGAAAAGAGTTTTTTTGTTTTTTTTTTTTTATTTATGTCAGGTGATTTTCATGATTAACTTATACATGTAAGTCTATGATGAAAATTTTGCATAATTTCAAAATCGGAAGAAACCGAAATTTTTGCTGACGCGACTCACTATAACCACTTTGATTTTAGGGTTTTTGCCATTCGAAAGACATGTGTGATTCAATCATCGAATTTACAGTTTTGAGTTTGGTGATAATTAAAAGCAGAATAAAAATGCCTAATGACTATGGCAATTAAAATTCTTTACATGTTACAGAGACCCCGAAATATCAGCTCATAATGCCAATCCCTAACATCTTTTGCCCAGTGTAGGTTGGTGAATATACAATTTGAAGCCATACACTAGTGTGTAAACCTACAGTCTGTGTAAGCATACTCAACATATTATCAGAATGTTGGCATGTTGACCTCCTGACACGACAGGCTAAAAATTGTATCTATACATTTAGCAAATAATCAAGAAAATATAAAAGTGTATATATAAAGAAAGTCACTATATTCGCTTTAAGAATTTTTGTTATCATTAATCGTGCCAGTTTCGCCAACTCTTGACGTATAGGCTATTTGCTGTCTATAAAACAGGTCATTCTGCCAAGTACCTCTAAAACTACACCAAATATCACTATGAAGTAAAGGGTATCTTTACTGCCTATATGATACATAACTCATCTATAATTTTCTTGAAAAATATATTCTCAAACAAAATGTTTCTTTTGAAATATGCCCATTTTTATTGTAATTTCGACTGTATTTTACAAGCGAGTAAATTTATTATTGTAGCAGCATTTGGAATGGTCAACATTTACGTATGTCTACTATCAGGTAATATGCTTACAAATAAAAGCATAGCTGCATTCAGCGACACTTGTATAACTGTTAATCTGTTTGAGTGTGATGCATAAACGGGCATGAGATATGACTGTTTGATTAAATTACTGTACTCTCCTTCACTTAAGCTTAACACCATGTAATAGATTTAATAAAAAAAAACAAGAACATGACAAGATAAAATCCTGAAAGTCAGTTCCCAGTTATGTATTAGTTAGAAAACATCAGTGGAGGAAAACATCATTTTTATCCACAATAGTAAAAGAGAAAATCTAAAATTGTCGATCTTTATAGACAGCAAATAGCCTATAATATTAATCACATGTCTAGCTTGCATCATAAACATTGAAATAAATCCTATAATAGGAATGTCTTCAACCACATAGAACAAACCATCATAAGACTGTATGCATCAGGGCAATTATATAAAGATGAGGTACACTTTATTTATATATTCGGTCATTCATTTATTCGCTATTTCATGACAACATATACATATACATACACGTATGTACATGTGCCAATGGATTGGATGTAGGCATTGCCTATATTTGTCCGCTCCAGTACACATGTATATACTTGTACTGGCGAGGACAAATATAGGCAATGCTTACGTCCAATCCATTGGCACATGTATATGCTTGTATGTATATGTAGGATGAAGAAATACAATTTCAGTGGAAGGAATCTTGCCACTTTTTGCCTCCCTTTTAAACATCGCCAACTCTCAAAGAAAATGATTTGCTCCCGCAAAAGCACGTACTCACTTCTGTTCACAGATCTCATTTATGCATTGCTTCTGATCTGACTATGATTGACTGATTGTTAGTTTTGGGTAAATGGCCCTTTGAGACACTATTTCTGTCTATATCGAGCTGTCTCCCAGAGAAAGGGACACAGAAAAGAGATATGAAAGGCGAGAGAAATATATCCAAACAATCCCCACCAGCACCTACTGCAAACACAGTAGAACCTTGCCCTAATATAATACTAATAAGTATACGGGCCCTGGCACTCAAAGTCACAAAGCATCACCTCCAAACCGCAACCATTCCCTGATCAGACCAGGAGCAAACTGATTTGTCTCCACACTCCTAAAACCTTATTGTCCAAATGCTTAGTATTTTACGGTATGAAACACAGTAAAGAAAAAAAAAACGGAACAATTCCCTTGTTGTAACAGACACACACAACCAAACATAGAGGAGCCATAGCAGAAGAAAGGCCATGATAACAACATGGCAATTAAATGGCTGGAGAACCACTATTTGTTTGAGAAAATCTGAAGTGCTTCTCTTGTAAGAATTTCTGTTTGTAATGTCATTGAAAAATTGGCGGAGGAGGGCGTTCGCTGTTTGCCATGCCCCGATGCCAATGACGTCATAAATGTTACCATAGCAAATAAGAGTTCAGATTGATGTCGAGGTCACGTCATTGAAACGTTATTCTGCCTAGGTACTAAGTACACCAGTTGGTAATTCCTTAGTTGCCATGGTAACAAATCTATGGCGTCATTTCACTTATAATTCGAGAGGAGCATTTCATACAGCGTATGCCATTCTTCTCTCGAATTATAAGTGAGATGCTGTTTGAAATTTATACAATTGAAAAGTGTGATTTTCTCAAACCTCAGTATTATTCATTCTCATATGTTTCACTCAGTAGAAAAATAATTTTTGCTCTAACTGGAACGTACCAACATGCTTGAAGTATGTACCTCTGATGCCCCACATGCAAGTAACATTTCCCTATCTACTTCGTGACCAGTGGAGATCACGATGAAACTGAAATTATATGAAAAGGAAACAGTCACGAAGCACAGCCAAACGGAGACAATAAAAGAAGACTAGACGAATGAATTCGATATAGATAATCAGGCCCCGAGGTTATAAAACTTTTTATGCCACTCAGCTGAGCATGAAATTTTACCTGCTAATAAATAGCAAATAACTGATAAGTACAGTTGTTTTCTTGCTCAGTTGAGCTGAATATGACCTCTGCTGGTAAATGTGGACATGTACATGTAAACATAATTTTCTCTACTTATGAATATGAAAATGCCAACCAAAGTTAGCATTTTCATATTTATCAGCAGAGAAAATTTCATGCTCAGCTGTGCTCAGCACGAAAAACAATATGACATCGAGGCCTAGTTAGCTTAACCCGTTTCTGCGTGATGTAGCAAAGAAAGTGAATATGAGCTGATACAATCTTATTTTACGTAGTCACATCTAAAGGGAAATAAATAAAGAAAAAGAATCCTAAAATAGAAGTCTGGCCAAGGTCTACACAATTTACTTTTCTAACGTGTAACTGCGTTGCAAAGCCAAACTGTTCCAATTCAAAAATGCAGTCTGACCAGGGTCTACACTATTTTCCATCCCTTCTGTATCTTTCAGACTATCACTGGGCTGTAAATCCGAACTGTTCCAAATAATGACAAATACGGTAATTATTCTAGGTTTTCAAAAAAAATTGAATTTTAAGGCATGTGATATATATTTTTCTGTTTAAATTAACCTATTACATGTCTGTGTGGGTCAGTTGTTTGACACAGTAATGCTCAGGTTCTGCAATTATATCAATTATATTTTGTACTTCCTATTCATTTATTTATTCATAGCAATATTCTGTTTCCATTTGCTCAACATCAATGTGGCTACTGGTCCCCGTTTGATGTAAATATTTAACAGCGACAAGAGACCGGTAACAAATCAAGACTTAAGAAAAGAAAAAAACTCATATACTTACAAATTATGTAAGTCGGGCTTTATTTTCTTAAATGGTTAGTTCTTGACGGCGGAATCGGACTTCGAAAAGGGAATAACAAACGAATATAAAAGAATACACGAGTCATTGGTGAGTTTATGTATAAGTTGGCATTATATAGAAATTTCACTCTTTTTTTCTTCAAACAGATATTTTAACTTTCATGAATAAATTTGTATTACAGCGTCTATGAACTCCAGTTGATAAGACTTAAACACATATAATATTTTTCATTACTGTATCTTTTGAAAGAATAATGACAACTGCATTCAAACAAGTCTTTCAAACAATTAATTCATAAAGCTATAAAAAAACAGCCCTTGCCTGACTGAGTTCGACCCCAACCGGTAATGGAACTTGTTGCGCCGACCGTGTTGTCCAGCACCGGCATGAGACAAACCCCATTTTTGAAATGATTTAATAAATTATACGAACATACCAGTGAAACAAAAAATTAGCCGTGTCACGAGAAAACCAACAAATAGGTTGTGCGCACAGCGCAGACTCAGATCAGCCTGGGCATCAGCCCAGTCCGATCAGTCTCTTTGCTAAGCGCGCAAATGGTAGCTAAAGGTCTAAGCCACCTCCATGCGGACAGTGAAGACTCTTATCAGTAGATCCGCCCAGTCTGATCTGAGTCTGGACTGGGCGCACAACTACTTTGTTGGTTTTGTCGTGTCGCAGCTCAAATATAACTATCACACATAACAGATACTCTAAAGAAAACTCTGTTGGCTGTAAGAAAGTCAGTGTTCTGGCAATTTCGGGACTGCTGATAGTTACGGTCAAAGTACGAAAATCACAGGTCCGAACTTATACACCAGTAGAACATTGACAAATCCGAAATATTTAGATATATGAATAGAAAGACATCGACTTCCAAATGTTGGTAATGCATTAGACTGTACATAGAAAAGAGACCACTGATTCGCTTTGAATTGCTGACTTTAACAAACGTCCACACTCAGAGCATTATTGTGTTTTCTTGGAATATTTGTGTTTTGCTTTTTATTAGATATTTATATAATTAGAAATGCTTATGTATTTTTCAACCCATCTAAATGATTCTATTCATAGGTCACTAGTCTGATCTGCAAGACTTCTTAGGAAACCAGAGGGAATCCCTGACTTTTGCGAGATTAAATTAGCTTTATGTGTTAGCTGGTGGAGTGATTTAGTTTTAACAGCATTGCGAACGTCACTTTTCGCTAGCGCAATAGCTGTTTGTGACATAAATGTCTTTAACTCGGACAAACATAACCTGCTCATGTCACAAAGATTGATATCTATGCCTGCTCTGAATTTCGCTGTTCTCAACATGGGTAGTAACATCCGACGTCTAAATGCTGTTTTGGCCGCCTTCCTGATAATTATGGAGATGACGTTGGGAGAGAATTGTCCTGATGATTGTACCACTTGCACTAGTATCAACAACTGTTCTACATGCGTTAGCGGAAAATATGGGGCTTCTTGTGAGAATGATTGCAGTAAATATTGTAAACACAGTGGTGAGACCCAGGTCTGTCAGAAAAGTAATGGAGCTTGTATGGATGGCTGCGATGTTGGCTACTGGGGAGACAGTTGCACTATAGAATGCGCAAAGGGATGCCTAGGGAACATTTGCAATCAGACCACAGGGGATTGTATACATGGTTGCAAAGCAAACTTCTATGGACATCGCTGCACCGAGGAAGATACATCATCTACATCGACAGGTAATCAAATAATAAATAGCCCAGTGTCGAAGCTGTTGATACCTATTTCAAACCTCGGTGCTACATGTACATTGTTAAATAACAGGTCGCCGGACTAATTTTTATAACATGTTGCATTTCAATTCTTATTACGTGCACGTGTTGCATTCGATCTGTATCAGTTTTGATGCAATCTGTATCAGTTTTGATGCAATACAAGGCAAACTTCAGCTAAAGCTGTTTAGTTTACTGTGTTTTCATTTTAACCCTTCTATAAAAAAGATAAAAAAAATAGGTAAAAATTGTTGTTAAATGCTTTTCGTATAATTTGCTTTGTCTGTTGTAACCCTTCTTTAGGTCTAAATTATTTAGTTCAGCAAAGATAGCTGAGTTGCCACCTATTTGGGAAAGAGCTGCTGACTCGGCTTATCACTTGTAATTTATTGTTTGTTGGGATGTCTTTGTCAATCTTTCCCTTTGATGCTGGGGATAGGGTTTGGGATCTGATTCAGTCAGTTTCTGAAGTGTAGTTACTCTTTAAATTTTCAGTATAAGTAGAGATTTTTTTATCTGAATAACTATTTTAATATCAGGCGCCTTTGTATAGTGTATGTCTGCTAGTTGCCGTTTTTTTAACATCAGCCTCGAGTACAGTTGTTACGTAAATAAAGGACAGCATTCTATGTCATTCAGCACTTGAAATACGTTATTCGGCATATCAAAAAAATTATCAAAGCATATTTTTATCAGGCAATCGTTCATTCGGAACACCAGCGAATTTTATTCGTGTTTATATCTTTTCAATTAAACTATGCTTGCATCAAATGTATTCACAAAATGACTTTACTTTGCCACAACTGTAACCATATGAAACGCTGTAGCTATCATAATGTCGCTGAATGAAAGGTTAAACATGTGAATTCTAAATGCTTTTAAAATCAACAAAATTTCGGAAGTTGATTTTCCATGATTAAAATTGTTGTTTTAACATTTTGGCGACTTTGGTAAGCTACAGATTTTCTGTAAAATTCCGAAAGCTCGATTACATATAGTGAAAGTTCGACCAGTTCTTACGTGCTAATGGCGTACGTTTGGAGTGTAGTAGAGTATTTGCCATCTTTTTCAACACCTGCCTCATACGAGATATTAAAGAACGGGTCTACTGTTATTTGTTCAAAACTAGCTTCTCCTACAACGATTGATGCGTAGAGCGTGGGTCATCTCTTCAACACAAGGGTCGTGTTTACATTTTAAAGAACGGATTCCTTCCCAATAATCTCAACACTAGGTTCTTATATAGCTATTACAGACAGGGCATTTACTATTTTTTTCGTATATGGGCCAGTTAGCAACTGTGTTAAGACTGGCTTAAAGTTGTTCAAGAATATCATTTTAGGCATGCGAATTCTAAGTGCTTCAAAAATCAACAAAGTTTCGAAAATAAATTTTTATGATGTAAAAATTTGTTTTTACAGATCTATTGTATCAGGTTATTGAGACCATTAAAAGTAAAACGTTTCCTGTAAGAGTTCGAGCGCTTCATTATATATATATATACATACAGTGTGAATCCTACGAATTGTTACGTGTAAAGAGACGTAGGAAGGAAGGGGGGGGAGGGGCTAGTAATGTGTAATTTTAATTTTGTATCTCCATTAGTAAATACTGATTCAGCAAGTTTCAACTACCTAGAATAAGGGCTGACTGAGCGAGTTTCAACTACCTAGAATAAGGGATAAGATATTATTGAAATGAACGGCAGCAATTAAATATTTACAACATATATATAAAATCAAATAGTGTTTAAAGGATACAGAGTATTTGCACTATACTTTCTTTCAAATCTAATGTAGACCAAGAGAATTCCAACCAAAGCTGTGACCAGAACAATAAAGCGATGGTGGCTCTCTATGTAGTGACTAGTATTTCTGTATTGGTGGCGGCTGTGTCTGTCACGGGAATCGTCATTTTACTGAACAGAAGGTATGCTATTCCTTTGGTTTCTTTCATTAAATTCCACAGTATATAATTTTCAATAAATATGTACATTTAGAAGACTAAACGTTGCATTTGTCTAGTCTAGTAATATATTGGTAGCACGCTAGTCTTTGCAATCTTTGGATCACTAGCTATAAATATTTAGCACTATATGTTTCAAATTTCTCATACTTTATTTAGCACTATATGCTTCAAATTTCTCATACTTTTACTTCCAAATCAGGCCCAGAGGTTATAAAACTTGAGTACATTCTCAAACTCAAAATAAAGCACACTGCTCTGCTGCTTCCGAGCTCGGAAGCAGCAGAGCAGTGTGCTTTATTTTGAGTTTGAGAATGTACTCAAGTTTTATAACCTCGAATCCAGGAAGACAATTTTCATGAAGTTTATCAATTTGTTATTTAACTAGTGAATAAAGCAAAGATTTATCTTATATTTTATGAGTGACTCACAAGCGATGAAATCCACAAATTAAATTTCCCTTCTTATATTTCCAACTCGAACATCTGTATCCGAAACGTAAATATTTTATAATGTACTGCATGTTTCAAAATTTGCGGCAAGGGAACTAGTTCCGAGTAGTTCCAATATTCCGACTCAGAGACCTTGTCGATGTATGAAAGCCATTTTTCAATCGTTTTCAACCGACTACACTGCACCAAATTAGAATAAGTATGTTTACTTGGAATGATTATCAGATAATACTTGCACTTCTGACTGTTCCAGCCTCGCTCGGCACAAAATTAAGACCTTTCAGGCATTTTCGTCAGAAGCGCATGTATTCGCACACCTCTTCTTAACGTTATGCTCATTATAAGTGAATATTTTTTTAAAGGGTCGTAAAACATATATATTAAAAGAAGATATATCAGCAGCGAGACGACAACACCAACTAATTGATTGTGCGCCCAGCGCAGACTCAGATCAGCCTGGGCATCCGTCCAGTCTGACCTGAGTCTCCGCTGTTTGCATGGAGTTAGCTTAGACCCTTAGCTAACCTTTTAACGCTTAGCAAAGAGTCCGACCAGACTGGATGGATGCCCAGGCTGATCTGAGTCTGCGCTGGGCGCACAACCACTTTGTTGGTTTTCTCGCGTCGCGGCTCACATATAACTGACGTCTTGATTTTCAGGCGATTTTGTCATAATCGAGGAAGCGACATCATTTCCCCAACTCACTTTCAAGGTAAGCATTGTATCTTTTATCAACATGCGGATAATAATATGAAAAAAAATGGAACCAAGCTCACTTCAAGTATACTGGCAAGTTTTTTGGTGATGAGATTTAGGCGCAACAAAAGTAACAACCCATTAGCACTAAGTTCTTGAGGACACTTGTTTCATAGTAACTTTAGATAGGCTGAATGATAAATAATGTTAATAGCACAAGTTTAAAATTGGATTTAAAGGTCTCTTTTACTTCAGCATAATACTTGGCGAATCCACTATTGCAACATGTCATTGTTGTAGCAGGTTCAGAAACGTTCCGTTATCTCAAAATAATAAAAAGACACAATCAAAGTCATTTCTTCATAGACGTCGGCTCAGTTGATCCTAGGCACAAATTTTATCTTTAACGGTAGGCTACCTGTCAGCTACATGTACATTATTATCGACTTCCGCGGCTGTCACTTTGTTAGCGCGAGGTTTACAGAGTACAGCGAGGCTCTGACGTCACAAATTCAGTTACCGCGACTTTAACTGAGCGGTTTTAATACAATTATAATTGAATCAAAAGAAATCAGTTTTTTTCTACGGAATATTTTATCTGACCTGACAGTTGACCGTAACAAATTGTCATCGCCTTTACAAGGACGTTGTTTGCAATAGATATGAGCCGCCACACGAGAAAACCAACAATGTGGTTGTGCGCCCTGCGCAGACTCAGATCAGCCTGGGCATCCGCCCTGTTTGATCAGATTCTTCGCTAAACGCTTAAAAGGTAGCTAAGGGTCTAAGCTAGCTTCATGCGGACAGTGAAGGCTCTGATCAGACTGGGCGGATGCCCAGGCTGATCTGAGTCTGCGCTGGGCGCACAACCACATTGTTGGTTTTCTCGTGTCGCGGCTCATTTGTAGTATATCGAAAGCAGCAGATTTTTTAACCGTTCCCAAATTTCAGTCACATATACTTTTACCCTTCTATCTGTCGCTCGTATCAGCAACATGATTACTCAAGTAATTGACGGACTGAGAATGTTTTAAACAAAGCTTTAGTCTAACTCCGCCGACGGCATAGGCAAAAAAAATAAAATAAAATGACAATAATGATAATGATAATAATACTTATAAAATAAAATACAGAAAAAAAAGAAAACAAAAGAATAACTTTACCCTTATAATAATAATAAAAATAGTAGCAAATAGAAAAATCAGAAAAAAGGAACATAAAGAATACTGCCAACGGAACATGAAAACGCATCGTATATGTTACGGTGTGTGTCTGTGTGTGTGGAGGGTTATGCGCGGTGTTGTCAATGTTGTAAATAACAATGTTTTTTTTTATATTTGCAGTTGTTACAACGTTATAGGCAGAAGTCATCAGTTAATACCTACTTTGACTTGGCATATCTTAATGTTTTTATCATTGTTTCTAAAGTGAGAATATTCTATAGGTCTAATCCGGTTTCCAGTAGGAAAAAAGGCTCTCACTCTAAACGGATCTACCGCTTCAGGCAAACGGAGCACATTGTTTCCGTCTAAAAACGGGGGGCATGAAAATGGAAGCAGAAAAGAATATGGCTTAGTTGCATCACCAGATAAGGATTCCATTCAAATTAGTATACATGAAAATGCAAATGTTTTAAAGTACTAAGCTATACTTCTGATATTTCAGAACAAGAATTGGAAAGCCAGGATTACCAAAATTCAGACAGAACAGAGGATGCTGGTGGAACATACGACACTGTAAATCATGTAGATGGTGACTATGAAAATGACGAATAACTTGCCCAGTGTTCAGGACAACGATATTTGAGGAGTAGTCTACATAGAGGATCTTACATGAGTGCTCATGTATTATTGAATTTATTAAACGAGTTGGGGAAAAAGATAAGATGCGAGGCTTTGCCGAGCATCTTATCGTTTTCACCAACGAGTTTGATAAATTCAATAATACAGGAGCACGAATGCAAGATTCTATTTATCACATGGCACTAAAATCACATTTCATTAGCAAATTTTGCATTTAAACGTCACGATTTCGCCATTAGAAAACGCGACGTTTAATGGACGTCAACGCATAGACGTCGCGCACGGTATTGGGGTACATTCACGGACAAATATGAAATGGACCCCATGGAGGCAATGCTTTCTCAGATTTTATGCCATAAACTATTCTAAAATCGTGAATTGTTATTAAATTTATTTTCGGGTCAATAATAATTAGTTTTGAGACTATGTAAATCCTCATGCGGGCGCAAAATGGTTGTTTTTTACGCTAAAATGCGTGTAACTTTGTAACAAAGTCGGCATGGTGGGCCTACTCCAGGGAATGCTACACAGAAATGTCGATGTGAATTTTTGTGGAAATTTGCTTGCGAAAAAGAGGAAAATTTCTAAATTAACTCCATATCCATTTTATTTCTTATTCTTCAACAATCGCCATTTTATGAATTTATTGTTAAAAGTAAAATAGTGTAACTCACGCTCAAAATATCGTCCAAATTGCAGGGCTCGTTTCTTCGGAGAGTATTTATTATATCAGTGTAAAGAAATTTTGAAAATATTTGTATATGATTCAAATGTACTTATGCATCACTTATGAGCTATATAATAATAATTCCCTTTTCTCTTCAGATGCGGACAGAAATAAGAAAATCTTAATTTTTGTAACAGATTTCAAATTTGATACCAAACTCTTACACCTATCTATGTTATTAAGCTGATTTGGACAAAATACTTAAAGCAATCTGTGCAAAAAGCAAATTTCCAAAATGTACATTGTCTGTTTGCATTATCTGCTAAGTTGGGATTAAATGCTCCGGAACAATAAAATTGTTATGCGCATTTACATCGGTCTTAAATTTTGTAACGCGGCGACAAATAAAGAAATTCAAACGTCACTTTCATATGAAACCTTATAAATACAAGCGGCTGTCTAGCAATTTTCAGTTCTGCGTCATTATAGTCAAATACGTCTTAAAGGTAGGTTCCTGTACCAGCGATAACAATTATGTCCACAAAATAATTTCGTCTTTTTCTGAGCAGTATTGAATTCTCTTATTTTTTCTGAATTTGTGGCTACTGAGATACTCGTCAGATGTTGAAGAAAATAGTCGTTCTCCCTTTTGGTTGGAATTCCAGTTCTAAAAATAACTATGTTTATTATGTCTATAAGTGCGCGATTTCTGATGCCATTCTCCAAAGGTCAAATTTCCCTTGTCGTGAGCTGTCCTAGAGGGCCTGGCATGGTGGATGGGTTAAAACTATCCCAAAATGCAGTGCGGTTTGACCTCAGCTGCGTTAACTATTTTTGGCACGGACTTAGAATAGCGCTAACTGATGTGCGAAGCAGAGTTAGGAAATCCCTTTCAAAACAAATTTCTAATATTTTTTTGATTTACACTTTTTAGTGAAACTTATTCATTCCCTTTTATAAGTGCTTTCCAACAACTTGGATGAAAGATCATCAAAATAATGATGCATTCCAAAGTACAGGAACCTACCTTTAAAGGTCAACTCTGTGAAGCAAATATAACTGTATTAAAAGGCAAAAAAAATCATTTCCAAAAATACCATTTTCATTACAAATTGACCTGTATTAAGCAAGCACCTGCCTTAAGCAAGCGGTTTTCACCTCCCTTGGGTGCTTGCTTAAGACAGGTTTGACTATACAGCAATACTTTCTCTTGCCATCGGATTTTTTTTTCTCTCAAAGTTTGAAGCCCATAATATATATTAATACATGTATATGATATGTCACCAGCATAAAAAGTCTTTCCAATGGCAAGATGACTGGCAGAAAAAAGAAACGGGAAAGGTGACGCAAGAGATATAATTCGTTCTACACGAATACAGAGAATAGTATAGTATAACGAAATAAGTTATCGTGAAACGGCTAAAAGCTATCGTGCAGGATATAGTGTGATTTATATCTGCAGCTTCCGATAGAATTTGTACAACAAAAACAATTCATATCGTGTTCATAAATGCAAATAGATCCGTCCTATACTGAAAAAGCAAATGAATAAGCAAAACTGTAAATAAATTCTCATTGATGTCGTCCTTACAGCATGTTTAAAGGATCGGTCCGGTTTTCTTTTGGTTCCGTGGCGTGTTTGGTTTTGTTTCACTACTTATGTATAAGACAGTCTAACCCCGCGGTTAACATTCTCATAAGGCTGAAAAAGTAACCGCTTGAAAGTTTGACGTTACGTTTTGTTCCCCAATACCGTGCGCGACGTCATAGCGTTCCGGCGTAATTTGCATATTTAATCCACTAGTGGATTATCGTTTTTAATGCATGGCTTTATTACACTCTCAGATGCGACGTCATATGATAAAGAAGATTATTATCAGTCTGTGTTGTTGTTTTTAAATAGGTTATACCCCACAATACCGCGTGTTCCAAATTTATACATAGTACATATATTACATACTTAACCCATGGATGATCAGCGGAACAAATGGATGAGTCAGTATCTCAATTCAGGGGAGTCTTGTTAAATTCACTTTTATTTAAAGGAGAAGCGCTAGTATGTCTTATGCAATTAGTATGGACCCAGATCAGATGCTGCGTTTTGCGGCATTAATTGACGAAATGATATTTTGCATGGGTCACATGTGTGGTACAACGAACGTTTAAATTATTACGAAAAACAAGTAACACATGTATTATCAGTCTTTCTGAACGTGTACGCTAACAGTCCATACAGTTCAGTTTTCGATATGCACTGTTGAACAAGTTTCCTTCCTTTAGAATTTATTTTTTCAAGCCAGAGTTATATTTGAATTTAATATGAAAATAGGCACTGCCTATAGGCGAGCATGTCGCTCTTTACAGTGTGTGAGTGCCTGTCTATGGCTGCTATCATGTTAACTTAAAGTTTCGGACAAAAATGCGTGGTCGAAGTGTAGACCCTGACCTTGACCACTCATCGTACGATTCTGGATTCACTTTCACAACGCTTTTTTGTTGTATGAAATTGGTAATAAAATTATTGCAACTCCACAGCTGCGAACAACTCAACGGCTGCGAATATCGTCTGACAAACTTATTAGAACTTTCAGAGATCTTTCCCATTGGAAGAAAGGGCTACATGTATATACTTTTTTTTTAGTTTCTCCTTTGCGGCGCTAATTTCACCCAACGCTCAGCCTCCTTGCCTTTTTGTACTGAGCATGTAGTGATCTGCTCATAGAAGCGGTTAACGTTGACGCCATCTTAATTTTCTCAAACCGAACGTTTGACGTCATTACGTAACGCAGCGACAGAAAGACTGTACGACCATTATTTCTTATTGTTTTGTTGATTTCTACGCTCGTATTCAAACCAGTCCAATTTGGATAATAACTTCCGTCAACATATTCACAGCTTTTTTTTCGAGCTTCCGATGGAACGTTGAAATCATTTACATACATAGATCAGGTTTTGTGCCGAAGAACGTGTTTATGTTTGTGTCTACGGAGAATAACAACCAACTGCACCATGACCAGTGGTCAGAGACGAGACAGATAGAGACAGTTTGTTGAAATGAATCGATCAAACTTCCTGTTTAATCATAATGGCAGCCCCCCTATGGAGGTAAATTTGGTCGAGAAATGGAAACGATGGTTTTCTGAAGCAACATATGCAGCATTATCTACATTTTCTATTGACTAATGTCGTACCATAAGAGCACGCCCTTCGCTCGCGGTGCTCGCTATAATATATTTACTAGAAAATACGTTCTTTTTGCATATGCGATACAGGCAAGACTTTCTTGCACGTATCAGGACTGCATATCTCGGAGGCCGTACAACTCCAATTATAGCCAAAACCCACATCACTCCCTATGGAGAAAAACCCATATCATCTGTATCACACCCGTCGTGACCCATATCATCGCTAGTCTTTAAAACATGATTTGCGTTTATCAAACAGGAAACATTTGGTCACAATAAAAATATGTGATAGATAGATTATACGTCGGCCCTCTGGCTGATCAGGGAGTCAAGGGATGGTATGGGAATCGAGGGTTGATACGGGGTATGATATGACAATTGCCATATAATAATCTCTACGTATCAATTTCGATTGTCGACGAAACATACATGATGTACATAGTTTCGTGCCACATCCAGAATGACACTCAAAGTCACTTGATAGTGTATACATATAACTGGCCAATGCAACGACAACTTGATGTTGGGAATAGGGTTTGGGATCTGATTCAGTCAGTTCCTGAAGTGTAGTTACTCTTTAAATTAGCACGCGACATAGTCTCACATAGTCATTGTCATCTCGTTTGTCATCAAAGTTAGATGAAATAGAATTATTTACTATCAAGCTGATCTAGTGGACCTGTATTCGAGTCCCGCTTGAGGCAAGACTCTTTCCTACTATGATGGGATTCTATTGAACAGCCTTTCATTATCACCCTTCACCGTCTTGATATGACTGAAATTCTGTTGAAGAAGACGTAACATCGCAATTCATCCATCCATACTATAGATAAACACAAATCGAAATCCATTGTCATATCAGTCATTAAAGCCTCTGATGAGGCTTCAGCGGCCGAAACTAGCTTATAGTTCAAATAAGATGGAATCGAAACGTCCGATTCTCTATCTATCTTCCTTTACGTCTTAACCCCCGAGGGGACGGCAGACGGGCTTCGATAAACCAGTTGCTGGAATGGGATAGCTAAACAAGGAAATTTGGTGAGGTGTACAGTGCGAAAAGGCGTATAAATATAATAAAAAGATAAAAACGTAATTTGTGTTTAGGGAGACACAAGGATTATCTGGAAGTAGCACTGCTGAACTGCGCCAAGGTGGGAAGGACCATTGTATGAACTGATAGAGCATTCAAATGGATGATAAGCCAGGAATAATGTAAACCTGTAGTATTCAAAAAAAGTGGGAATTAGCCTATATATATAATATCTCTCAAATGACCAGTTTCACTACGCACATTTAGAAGTGATACAGTTGACTTTCTTTCTCCGGAACACTGATATCTCAAAGTAGTCTCTGATATCAAAGAAAATAATTTTGACACATTTACTATTTTTCTTCTAATTTTAATTCCAATGGAATTAAAATTAGAAGAAAAATAGGAAATATGTCAAACGGTTATCCCAAACTACTGGTAGGGCCCTATCTGGGAACAGAAAATTTACTGCAAGATATTTGAAGTTTCAGATGAAATTCGACCTCGAGATATCGAAAGTTGATGGTACCACACTACTCACGGGATTTAAAGATCAACTTTAAAATGGATTTTGATTAAACCCGATGATCAATTTAAATATATGCATACATACGGCAATAAATACTAACAAAAAACAGGAGAGGAATCAGGAGATTGGAATTCTGTGCAATGACATTGTCTTCGCTCGGGACGCCGGACGCTCAGATGTGGTCGCCAGATAATTTCAGTTTCAGAACATATTTTTGCCGCGACATAAGAAAACAATCAAAGCAACATGTGTGAACAGCGAAGACTCAAATCAGCCTGGGCATCCGCGAAGCTACTTCCTTGCCGTCAACAAAAACTCTGATTAGACCTGGTGGAATCCCAGGCTGATCTGAGTCTTCGCTTGGCGCACACGCCACTTTGTTGGTATTGTCGTGTCGCGGCTCATTTTCTACAGACTGGACGAGTTTCCTCACTCAGAATCTTAAGATGTATTGGCACGCCTCCATAATTTGAGCCGCGACACGACAAAACCAACAATGTGGTCGTGCGCCCAGCGCAGACTCAGATCAGCCTAGGCATTAGCCCAGTTAGATCAGAGTCTTCCCTAAGTGCTTACAGGGTAACTAAGGGTCTAAGCTACCTTCATGCGGACAGCGAAGACTCTGATCAGACTGGGCGGATGCCCAGTCTGATCTGAGTCTGCGCTGGGCGCATAACCACTTTGTTGGTTTTCTCGTGTCGCGGCTCATTTCTCTACCACTTTTACAAAGTAGAACAGCTTTTGTGTCTTCTTGTTTGCTACCCTTTAGTTTAAACATAGTTTATTTTAACAATACCATACATATACACAGATATAATAAACATAATCAGTAGGATTAGAACGAAAGCGTTTTGCTTATTTAGTTCTTCTCCTTGCTACCCTTTAACAAGTGGAACCTTCGCTTGAAGGAATGATTTTTCTTCTATGGGAGGAAATTCTTGCTTTTAAGTGTTGCCCCACAAGAAGAAAGGAGGTGAAATTGAAATGTGGCAGAATTGCCTCCCATTAGTGTATCCATTGACCTTAACTTCTGTTAAGTTTATTAAATCGGATATCAAAATTAAATACTAAATATTGGGTACGGTTGAAATAAACATTTTGAATATTGTTTGCTTTCATAGATAGATATGTTGTATTTTCATCGCATTTTAGAAAAAAATGGTTATGATTTCGTTTTGCCTTTCTCCAAAAAAACGACTTTTTTCAAATATTCAGTTTGATCTCTGACATTTTCAAAACGAGTATTTTAGGAGAAGGACTAAACAAGAAATATGCTTTCATTCTAAATACTGAAATTTTCATGTTTATTGAATATGTTATGAAATAAAAAAAAAACGTTTTTTTTTTTAGAATAAAAATAAGTATTTACAACTGCCCTGAAATTTCATTGGAATCGAGTAAAGTGAATATTTTTTTCAGAATCGTCTTACAAAAAAAACTATATAAAAAGAACGTATCTCTCCGAAAGCTAGTAGACGTTTTATGTTTGTTGATTCCTACTGTTTCGATTACAAATCAGAGGTATGTGCTGATTTAAAAGATGTTTTATCAGAAAACATTACTGGGTTGTTTTCATTGCTCAATGATAGAAAAGTATGGCAACGATATTCAAAATGCTTTTAGGTCTAAAACAACTTCAATACATTGACGGTAACGTCCCAGCATTTATTTGTTCCAGCTCTTTCTCAAATTACAAGATAGAACAGGTAAAAATAGTGGCTCATTCTCTGGGTTCGACCATCTATAAGGCGCATCTACACTGGATCCATTCATTAAATATACGGTAGGAAGTTATACCTTGTCACACATACATGTACAGCATAAAAACTACATTACCGTGACGAAGACAAGTGTATAAGTACAATTTTTCAATATTAAAAAATAGACCCCCACGTGTTTTCTTCATAAATCTGAGCTATTGCCGAACGGTACAGAACAGAGATAATTGAAGGAATAAATCGCAATGTGAATGTATAAATTAACAAGGGAGGTTATCAATGCGCTTTATTCCATTAAATAATATGCTATAGCCGTACCACTCCGTTCCGTTAAGAAAACATCAAAAACCATTAGTTTGTAAAAATTTGGATACAAGATACTTCATTCTTATGTGCTCAATCTGATAGTTAGTGAAGGAATGGGAAAAATAATTGCTGGAATTTTCTTCTTAATGAGTTGCAGTATCTTTAGACATAAACGCATTTTCAAAAAGAGTTGTTGTATTATTTATTTTTAGTTTTTCGGGTTTTTTTAGGTTTTTGCGCAGCAAATTACCCTTTGATCTTTTCTTCTATAAACCCTTGTTAACTTTAACAATAAAGGTATTTTCGGATTCTAAATTTCGCAAAAAAAAAAATAAATGAATAAAAAAATAACATAACAAAGGTATCTGCTAAGTTTGTGAAGATATGTTTTATTTTCACCTTTTTATACAAATTTATATATTGACCACATATCAGTGATTATCACCACCTTAAATTAATATGATTCGAAAATGATAAAATGCAAGCCGTCAAGATTCTTGTTTTTCACTGAGTAATGACAGATTAAAATTCCCTCGTATAATGTTTACGTATAATACTATGTAACAGTCTACGTTACACATATGAGCCGCAACACGACAAAACCAACAATGTGGTCGTGCGCCCAGCGCAGACTCAGATCAGCCTGGCCATCCTCCAAGTTAGATCAGACTCTTCATTAAGTGCTCAAAGGGTAGCTAAGGGTCTAAGCTACCTTCATGCGGACAGCGAAGACTCTGATCAGACTGGGCGGATGCCCAGGCTGATCTGAGTCTGCGCTGGGCGCACAACCACATTGTTGGTTTTGTCGCGTCGCGGCTCATATGTGCCTACGTTACTCACAAGTATGTGTCACTTAGTCCTCCACCGTTTTCTATTGTCTTTGACACATTCCTATTATATCAGTTCGTCCATTTGACTCTTTCCTTGAAGTAATTGTATATGCTTCGGAAAGAGAAACGACATAGGATTCAAGTTCAAAATGACATTTGATATCAGTTTTAAAGAGAGGTTTCTTTTCTCAAGTATTTTCTTTCCTGATGTTTGGCCTTTTCGTAAACTAGCGCTATTCCTGCAAAATCGAAGCCGCTCACAACCTAATTCGCCTCTGAGTATAAAAAGTTATTGGGCCGAAACACGACAAAACCAACAAATGTGCGCCCAGTGAAAGCTCAGATCAGCGTAGGCATCCGCCCAGTCTGATCAGAGTCTTCGCTGTCCGCACGAAGCAATCTTAGACCTTAAGCTACTCTTTCAGTGCTCATCGAGGACTCTGTTCAGACTGGGCGGATGCCCAGGCTGATCTGAGCCTTCGCTGAGCACGCATGCCACTTTGTTGGTTTTCTCGTGTCGCGGCTTATTATTCAATATTGTTTATTTAAGGTGAATGAGTGCATCTTCAGGGATGCAACTCTCTTACATTTATGGTTGCGGCCCTTTTAAAGGGAGGTTATTTCTTTGAGAAAAATTAACTCCTCTGGAAGCAAATTCTTTCCTTTAAGGGTTAAAAGACTTCATCATTCACGGAAGCAAACCAGTTAAAAAGAGTAGGCAGTCAAGATTTAACCAATTCATCAATGGTTTTGAAAAATTATGCAAAGTGGTGGGGCAACTGTGCTTTGCAACAATCTTCTGATTGGTCCGTAACGAACACGTGCCAAGAGGAACAACTCGCTGCAGCCAATAGGCTGTACAGCTGGAAGTCCGATTTGCGAAAAAGGCCGTCGACCAAGGACACGTAAGGAACAAACTGAACTTAGTACTCATAGCTTGCGAAGATGACTAGACTCTTATGTAAAGTACCCTTTCTGCTAGTATTGATAACCTTTCAAGGTAACGTATTATATAATACCGTATACGCGATAATTTTCGCGGTTTGAAATTTTCGCGGTAAAGGGTCGAGAATATAAACATTTATTTTCGCGATTTTTAATTTTCGCGGAAAGCAACATGCGCGACAAGTAAAATTTCTTCTTTTTCACTTGAGCCAGTTCGTTCATTAGCCGCGGCTGCCCTGCTGTTTCAACTGAAATATAGGCCTAAACATCTACCGAAGCGAACAGAAACAAAATATATGGACACTGTGTCTATAGAAGGTACTTTGTAAGAAACAGGAGAGAATTTCGCGATTTTAATATTTGCGGTTTCTTAGTAACCGCGAAATACCGCGAAAAATACATCACCGAGAAAAATGTCTTTACGGTATTTGGTAATAATATAATATTTTATAATAGAAATAAATAAATAAATTCAAAAAAACAAGCAAACAAAAATTGTATTTCGATATTTTATCTTTTTTGAATGAGTGTAGATTTCTTACAAAAGGTTGGGTGAATATATAAATTGGGGAGGGTATAGCATTGCGTTGTTTTCAATATTGTGTGAAACCCGTATAATGATATTTCCACTCTGGTTAAAATTTCAGGGAAGAGAAAATATTTTATGACACTGGCTATCAGCTACGAGTGCCTTCTGGCGGATGGAAAAGAGGTCTTGATCTATGCTTAGAATTGTATATCATTATTTATTTCATACTACATGTATATATTTGGTGTCAGTCTCTTTGGTACCCATGGAAACTGATCAGCACAGATATTCGACTCTGCAATGAACGTAAATAAATATCCAACTACAAAAATATATTTGCCGCGACACGAGAAAACCAACAATGTGGCTGTGCGCCCAGTACAGAATCCGATCAGCCTGGGCATCCGACAAGGTTGATCAGACTCTTTGCTAAGCGCTTAAAGGGTAGCTAAGGGTCTAAGCTACATCCATGCGGACAGCGAAGACTCTGATCAGACTGGGCGAATGCCCAGGCTGATCTGAGTCTGCGCTGGGCGCACAACCATTTTGTTGTTTTTCTCGCGTCGCGGCTCTTATATTTTATTTAAAGCAACCTCTATCCTCTTAAATCGCAACAAGCATACGCCACATGATCTTAATATTGTTGGAGCTCCAGTAGCTCAGTGGGTTTAGCGCTGGTTGCTGATCTAACGGTCTCAGGTTCGAATCCGGCTGGACACGGAGGTCTTTCCAACCGTAAACGGGATTCCATTTCAAGAGGCTTTCATTACCATTTTCTCATCATTCTGATTTGACTGAAAAACTGTTACACTGTAAAAAGGACTAAAACTCGCAATTCCACCCATCTTTATATTCACAGGGTATAATCGATTCCGCCAATTTTCGCTTCCTGCAGAGACTGTACATCATTTTTGGCTTCCGCCGAGACTGTCCACGAACGCTTGCTTCCTGCCGAGACTTCTGTACATGATAAATAGCTTCCTGCAGAGACTGTCCGCGTGATTCTGCTTCCTGCCGAGGCTCTCGGCAGGAAGCAGAGTCACGCGGACAGTCTCGGCAGGAAGCCATTCCTCGAGGACAGTAGTCTCTGCAGGAAGCAAGAGCTCGCGGACAGTCTCGGCGGAAGCCAAATATGATGTACAGTCTCTGCAGGAAGCGAAAATTGGCGGAATCGATTATACCCTGTGATATTGGTTTTGTCACAGTTCTAGAGTCTAGTACTGCCAGGCATTTGTTTTGGTTCTCTGACCAGCTCGGAAGTAAATTACTGGAGCTGCCGTTTTTGGTAGGCTGCGTCTTCACCTTTTTTTAGACTGGAAACCTATTTGAGCCGCGATGCGAGAAAAACAACATGGTGGTTTTGCGCCCAGCGAAGACTCAGATCAGCCTGGGCATCCGCCCAGTCTGATCAGAGTCTTTACTGTCCACATGGGGGTAGCTTAGACCCTTAGCTACCCTTTAAGCGCTTAGCGAAGAATATAATCAGACTGGGCGGATGCCCAAGTTGATCTGAGTCTACGCTGTGCACACAACCACCTCGTTGGTTTGCTTGTGTCGCGGCTCAATTTGTGATGAAGCAAAGGTGATTCGACAGAAGCAACATCCTGTAACACCAGTAATGAGCCGCCATGATGGAGTTAACATAAAGCATTTTATCTTATTTGGTTGGGACTGGGGACCTCCATACGAACCGAACTACCAACTAATTGTGTGCACCGCGGCGCATGGTGAGGGCGAAGGTTTGAGCCCAGTAAAACCGGTTTAAACCCCCAGTTGTTATTACTGACCGTCCCAAGGCGGTACTTTCGTTGCGGTTGCATTTATTTTATGTTCGGTGCTGTTTAATTTATTGTGTTCTCATTTTAACCCTTCTATAATAAAAATAGAAAATAGATAAAAATAATTGTTAAATGTTTTTCGTATAATTTGCTTAGTCTGTTGTAACCCTTCTGTTGGTCTAAATTATTTAGTTCAATAAAGATAGCTGAGTTGCCACCTATTTGGGAAAGAGCTGCTGACTCGGCTTATCACTTGTAATTTATTGCTTGTTGGGATGTCTTTGTCAGTCTTTCCCTTTGATGTTGGGGATATGGTTTGGGATCTGATTCTGTCACTTCCTGAATTGTAGTTACTCTTTAAATTTGTCTGTTGTAAATGTAATGTTACAGTCTGCATATCCAGTAATTAACACAGCCATGGTCAATAACTTCGCACCTCCCTTTAATTGCACGTCGGGTGGTCGGACATTAGACCCAATGATGGATCTAACACAAAGCTATATATTTTATTTTGTTGGGACTTGGAATTTTCTTGTCTGTTGTAAATGTAATGATACGATCTGCATGTTCGGTAATTAACACAGTCATGGTTAATAACTATGCAACCTTTGCAACCCCCCTTAATTGCACGTCGGGTGGTCGGACATTAGACCCAATGATGGATCTAACACAAAGCTATATATTTTATTTTGTTGGGACTGGAATTTTCTTGTCTGTTGTAAATGTAATTGTATGATCTGCATGTTCGGTAATTAACACAGTCATGGTCAATAACTTTGCAACCTTTGCAACCCCCCTTAATTGCATGTCGGGTGGTCGGGTACCATACCCAATGATGGATTTAACATAAAGATATTTATAATATGACGTCGCATCTGATAGTGTAATAAAGCCATGCATTAAAATCGATATTCCAATATGCAAATTACGTCGTAGCGTTGTGCGTTGACGTCAATAAAACGTCGCTTTTTCTAATGGCGAAATCATGACGTTTTAGTGCAAAATTTGCTAATAAAATGCGATTTTAGTGTCATATGATAAATAGAATCTTGCGTTCGTGCTCCTGTATTATTGAATTTATTAAACTCGTTGGGAAAACGATAAGATGTTCGGCATAGCCTCGCATCTTATCTTTTTCCCCAACTCGTTTAATAAATTCAATAATACATGAGCGCTCATGTAAGATCCTCTATTTATCTATTTGGTTGCGACTGGACCTTTCTTGTCTGTTGCTTGGACTTTCGGGGTTTAATTGTGTTTTTTTTCTCTCCAATATTTCAGTATAATTGCTGTTGTACACCCATGGAATTAGAACTGAGCCACGACACGACAAAACCAACAAAGTTGCATGTGCGCCGAATGGTGACTCAGATCAGCCCGGGCATCCGCTCAGTCTAGTCAGAGTCTTTGCTGTCGGCATGGAGTTTGCTTAGACTCTTAACTACCCATTAAGCGCACAGCGGAGACTTTGATCAGACTGGGCGGATGCCCTGGTTGATCTGCCTTCATCAGGCACACACACCACTTTGTTGCTTTTGTCATCCACCCAGTGTGATCAGAGTCATTGCTGTCTGCATAGAGGTAGCCTAGACCCTAAGGTATCCGTTAAGCGCACAGGTAAGACTCTGCTGACGTGGCAGATGCCCAGGCTGATCTGAATCTTCACTTGGTGTACATGTCACTTTGTTCCGTTTCTCATGTTTCGGCTCAATTACAATAACTTTAGTCTGAGTCTTAATAAAGTCTGTGGTCTGACCCATCTGCACGCAATTAAAGAGAGCAGCAGCATGATCATCCGCGGTAGGAGCCCCGTAGCTCAGTTGGTTAAGCGCTGGCCTACTGATCTAGCGGTCACGGGTTCGAGCCCCGCCAGAGGTGGAGTTCTTTCCATCGCAAACGGGATTCCATTGCACACAGCCTTTCATTATCACAAGCCCATCGTCCTGATATGACTGAAATACTGTTGAAAAGGACGTCACGAAAATCGCAAGTCATCCATCCATCCATCAATGATCATTCGCGACAGAGTAACTATCAAGCACGGACCGAGTCTGTCGAAAAGGTTCATGTGGTTTACGTTCAGTTCTAAAATTGTAACTTGATCGGCCTGCTCAATTTACATTATCTGAATGAATAAATTACATTTCTAATTCTGCAACATTTTAATTGTGCATGTATAACTTGACCAGTCTATCCAGTGCAATATGTCTGAGTGACTGATTAACGTTTCTTACAATGTGTTCACCGTGATAAGTTATGAAAATTGAGCGGCGACACGACAAAACCAACAAAGTGGCATGTGCGCCCAGGAAAGACTCAGATCAGACTGGGCATCCGTCCGCATGGAGCTAGCTTAGACCATAAGCTACTCTTTAAGCGCACAGCAAAGACATTGATATTAAGGACAAGGTGGCTGTCCAGGCTGATCTGAGTCTTCGTGTGGCGCGCATGCCACTTTATTGGTATTGTCGCGGCTGAAATTTCAGAACATTATCAGATTCCTCAGATCACATTTGCTGAAATTTGAGTCACCTATCTAAGTGTGCCGCAACACGAGAAAACCAACAAAGTTGTTGTGCTCTCAGTGCAGACTCAGATCAGTCTGGGCATCTGCCCAGTCTGACGAAACTCTTCTCTAAGCGCTTAAAGGGTAGCTAAGGCACTAAGCTACCTCCATGCGGACAGCGAAGGCTTTGATCAGACGGGGCGGATGCCCAGGCTGATCTGAGTCTGCTCTGGGCGCACAACCACTTTGTTGGTTTTCTCGTGTCGCGGCTCAAGTATGCTATTACCCTGGCAAGTTGTGATTTTTTTTTCTTCTTCTTTTTTTTCTCTTTTTTTTTTTTTGGGGGGGGGGGGGCAGGGGGGTGGCGCGCTATAAGGCCCTTTTTGGCCGACCCGCAAAATGCTTTATTTTCGACTGATGATTAGCTTATGGTCCCTTATAGTCTCCGTTATACTGAACCAATAGTGGTTCTTCTACCCAAGCGCTACCTTTGGACTGATTAGATCATAAAAGTGGGTGGGATATATCAGCATGAAGCAGGGGAGGCATTTTATAAGCTCTATTTCTCTTTTTTTTTCAGATTTAATGACAGTCATATCTACAATCCTTAATAAATCAAAATAATGCCTTTGGTGAAACATCTTCTCAACGTCTATCCTTCTGAGTAGACTGTTTTGTCCAGAGAAATTGTCAGTTTTTAGTAATTTTGCTACTTTGAATTCAATAGATTCTGTCCTATCTCTAAAACCAAACGGTGGATTCTATTTAAACTAATTCGGGTTGTCTGATTGCAGAGTAAAACATTTTGATATATTTTGGTGAGCTTGACCCCAGCTTCAAGGTCACAGTAAGATTTAAAGTGTCAAGTTTAAGTCAGGTTTTGACCATTGCCTACAAGTTAGCTTCTGAATTGGAATGAAATTCCTACCAAAGTGGCCTAAATTTAAAACAAATCGATGTTAAAGCACTGGTTATGATTTAAAAACCATGACATCTTATTCAAGGTCAAAGTCAAGAGAAGACTAAACATAGTTAATCATAGTTTTTCACACTAACAGTCATCAACAAATTTAACAAATCTATATCTTTCCGTTAGTAAATCAATGTTTAATATGCATTTAATGAATTGACCCTGGCCTAAAGGTCAGCAGTATTGAGATGCAGATTCTATTGCTGACCTTCATATCAAGGCCAAGGCCATTATATGCATATATAATCTCTATATAGGAGAATAAAGGAGATTTCCTACAACTATGATATTTGCTCTTGAGGAACAGTCTTTTCCAGACTGTTCCTCCAGAGCAAATTTCATAGTTTTAGAGAATCCCCTTCAAAGAAATTTAGCCTTAGCAACAGCATAGCAACCGATTAAGTCGTTTTTTAAATACAGCTCCAGTTCACATAAGCTGAATAATAGATTCACAAATTTGTTGCCAGCTAGGCTCAATTCTATAGCTATCACCTTCTTTTACAAATTTAACACGAGTAAAATTATGGAAAATTTCTTTTATCACAATCTTCATCTTATCTTCCTCTACATGTTCCTTGAAGATCAGAAGAATTGGTTTTCCGGTAGTCCTCGCTTCAGCAATTTCAATCTGACAATGATCACTTTTGCAGTAGTTCTCTGATATCACAGCAACGAAAACGGCTGATTCCTCAATACAGCGGCTCATTTCTTGGTAGATATTGTGGCCCGGTATAAAATGTAAATCAGCATCGCAAACAAGATCTCTATCCGCTTGTGTGATGGCTTGCAATTCTCTCTGAAATAGATTTGAAAAACATGTTTTTCTTCGTCATGATCTTCTTCTTCTTCGTCTTCTTCTTTATTTTATTCTTTTATAAATGGCAAGTTCACAGGGTATAATCGATTCCGCTAATTTTCGCTTCCTGCAGAGACTGTACATCATATTTGGCTTCCGCCGAGACTATCCACGATCTTTTGCTTCCTGCCGAGACTTCTGTACATGATAAATGGCTTCCTGCAGAGACTGTCTGCGTGATTCTGCTTCCTGCCGAGGCTCTCGGCAGGAAGCAGAGTCACGCGGACAGTCTCGGTAGGAAGCCGTTTGTCGAGGACAGTAGTCCCTGCAGGAAGCAAGAGTTCGCGGACAGTCTTGGTAGAAGCCAAATATGATGTACAGTCTCTGCAGGAAGCGAAAATTAGCTGAATAGATTATACCCTGTGAAGTTTAGCCTTTTATTACTGTAAAGAAATGACCATTTTAATGCGACATCTCTTTGTAAGACTGAATGAGTTAGCATAAAATAAGGAGCTGCATTTTGAATTTTATAACCAAGTTTGACTCTATACTGTTCTTCTCGCCCCCGCCCCTATCCCCCCCACCATTCCACCTGCACCCACCCCTCAGCCATACGCGGTACAATATGTCTCCTAATCGTCTTAAGATGGTTTTTTCTGAATTCGTTCGAATTTATTACGGCTTTGTGATGACTTCACTTCATGGTTTATTGATGTTATTAACGGCTTTATATTTTGAGCCGCGATGCGAGAAAGAAAACTAAGTGGTATTGCGCCCAGCACAGGGTGTGGTAAAATCATGTTTATTATGGTTTAAAGGGAGAACTTCAAGCGCCTATGGTTTATGTTTCCAAATAAGGACAGTTTACACCCCATGTTTACTGAACTTGGAAAAAAAAAAACATCCTTTTACTTATAAATAGAATTGCTGTGAATGTAATGTATAATGTAATGCACTGCTTCTGCAAAGTAATTGGAATGTAATTAATTACACTCATAAAATGAAGTAAATACAATGTGATATAATGTAATTGAACATTTCGCCAAGGTAACTGTTACGTCATTAATTATAATATTGAACCGCGACACGACAAAACCAGGACATGTGCGACCAGCACAGATCAGCAAAGATTCAGATCAGCCCGGGCAACCGCCCAGTCTGATCAAAGTCTACGATGTCTGTATGGAGCTAGATTAGACCCTTAGCTACCTTTTTAGTGCACAGCGAAAACTCTGATCAGTCAGAGAGACTGCACAGGCTGACCTGAGTCTTTGCTGGGCGCACGTGCCACTTTGTTTTTTAATCGTGTCGCGGCTCCTATTTCAATGTAATTGACTTCATACCTGAAGAGGCTCCCGCACATGGGTGACAACAAACGTAGAATCGAGGCTGGAATATGATAGAAACACTGGAAACATTGACGTTGTGTTGTTTTCTTGCACAAGTTGCAACTGATCCTGTAGTCTTTGTTCTAGCAATCTTCTTTTCCGTCTCTTATATAGAGATCGTAATATTAAAGTAACCACTAAAGCACTTATACCTGGTATAATAGTTGACAGTAGGATAGTTCTTCGTTCACGCTTTGGTCTTTCACAGTCGTCCATAGCCGCTTCACTTGCAGCTTTCTTCATTGCATATTTTTGACCATTCAACTGACACTGATAGTTATCTCGCGTGCTGTCAAACATTGGAAAATTTGCAAACCACTCAAGAAATGCCTGAGAACTACAAGTACATGAAAACGGATTTCCTTCCAGCAATACTACAAGGCTAGGCGATGTTGTGTTGTTCGCGACTGATTGTCTTTGCTGTTGGTGTTCATATAATCCTTCGATCGCTTGACGTGAGTTTGAATTTAAGTTCTGTATTTTATTATACTGAAGGTCCAGCAATGTTAAGTTTAACATATAAAAAAATGATACCCTCAAGTCAATCTGTGTAAGTAAATTGTGAGATAGTTTTATCTCTTGTAGGTTAATAGATGAGGCAAATATATCACCAGATATATATGATATTTTATTGAACGATAAATCTATTATTCTGAGATTGAGATTATCTTTAAGCAAATCTGAAGACCTTTCCCCTTTTGCAGTCATTTGGCGTAAATTATTATGCGACAGGTCGATTTTTGATATTGACGGCAGCCTAGTAAAAACATGAGAAGCTATAATTTCTATGTGGTTATGAGACAAATTTATGTATCTTAAAGAGTGGCAGTCAAACTGGAGATCAAATATTGGAAGGACATTTTGTGTGAAGTGCAATTCTTCCAAAGCGTGTTCTGAGTCAAAACGCCAGTTGAAAAGAATTGTGCACTCAGTTAATACTTTGGCGTCAGAAGGCAAAACAAATACTCTGTTTAGGTATACAACTCGGACAGACAAGATGTCATACCAGTATGTAAAATAATCAATAGAACACTCATATTTGAAAAAGGTTGTTACAAAATTTACTCCACTCAAGTCCACAAAGTCAAGAGAAGGACAACTGCGTGGTATAGAATTTATTCTTAAATTGCTGTCGCGTAGAATTAGTGAAGTCAAAGAGTCACATAATTTACTTTTTTCCCTGAAATTGAATTCTACATTCGAATGACTGAAGTCTAACATTGTTATTGGTCTTGTTGAAAGAACACGAATGAATTCGTCTGTCAGTACTATATCAAGAAATAATTTTGTCGAAAATATAAAATTGTTAAGTTTTGGAAAGTTTGTACTGTTGGAAAATATATTGAGCAGAAATCTTTTGGAATACTCAAAATACGGCTTAGAAATGTATAGAGTGGTCACATTAGACAAACCATTAAAGTCTCTCCAGCCTATGGAAGATTCTAGCTTGAGAGTCTGTATTTGTTCTAGGCAGTTAAAATTGTTGTCATAACGATGAAACTTACTTGTTGGCCAACTATATATGATTAACTTTAACGTGTGTACATGTTTCCAGGTAATATTACAGAACATTCCTGGATAGAAGAGCATCGCGCTACCAAAGTTAGACATGTATGTCACATCGAGTTCGACTTCTTCGATAGTGTCCGGAACGATTTCAGGAACCCGGTCTTGACATGCGATCAATGGAGCTTTGCAGGTACACGAACTAGGACATGCATGGTTCGTTGAACTTAATTTCATTGCAGCTGTTCTGGAGGTTATCAAAAACATAAGGGAAAGCGCAGCTGCCGCAATTAGTACGCACCTTTGGTTTATCTGCAAAAAAAAAAATACATCAAACATTTAATTCAAGGACCATGGTATCTGAATATATATTTTCAAATGAATCATGTAAAGCAGTCGAAATATTGTGAGCGATAAACGCAGCTCTGTTACCCAACTACCTGTATTTGGACTTGTGGTTACCCAAGAGCCAGAGGTCCCGGGTTCGATACCCGGTCAGCCACTTACTTTCGTTTCTCCTTCCGCTGATTCAAGAAAGGCAGTTGTCAGTTAGTGGCGAAAGAATTAGCACTTAGTACTGGTTAACTGCTAAGGAGGTCTAAGCCCGTCCAGGAATGGTGTGGTTAGGTTAACTGACCGCCCCGACATGATCATAGCTGCTTAGCGTGGACGTAAAGCAACAACAACAACAACAGTGCCTTATTTCTGGCTCCAGATTTGAATTGGGTTTTTAAACTTTGCTACAGCTTCATCTTTAGAATTCGCTTTGGCTTTTGATGGTTTAACGTGTCTTGTTGATATCATAATGTTGAGTTAGGAGGGTGGGGAATGTGTAATCGTTTACTTAAGATTTTTCATGAAAATCGTTTTCTTCTTAGGGCTAAAAAGTGTTTGTTTCTAAATGTCGTTTATAACAATAGGAGTTGTGCTCAATATTCACGTCATATGGTTTACCGTATCTATCATATTTAACGTCCCGGGGGCATTGCATTGTGCGATAGGGGAGTGTTTTTAGGAGTCTAAAGTGTAGTAAATCAGCCACACTGCAAAATATCTGCAATAAACAGTATTAACGTGAATGGGTATAATTGCAGAGGAAGCAACTCTACTATTTCTGAATCCCTTTTAAGTAGGAGACAACTCTTAAAGGTAAGAATTTGCTGCTCTAGGAGCAAATTATTTCCTTTAAAATAGCCCCGTGTCATAGAGCTACCTCATCCTGAGAAGCAAACAGGAATTCATGCAAGTTTATACAACACATGGTTTTTGGAAAAGTGGCAGGGAGTTAGTTTCGCAAAATTAAAACGACTTTCGAGCAAATGTTTCAAGATGTCTCGGTAAAATAAATCAGGTAACACTTAAATTAAAATCTTATCAGTTTTAAATAAGTGAAAGATACAGGTACTCCTTTTTCAAAAAATCGCAGCATTTCAGCTGTTTGTGTTGATTCGGACAGAACCACATTTCGGAATCTAATAAGCATTATGCTTATCACTTGTGCAAACATTGAGAAAATGATTAATAGAAGTGAAGACTACATCAAAAAAGCATCTCTCTAATACAGAATTCGAAATTTCAGTTACAATTCTACACCTTGCCCATCAAAGTCATAATCTTTTCGAGTTTTGAAAATGGGGCTACTTGTGCTTCCTTTGCTGCCAGAAAACCGGTAATAATGGAATCGCTCTCAAATCTTCAAAATCGTTCACATGACCTATTGGGTGTACTGAATATAAGACAATTATGTCATCTACTTATGACAGTGTTCAAGACAAAGCAAAAGGTCGGTTAGAAGTTGTGTTAAGTATACATACAATCTAGGCGCATACCAGTCTGCACATCTGCACAGTCTAATCAAAGCTGTTGCAATTCACATACACAGTGTATGGACCCTGATAAACTTGCAGGCGTTAAAGACATAGCTAGTTTAGGGGGTTCTCACCTGGTATGATTCTTTGATGTTCGCATAGACGGAAAGCAAATGAGCCGCGACACGAGAAAACCAACAAAGTGGTCGTGCGCCCAGTGCAGACTCCGATCAGCCTGGACATCCGACAAGTTTGATCAGACTCTTTGCTAAGCGCTTAAAGGGTAGCTAAGGGTCTAAGCTACCTCCATGCGGACAGCGAAGACTCTGATCAGACTGGGCGGATGCCCAGGCTGATCTGAGTCTGCGCTGGGCGCACAACCACTTTGTTGGTTTTCTCACGTCGCGGCTCAAATGTTTTCGTGAAGCTGCTCTAATGACAAAATTGAGCAGCGACACGACAAAACCAACAAAAGGCATGTGCACCAAGCGAGCACTTAGATCAGCCTGGACATCCGCCCAGTCTGATCAGAGTCTGCATTGTCCGTATGGAGGCAGCGTTGACCCTTAGCTATCCTTTAAGCGCACAGCAAAAACTGATCAGACTGGGCGGATTCTTCGCTGTCTGCATGGAGGTAGCGTTGACCCTAAGCTATCCTTTAAGCGCACAGCGAAGACTCTTTTCAGATTGGGCGAATGCCCTGGCTGATCCGAGTCTTTACTGGGCACACACGCCATTTTGGTGGTTTTGTCGTGTTGCGACTTATTTTCTAAAATGACCTGAAAGTGCATGTTTATGACACTAAATATACGTTGCTAAACGCTGAGCTGGTATATATGCAATTCACGTATCCAGGGTACATGTGCATAATAAAATGCTGAGCTTTTATTATTCTCTGCTCATATCTTTATTTTTTATTTCTTTTTATTCCTTTTTTTCTTTTATTTATTCTTTTTTTTTGTTTGTCAGAGATTGTTCCGCTTAGTTTAACACTGGGAAATCGACAGTTATGCCTGGATACATGTACATTGCATTTCATAAAAACTATAAAATATCAAGGTATGCGGATCGTATCCAAACCAGAACTAAATTTACACTAAGTTTTATTCCAATATTATGGTCTGTAAATTATTGATGAAGATCCATACCACGCCTGGTAAACAAGCCCAGTTAAAATCGGTTGGACAGCCATTCGGGTGGTCTTTGAGTGGCCAAAAAAGGAAGGTAGCCGTCTCTTTTATACTTTTTTGTTATTATTTATTTATTCATTTTACTTTTTTTTATATATTTGTTGTTGTTGTTTTTTTCGTTTTGGTAAAATATATAATAACAAGGGATTTTATTAAAAATCAAATAGCGTGATTTGCTTTAGGTTCACTCCACATCTTGTAAAACCTTAAAGATTTCTTAGTGATATAAAACATTATATTCTCTTTGAATTTCCTTAGATGAACCTATTTCGGTGAAATAGTGCTCATAGTTCCATGAACATCAGTCGGTCACGCGACGTCGTTGGTACGCAACCTCACATGTAAACAAATGATGTCATTGGCCGTTGTGATGTTCTATTTGAGGTCACGTCATGGTGGCGACCGCTTAGTGTGGGCGACTTGCCCATTGGTTTGTGACGGGTTTTTTTTCTTGTATTTTGCGGGTGTTGCTTTCAAAAATCAAATTGATACTCAGAGTGATTTTAAAAATAAATGTAAATGTAAGAGATAAATTTGAATTTTCCGAAGTTCATGGAAGTATGGACACGAAAGGTCATGTGCAAAGACACATATATCTAATTTGCTTTTATTTGATTGGGAGATGGGTTTCGCTTTTCCGTTGTTCATTGAGGTATAGAAGCGAGTGGTCATGTGCAAAGTTTTTCTGGAGGTACATGTATGGATGCAAGGGGTCATGTGCAAAGTTAACTTAAACGTCCTTTCGGCGTCACTTACTTTGCACGTGACCCATCGTGTTCGCGCTTCCGTGGACGTCGGGGGAGTGGGGTCCGTTTATTGGCTAAGTGAAGGTAAATCATATATATATATATTTAGAAGACCTATATATATACCTTCTTTCTCATTGAATTTGTCTAAATAATTTGACAGCAAATATGTGTTTGTTTAGTACAAAAATAGATATAAAGTTTTGTAGTCAGAAGTCCCTCCAGGGCTTCCATATTGTACCCTGGGTGTGAAAAAAAAAAATAAAAAAAAAAAAAATAGAACATTATCAGACGATGTGAAGAGAAAAGAAAACATACAAGTGTTTCAGCTTTGACCAAATTATGCTCCTTTGTATGTTTCTTACAATTTCGTGTCTCCTTCCCAACATTTACACTGTATACGATTTTGATTTGAAACTTCGAACAAACATAAAATATCATCAGCAGAACATATTATACTGTGGTGTTCACCTTTCTATCTACCCATCTGTCCGGCCGTTTTCTGTTCATTAAGTTTGTCCACCACATATCTTTAAAACATTTGGAAAGTTTTTCTTGAAGGTGGGGCAAAATGTTCATTCTGAGAGTATTAAGATGATGTGCAAACTCATAATTTAAAAATGTCAAGTTAAACTAAGAGGTCAAAATTCCAATTGTCATAATTGCACAACCCGCAGGTTTGCACCATAATCACTGTGTGAGTCCGTCCGTCCGTCCGTAATCAGTTAGCAAAAACCGTTATCAGTTAGTGAAAACGCGTATAACTCTTGAACCGCATGGGATCTTTTGACAAAATTTTGCATACTGATACATGTCAACATTGTCTAACGACTCGCATGCATACAAACCTTATTTGATGGACGAGGCTTTGCTGAGCACAAGTTGAAAATTTACGGCCAACTACTGAAAATGCTCATAACTCTTGAACACCGTGGTAAATATGGTTCAAATTTTGTATGCTTATGTATTTTAACATACTCCAGCCACCGGCATGCAAAACAGTGACGAGGCTTCACCGAGCATCAATTTGGCTGGTCGAGCTCTTTTATTGAAAATGCTCATAACTCTTGGACCGCTTGGTATATTTGCTTCAAATTTTGTATACTTATGTAATTTAACATTGCCCGGCCACTGGTATGCAAAACAGTGACGAGGCTTCACCGTGCATCAATTTGGCTGGTCGAGCTCTTTTATTGAAAATGCTCATAACTCTTGGACCGCTTGGTATATTTGCTTCAAATTTTGTATACTTATGTAATTTAACATTGCCCAGCCACTGGTATGCAAAACAGTGACGAGGCTTCACCGAGCATCAATTTGGCCAGTCAAGCTCTTTTATTGAAAATGCTCATAACTCTTGGACCGCTTGGTATATTTGCCTCAAATTTTGTATACTTATGTAATTTAACATTGCCCAGCCACTGGTATGCAAAACAGTGACGAGGCGTCACAGAGCATCAATTTGGCCGGTCGAACTCTTTTATTGAAAATGCTCATAACTCTGGGACCGCTTTGTATATTTGCTTCAAATTTTGTATACTTATGTAATTTAACATTGCCCTGCCACTTGTATGCAAAACATGACGAGGCTTCACCGAGCATCAATTTGGCCGGTCGAGCTCTTTTATTGAAAATGCTCATAACTCTTGGACCGCTTCGTATATTTGCTTCACATTTTGTATAATTATGTAATTTAACATTGTCCAGCCACTGGTATGCAAAACTCCTTATTGCACAACCCGCAGGTTTGCACTATAATCACTGTGTGAGTCGGTCCGCCCGTTATCAGTTAGCGAAAACGCTTATAACTCTTGAACTGCATTCTATATTTTGATACATTTGAACATTATCTAACGACTCGCATGCATAACCGTCTTTTTTGATGGATGAGGCATTGCTGAGAATAAGTTGAAAATTTACGGTCAAGTAGTGAAAATGCTCATAATTCTTGAACCCCGCGGTATATATGGTTCAAATTTTGTATACTTATGTATTTTAACATTGTCCAGCCACCGGCATGCAAAACGTTGACGAAAGTCTAAACAGTATTGCACGACCCACAGGTGTGCACTTTAATCGCTGTGCAAGTCCATCAGTCTGTTTCTCCTTCCGCTGTAGTCATGAGTGAAATTGCTCATAACTCTTAACCACATGGTGTAGTTAGATACGAACATGCATCATTCTACAAGAACAAGGTGTTGTGGGGCTGGGGCTGGGGGGGGGGGGCAACTGTTTTATTAGTGGCATTAATATTTCTATGGTCAGTTTTAGGAGCTTGATCAACCTTTAAGTGCATGACTGTGCTGTTAGCTAAATGATATTGACTCAGATCAGCCTGGTCAATCACCTAGTTTGATCAGAGTCTAAAAGGTAGCTAAGGGTGTAAACCAGCTCCATAAACAGAGAAGCCTCTGATCAGATTTGGCGGATGCCCAGGCTGATCGGAGTCTTCGCTGGGCGTACATGTCCCTTTGTTGGTTTTGTCGTGTCTCGGCTCAAATAAAGAAGCACATTTGATCAGTTAAAGATGTGGGGTCTGCTACAACAGAGAATACAGAGAAAAGTGACTTGGCTTTAACCTGACTACTATGGCAAATGGAATTTATGCTAACTTATACTGAAATTAGTCAGAGCCGCAACACGACAAAACCAACAAAATGACATGTGCGCCCAGTGAAGACTCAGCTCAGCCTGGGCAACCACCCAGTCTGATCAGGGTCTACGCTGTCTGCATGAAGATAATTTAGACCCTAAGGTACCCTTTCCACACAGATTCTTATCAGACTTCATGTATACAAAAGCTGATCTGAGTCTTTGGTGATCGCACATGCCACTTTATTTGTTTTGCCGTGGCGTGGTACATTCTATTTTTAGCAGCTGGTGACTTTCCAGTAGCTCTGACAGTCTCGCTGTGCCCATTTGCCATTCAATGCGCAGTCGCTATAACAGAAAAATACAGCAATGTAATTTATTTTTATATTTTTTTTCAATGAATACTTTGACCGAAAAGAATTAATGGCATCTGATACTTACATTTGAGCCGCGACACGAGAAAACCAACGAAGTGGTTGTGCGCACAGCACAGACTCAGATCAGCCTGGGCAACCGCCAATACCGATCAGAATCTTCGCTGCCCGCATGGCGGTAGCTTAGACCCTTAGCTAACCTTTTAGCGCACAGCAATGATGCTGATCAGACTGGGCGGATGCTAGGCTGATCTGAGTCTGTGCTTTGCGCACAACTACTTTGTTTTTTCTCGTGTTGCGGCTTAATTAATTTTAGCAACTAGTAACTTACCAGAACGTCTGACAGTCTCGCGATGCCCATTTTGAATTCAACGTGCGGTCTCTCTACGATGCAAGCCTTGATAAATAAGAAAAATGAAGCTTTGTGTCTTAAGTTTATAATATGATCCGGCAAAGGATAAAAATGCCTTATACCAATATAGCGAATCGTGATGACTGAAACCAGAATAAGCACCAAGCGGTCTGATAAAAAGGCTGGCTTTTTTATAAGATATTTCAAAGGATATTAAGCTCATTGCATCGAACAGGGGTATATCTGATTATACGATGGTCTGATAAATCGCAGTTTGTTAAGGGTACAAGGTAATTTGTTCCCACTGTCAGGTCAGGTATGATCTGTCAACCTATGGTTTCCAAAATGTGATACCCTAAGTAACTTTATACGGAATATGATGGCACAAATAGTTTTTCTTGTTAGTCATCTTTTTCACTGAAACAAAATATGAGCCGCGACACGAGAAAACCAACAATGCGGTAGTGCACCCAGTGAGGACTCAGATCAGCCTGGGCATCCACCCAGTCTGACCATACTCTTCGCTAAGCTCTGAAACGGTAGATAAGGGTCTGAGCTACCTCCATGCGGACAGCGAAGACTCTGATCAGACTGGGTGGATGCCCAGGCTGATCTGAGTCTGCGCTGGGCGCACAACCACATTGTTGGTTTTGTCGTGTCGCGGCTCAATTATGAAAAAAATGTATGACATGAACGGCAATGTGAACTGAATACAGTAAGAAGGGTCAACGTATCAATATCATATACATGTAGGTCCGAACTCGCCCATCGCAGAAATATTGACATATTTTTAAATAAAATGATATGGAGCCCTGTTGTTATTGTTCAATTTTTACTTCGATGCATTTCCGACAACTCCGTCAGTTAGTTCACAGGGTCTAATCGATTCCGCCAATTTTCGCTTCCTGCAGAGACTGTCCGTCATATTTGGCTTCCATCGAGACTGTCTGCGAACTCTTGCTTCCTGCAGAGACTACTGTCCTCGAAAAAATGCCTTCCTGCCGAGACTGTCCGCGTGATTCTGCTTCCTGCCGAGAGCCTCGGCAGGAAGCAGAATCACGCGGAAGGTCTCTGCAGAAAGCCATTTATCATGTACAGACGTCTCGGCAGGAAGCAAGATATCGCGGACAGTCTCGCCGGAAGCCAAATATGATGTACAGTCCCTGCAGGAAGTGAAAATTAGCGGAATCGATTATACCCTGTGTAGTTACTCCTAAGCAAACATTGTCAATATATGAGAGGAGCCGCGACACAGCAAAACCAAAATATGACATGTGCATCAAGGGAAAACTCAGATCAGCCTGCGCATCCGCCCAGTCTGATCAGAGGCTTTGCTGTGCGCTTAAAGCATAGCTAAGGGTCTAAGCTATCTCCATGCGGACAGCGAAGACCTTTATCCGACTGGGCGGATACCCAGGCTGATTTTAGTCTTCGCTGGATGCACATGATATTTTGTTTGTTTTGTCGTGTCGCGGCTAAAATGTTTTACATACATTATAGCTAGCGCACATTGACCTGTCTCTTTGACCCCTCATTTGAATATATTAGTGGGTTCAGTTGATTTCACAGATAGGGATGCATGAATTATAAAACAATCTTAAGGCAATACTTTAAAAATGTGTTTGTTGTGCTCCAATGCAGACTCAGCTAGATCGGTAGGTTGGAAAGAAGATTTTTTTCGGGTGCCTTAATGTACTGGTTGAGATTAAAATGCATTTGCAAATAGTTTAGATCCGAATCGAAGTATTCCTTGACAGCAGTCTGGTCAGGATCAACGGTATTTGCCATCTTACACTGACAGTTTTAACTCCGTTCAGCAGCAGTAACCGAAGTTAAAATTGACAGTATTACAACATACGAAGAAAGACAAAAAAATTTACGAACGGAAGGACAGAAAAGCGGAATCTTGGATAGAATGAAATGCAGCAAACAAATTTTTATCATGGCCTTACACATAAGCAATCCTCTCATGATTCACGAGCATTTCTACCTGAAAATGAATTACTTCATGCATTTGTGAATAGTTTACCAGATATACTTGCATAAACCTATAGATATCTTGCATGTTAACTGTGGGCACAACGGCATGGGGTGGTACAAATAAAGTTTATCATTTCTTAATAGGACTCTTGACCCGGGGCCGATAATGCTGTGCATATTAGAAGAAATAATTCTTTTTATCGCTTAATCGCAAACAGAAGCAACTGCAAAAGCATACACCTCAAAGAGGGTTCAAAGCCTGGGCGGGGAGAGGAGGGATAAATGGATAGATGACTTGCAGTTTTACTTCATATCAGGACGATGGGTGGGTGATAATGAAAGGCTGTGTGTAATAAAATCCCGTTTACGAGCGAAAAGGTTCCCGTCTCCAGCGGGACTCGAACAGGGGACCGCTAGATAAGCAGACCAGCGCTAAAATTACTGAGCTACCAGGGTTCCTGTGTGTGGGTGAGAGAGAGAGAGAGAGAGAGAGAGAGAGAGAGAAAGAGAGAGAGTGTGTGTGTGTGTGTGAGAGAGAGAGGGTGCATTCTACATCTAAATAGCAGGTTACCCAAAGTGAGAATACAATGTAGCAGAAGACATATAAACAGGTACAGGGATAGTGGATTACATCCATCTGAGTAGCTGGATATTATTTCAACGTCGACATGATTCATAGAAGAAAATAATATTAAAGCATCTTAACATATTCTGCTTCTGAATTTCAGCATCTTGTCTCACTTTACTGCATGATGCTCGTGTTTGCAACGTCTTCATTCAACTACGCTGAAAAATGAATGCATGCTCTCTCTCTCTCTCTCTCTCTCTCTCTAAAATCCATTTAAAAAGCTCTGAAATCAAACATTCATAAAACAACGATTATATGTTAAAATTTAGGCGATTTTCCATACAGCATTGTTACACGCCGAAACTCCTTGGCATTTGCATTACGTGTAGCAACAGACACCTACAACATATGCGCTGAAAAATATGGGGAAAAGTATAAAAAAATAAACACACCATGGAAATGGAAAACCGGCTTTATGAAGCAACACGCTCTGAAAATATCTAAGGCTCTTTTCAATGGCGTGTATTTTTGAAGATTTCGGCGCCGATGCTGCATTTGTAAATGCGTGGAAAATGTAATCGCGGATAAGGAGTTTCGACGCTGAAGCCAACAAAAATACACTCCACGAAAACCCGGCTTCAGGATATGTAGTCATTCAGTCGCGTATATACGTGTAGGTGTGGTTCTACTAGAAAGCTTTGTCTCCTATTTCGCAATGAATTGTGCTATTTTGCATATTCATGCATAAAGGTCAGAAAGACAGGTCAATTTGCGCCAGCTATAGTCGAAATATAGAGGTATAATCTGGCTACATGTATCCTTTGCAGTAGCTTGAAATTTTAATTTACATGTATAGCTGGCACAAGTTGACCTGTCTTTCTGACCTTTATGCATGAATGTGCAAAATAGCACAATTCATTGCGAAATAGGAGACAAAGCTTTCTACATGTAGCAGAACCACACCTACACGTATTTACGCGTTTGAATGACTGCCATATCCTAAAGCCGGGTTTTCGTGGAGCGCATTATAGTTGGCTTCAGCGTCGAAACTCATTTTGCCATGTATTTACAAAGGCAGCTTCGGTGCCGAAACCTTCATAAAGTACACGCCATAGAAAAGAGCCTTAGATATTTACAGAGCGTGTTGCTTCATAAAGCCGGTTTTCCATTTCCAAATGCCAAGGAGTTTCGGCGCGTAACTATGCTGTATGGAAAATCTCCTTAATTTTATCATTTAATCAGTTTTTATGAATGTTTGATTTTAGAGCTGGTTATGAGAGAGAGAGAGTATTCAATAGAGAGAGTACGCATTCAATTTTGAGCTTAGATGAATGGAAAAGTTGCAAACACGAGCATCATCCAGTAGGTTGAGGCAAGATGCTGAATAAGTTAAGATGCTTACTTTTTCACCCATGGTATTGTTTACCGTATCATGACTCATGACGACGTTGAAATAATATCCAGATACGTAGATGGATGTAGTACACTATCCCTGTATCTCTTTATATATCTTCTGCTACATTGTATTCTCACTTTGGGTAACATGTTATTAAGATGTAGAATGCAACCCTCTCTCACTCTCTCTCTCTCTCTCTCTCTCAGACACACACGTCCAGGAACCCCGGTAGCTCAGTAGGTTAAGCGGTGGTCTGCTGATCTAGTGGCCCCTGGTTCGAGTCCCGCTGGAGACGGGAATCTTTTCGATCGTAAACGGGGTTCCATTGCACACAGCCTTTCATTATCTACCACCCATCGTCCTGATATGACTTAAATACTGTCTAAAAGGAAGTAAAACAACACGTTGTCCATCCATTCCTCTTCCCGCCCAGGATTTGAACCCTCTTTGAGGCGTATGCTTTTGCAGTTGTTTCTGTTTGCAATTAAGCGATTAAAACGAATTATGTCTTCTGGAATGCATAGCATTATCGGCCCCGAATCAAAAGTCTTATTGACGAATGATAAACTTTATTTGTACCAACCCACTACAGTTGTGCCCACAGTTAACATGGGCAAGACGTCTATAGCTTTATGCAAGTATATCTGGTAAATTATTCACAATTGCATGAAGTAATTCATTTCTGGTAGAAATGCTCGTGAATCTTGAGAGGATTCGTTATGTGTAAGGCCATGATAAAAATTCTGTTTGCTGCATTCCATACTATCCAAGATTTGGCCTTTCATTTTTTTTTCGTATGTAGTAATATTTAATCATAATACATGTAATTGTCAACTTTAAATTGGATAACGGCTGCTGAACGGAGTTAAGACTGTCAGTGTAAGATGACAAACACTGTTGATCATGACCAGACTGCTCTTAAGGAATACTTTGATTCGGGTCTGCACTATTTGCAAATGTATTATAGTGACTGTCGTAACCAGTACTTTGTGGCACCCGAAAAAAAACTTCCTCCGAACCTACCGATCCAGCTAAGTCTGCATTGGAGCTCAACAAACATATTTTAAAGGATGGCCTTAAGTTTGTTTTATAATTCATGCATCCCTATCTGTGAAATCAACTGAACCTTCTAATATATTTAAATGAGGGGTCAAAGAGACAGGACAATTTTTTTATAACATGTGTAAGGAAAAAATGTGCGTTTACAAAGTGCGTTATACGTAAACACATCAAACGCCTTACTATACTTTTTGAAATTTTACCTGACCAATCACAGAAATAATGTAAAATGAACGAAAATGCAGTGGTTTTATGGGCTTCGAAACTATATGAGCCGCGACGTGACAAAACCAACAATGTGGTTGTGCGCCCAGCGCAGACTCAGATCTGCCTGGGCATCCGTCCAGTCTGATCAGAGTCTTCGCTGTCCGCATGGAGGTAGCTTCGACCCTTAGCTATCTTTTAAGCACTTAACAAAGAGTTTGATCAAACTGGGTGGATGCCCAGGCTGATCTGAGTCTGCGCTGGGCGCACAACCACATTGTTGGAATATGGTCGTGTCGCGGCTCATATTACTTTGCCTTGAAACCCAAAAATGAACCCATAAAATGGTTATGACTTATATCAGTTTAAACAATTATTCAGTGAAATACACACTTACACATGTAGGGTGAGTATATACAAAACGTGGACACAAAGCGCTTCCTACATTTTCTGCATGTGTAGGGGAGAGTCGGGTAACTTCGGACAGTATGTAAATTCGGACACTGACATTGTTTCCTTTATATATCAGTTGTTTGAGCAGCAGGGGATGGGGGGGGGATGCTGCTGTTTGGAACTAAAACAAAAATTAACTGGCCCAACAGAGAAAATCCTGATAAGACGGCTCACTATGAGCCGTCTCATCTGGATTTTCACTGTTTGCAATTATATGTCCGAATTTACCCGCCTGTCCGAAGTTACCCGACTCTCCCCGAATAAACTTGGAGCACATTGTAGTTCTGATTCTGCGTTTTAAATAAGGTTATTGTGGCTTTACCGTTAAATGGCCTGGCTCCAGTCAATAATTGACTCGCGACACGACAAAACCAACAAAGTGGCATGTGCACTCTTTGAAGACTCAGATCAGCATGGGCATCCGTCCAGTCTGATCAGAGTCTTCATTGTCCACATGGAGTTGTAACCATTTAAGCGCATAGCAAAGACTCTGATCAGACTAGGCTGTCGCCTAGGTTGATCTGAGTCTTCACTGGGCGCATATGCCACTTTGTTGGTTTTGTCGTGTCACGGCTCATATGTGTTATGTCAAGAATAATGGTGTCGGCAATAATTTTTACAACACAATATTGTAGCGATACAATAGAAACATAAAGACTGATGAGAATTGGTAGGGAATTCCCTAATTAAAGTGTCCCAGGAATTCCTGAGACGAATTTCCCCTAATCACATAAATTGTCAGTTTATGCTACAAACACCGGTAAGTATAAGCTAACCAGCTTGAGTAAGTTTTACTGGCATATAAAATTAGAGTACATGTTACGAGTACCTGTCTGGGAAATAATCGATTTTAATCAGAATGCATGTTTGTGGTGCTTATGAGACAAATTCTTATTAATCACATCACTTGTCAGTTTATGCTATAAACACCGGTCAGTAGTCTAAGCTAACAAGCTTGAGTAAGTTTTTACTGGCATACAAAGAGCACATGTTACCTGTCTGGGAAATAATCGATTTTAATCAGAATGTATGTTTGTGGTGCTTATGAGACAAATTCTTACTAATCACATAACTTGTCAGTTTCTGCTATAAACACCGGCCAGTAGACTAAGCTGGTCAGCTTGAGTAAGTTTTAACTGGCATATAAAATTTGGGCTTATGTTACATGTACCTGTCTGGGAAACAATCGATTTTAATCAGAATGTATGTTTGTGATGCTTATGAGACAAATTCTTATTAATCACATAACTTGTCAGTTTATGCTATAAACACCGGTCAGTAGTCAAAGCTGGTGAGCTTGAGTAAGTTTTTACTGGCATATAAAATTTGGGCTTATGTTACATGTACCTGTCTGGGAAACAATCGATTTTAATCAGAATGTATGTTTGTGTTGCTTATGTATCTCGTTAATCGCATCAGTTGTCAGTCTTAGCTAAAACACCAGTCAGTAATCTAAGCTAACCAGCTAAAGAAAGTTTTACTGGCATATAAAATTTGAGTACATGTTACCTATCTGGGAAATAATCAATTTTAATCAGAATGTATGTTTGTGGTGCTTATGTATGCTTATGTATAGCATTTATGGCGTGTTAACCCATTAATGCCTAGCGTCCCTTAAATGGAACATAATCAAACAGTGCAGACCCAGACCAGAAGCCGCAAAATGCGGCGTCTGATCAGGGTCTACACTGTTTGCATAATACAAATGGGTACTTCTTCTTAAAATAAAATTGATATAAATAAAACTAAACCAGACACCCCTTAAATGACAAATTGACTCATCAAATATGTACAAATAGAAGAGTCCAGTGGCCATTAATGGGTTTTACAGTAAACCCTAAGCTTTGTATGTAGTCTGTGTAGTCTAATTAGGCACTTTTCCGTTTCCATCAAGGTCCTAAAGATCTAATTATGCTAATTAGTAAAGAATTCGAGCTGACTGTACTACTGTTCTGTTGTTTCTTTGCAGACATCTAAACGCAAATGAAGCCCTAAATACTGAATAAAAATGGAACCTTGAGAGTCACTTTTATCAGCGTGATCAGATAAATCCAAGAATAGCACCTGGGTTCGAGGTTATAAAACTTGAGAATAATCTCAAACTCAAAATAAAGCACACTGATTGGCTGCTTCCGAGCACATCTCAAACTTAAAATAAAGCACACTAATTGGCTGCTTCCGAGCATGAAATAAAGCACACTGATTGGCTGCTTCCGAGCATGTGCTCGGAAGCAGCCAATCAGTGTGCTTTATTTTGAGTTTGAGAACGTACTCAAGTTTTATAACCTCTGGGCCTGGTTTGTAAAGGGCCGGTTTGGCCCCCATTCAAATTCTCTTAAAATTGCATGGTTTCTATTGCTTATCATGCTTATCATTTGGAGTATGCCCGGACAACAGACAGAAATAATATGCTTCACTTTTGTTATATTTAAGAATGATACGCTTTCTGGCATGCCTACGTTGTTTCAGTAATGTGAAGGAACTTTGCCCCTAAAAATGAGTTTAATATTTTTTCCTCTATTGAAATACGTCATTTACAAGTGTTTTAGAAAGCTCTTGATAATAGGCTAATGCTTGTAGGTTGTAAAGCACTGCTAATTACCTATGCACTGCACAAGGCCAGCCCAGGTATCCCGCCCACTCATGTTTGCAAGTCCAGAGAGGCTGACAAAAAACAGAACAGAATGATATATGTCCCAAATTATTCCTTGTGTTCTAGCTAAGAAAATTAATACACACACACTGTAAAAATCGCGCGTAGCTATAAAACACAAGTGGTTACATGTTAAGGTGTAAACATGTTTAGGAACATGTCATTTAGCTAAACATGTACGCCTTTTCTATTATTTTCCCGGACGAAATCTGCTAAACATGTTTCATTCTGTTACGCGTTTCGGATGAATCCATTCTCTTTTCCCCGTTCAAGTACGAAAAAAGACGAAAATATTGACAGAGGAAATTTTCAAAATAAAAGGTATATATAACCAGTTTTGTACATGTTTAATTTCTAAACATAAACCTAAACATGTTGCAAATTGAACATGTTACGATTTAAACACATAAAAAAATCGGACTGCATTTTTTTGCATTGATTCTAAACACATTTTTTACAGTGCAAAGTGTGTTTATTTTGTCTGTGAGCGGAAATATGGGTGTTTTTATGTTGAGAAAACGGGGAAAATGTTCCAAAAGCTGCCAGTTTGGTAACAAAAAGATAAGAAAATAAACATAGTGCACCGTCTTATTCTTGGGACAGTCTAGAGAACATACGCTTTAGAACAGGTACGCTAAACATGATGGGTACAAGCAATTTGTTATTTCCTGTAAAAACTGCTAATATCTAGAATTGCGAAAATAGGCGTTGCCACTCTGAAGTACCACATTTAAGTGTTTACCGAAATTGTCTAAATACCCACTTAATATCCTGAAATTAAACCATAACAATATTAATTCTTCCCTAAAGACACTTTAAATACGACAAAATATGTTTTATCCACTCGAGAACAACACCATTTGAATACAAAGACCTAAAGATGGTTTATTTACCAACATCTACTTATAGCCTGTTAATTGGTTACATTTTAAAGGAAGTAAAGAATGCAGAATTTCTACATCGATCAATTTGCACATCTATATACAGCGGTCAGTCTGAGCCCAAACTCATTTAGAGGTCATTTAAACCAGAAACAAGGACTAACTTTTTATTGACAAAGTTTTTTATTTTGCAAATAACAGAGATTCACAGACTTATTTCCCCTTTGTGAAATGTTAAATAGAAACTGACGAATTATATTAAGGTTTAACAATGCTGTATGGAGAATCTTTTGGAATAATTGAATTATTAATAATACCACCATGTAGTAAGAGAAACAGAGGCAAAACGAAAAATAAAAAATAAATAAAATAAAATGAAATATTAGAGTAACTATTCTCGGGACGATATTTAAGTTGACAGCTACTTTTGGTAGTAACGTAAATAACATATTATTATTATTTATTTCACTATAACTGAATCCAAGCCTTATACATATGAAAAGTATGCTACCTTAGGTGAATGGAAATATAAACTGAAATATCTAAAGAAACTGAAAATTATAATTGAGCCGCGACACGAGAAAACCAACAAAGTGTTTGTGCGCCCTGCGCAGATTCAGATCAGCCTGGGCATCCACCTAGTTTAACCAGACTCCTCTTTAAGTGCTCAAAGGGTAGCTGCGGGTCGAAGCTACCTCTATGCGGACAGCGAAGACTCTGATCAGACTGGGCGGATGCCCAGGCTGAACTGAGTCTGCGCTGGGCGCACAACCACATTCTTGTTTTTTTTCGTGTCATGGCTCAATTATGTTAATGCAAACATGAGATCTCAAACCATACTTGTGTTCACCTAAAGGAATAATTTACATTAACAATGAAAATAGCTCATTTAAGGTGGTGATAACCTTAAGATGGTGATTTATGGTAAATGTAAAAATCTGCATAAAACCAAAAAAAAAAAGTAACGTATCTCCCTGAAAGTTAGCAGACTTCTTATTGTTGTTGTTCTTTACAGTTTAGAATTCAAAATAGGCGTACATGCTGCTTAAAAAAAAGTGTTTTTAAAAGGAAAGATCAAAGGGTAATTTTCTGCGAATAAATCTGAAAAAAATAATATCGTTACTGAAAATTTACGTAGTGCTGAAGGTGCATTATTGCATAATGCAGAGCATTCTTATTAATTATTTATTCCAACTCTTTCTCAATTTGTAATGTAGACCAGATGAAAACGGTAGCTTTTTCTCAAATGTTCAACCATGTACAAAGTAAATGTACACTGGACGCATTTATTTAATATAGGGTAGGCAAGCATACCTATGTTAACACCTACAATATAAAAAAATACATTACTGACATGATCAGTGGTGCGTAGATGAAATTGTTCAACCTTGTTAAAATAGTCTTACCTGTCTCACCTGTGTATTTTGACCAAAACAATTGGACACAGACTACATCTTTTTTCATCTGCTCAACCTGATATGTGTGAAAGAGTTTGAAAAAATACTTGCTAGGACGCTCTCCATTATGCAACAAGGTGCTCTAAGTACTAAGTATATTTTAAATAATGATATTATTTTTTCAGATTTATTCGCAGAAAATTACCCTTTGATCTTCTCTTATAAAAACCCTTTTCAACATTAACAAATGCTGCATTTTGGGATTCTAAATTATGAGAAACAACATAAAGAAGGCATCTGCTAAGTTTTGGAAAGATCAGTGTTATTTTGAGTATTTTAAGCAGATTTTTGTCTTTGCCCCAAATCAGTGATTATCACCACCTTAACACTATTGTTATTCTAGGAACAACTGCATTACGCCATTACGCTATATTCAGTTCTAAGTATAATGCTGTATGTGGTCACATTATGTAGTTCCTAACAACAAAATTTTAAGCAGGCCCATTGGAGTGCTATATCAGATATATTCAGTGGAATGAAAAGAGAAATGAGGAGTCACGTCATAATCTATTGAAGCAAAGTCCCAATTTGTTAGAAAAATAGTTTGTTTTATGATCATCTTTGCTTCCATTTGTTGTTCCTGTCTCTTTTCGATCTGAACATTGCTTATTTAACAGTTTCATATAGAGACCCTTTAAACCGGAAACAAGGAGTAACTTTTAATTGAAAAAGTATCTTATTTTGCAAATAACAGGAGTTCACAGACTTATTTCCTCCTTAGTGAAATGGCAAGTAGTAACTGACGAATTCTATTAAGGTTTAACAATACTGTATGGAGAATCTTTTGGAATGCATTGAATTTATTAAAATACCACCATGTAGTAAGAGAAACAGAGGCAAAACGAAAAATAAAAAATAAATTAAAATAAAAAAATAACGTATACAACAATCCATTATGCAAACCGTTAATCAGACAAACCAAATATGTGAAAATAATGATGAAGTATTTCTGACTTCGTTATAAGCAAAAAATATTGGAATCGTATAAAAATTCATTCTAAGGAGTAAATTCCAACTAAATTTTCTATTGCTAATTTAGCGCAATTTGATTGGTCCAGAGCGTACAAAAAAACGGCGCTTATACTTCAACAAATCTCTGGAACTGGAAATCGGGAACTGTTTGGACTTTTTGCTTTGTGGCAGTTTCTAGGATACTCGGTATAGCTGACATTTTTAAGATGAAAATGACCGAGTTGGAATAATAAGAAATGAATTTTAATTTTATGGATTTTATAGATGTTCAAACGCCGGCGAATCACTCACAAACTTAACATAAAGCCCTTCGGGCTTTATTCAGTTTGTGAGTGATTCGCCGGTGTTTACACATCGATAAAATCCACAAAAATGAAATTCTTTCCTATATTAATTCAGTTACTTATCCACGAGGGTTGTCCGAGAATACGTAGACTTTTACTATATAGCGCCATGATAAACGACTGCAAAATCGTCGAAATAACATGGATAAGTCTTGAAGCCTTGTCTTCACTTTGATGCTTGTGACAATTTCTTATTCTGCTCCATAAGGGTTATACACGTTGTCATGGTAACCCTAAATCACGACCCCGGGGCAACCCAAATTTTGAAGTGTATCATTCTGGTACAAATGCTTATATTTCCATCATCATTCTTTGAACCAAATGAAATCTCGGGAAATAATCTTGGAACTATCGTGCGACGTTCTGATGAAGTTTGACGTCATTTGAACGTCAGATGTTTGTAAAAGATTGATTGACGACTCTGTTGTAACGTTGATTAAGAAGGTCCTTAATAAAGATCGCAGACAGACTGTCAGAGGATTGCTGAAATGACCTGGATACAAGCGAGGAACTGTGTATAAAGCGCTTACTTCACACCTGAATATGTCAAAGATTCATGCGGGATGGGTCCCACGGCTTCTTAAAGACACTGAAAAGGAGAGGCGAGTGTTTGAGCCAAATATATTTCTGCAGCGCTATGGAAGGGATGAGGAACGCTTTCTCGACAAAATCGTCACCACGGACGAAACATGTTTGTGGTTTTTCGACCAGTAGACAGTCAGACATTTGGAAGAGGTCTGATTCACCACCGCCGCTCAAGGCACGAGTCAGTAAAAATGGTAAAACATACATGTTTATCATGTTCGCAGATAGACGAGGCATGATGTTGTGTCACGCAGTTCCAAGGGGCCAGACTGTTAACGCCGAGTACTATCAAAGGTGAGCAATAACTTCAATGCATAGATAAGATAAAAGATAGACAGAAAGAAAGAATAACGGAAGGCTAGAAACATGGAACATTGGTTTCAGGTTGTGAGACGAGACTGGATGCGGGCTATCCGAAAGAAGCGACCAGGCTTTCCCATAGAAGAGTTCCTGCTGCACCAAGTTAACGTCCTCCTCATGTATCAGAGCTGACACAGTCAGAATTCGGAATACTTACTTTGACTGGAGGGCCCCAGACATCCCCAATATTCACCAGATCTAGCGCACATGGATTTCGCAATCTTCCCTGAAATCAAATCTCGCTTGAAAAGCAGGAGATTCCAATGCATTGAAGAACTGAGGTCAGCTGCTTTAGCAATAATAGCACAGTTTGACAGGCAGTGGTACAGAGATATCTTAGACCAGTGGATATCTCGACATAGGCGTTGTGTTCAGTGTAAAGGTGATTACATTGAGAAGAAATGAACGTTGATAAACAAGCGCGCGATTTGCGTTAATTGACATAACGTCGACGACGTCGTACCCCTGCTGGCATCGTGTTGGTACCAACTTTGTGAATAGTGTCATAACTTATGACTCATGGGAACTCTACGAAATTTTGTAGATGTTTGACAGAAATGTTCACATTTAATTAGGTATACTTGTTTTTGTCATTAAATGTCAACTGTGTCTACCAGATAAAAAGTCTACGTATTTTGGACAACCCTCGTATGTTTTACACATTTAATCTGATTTAAAATTTGTTGCGACTGTTCCTTGTGTAAATAATACTTATAATGAAGTTTTGTTGCTAACCAAACTATCGTCGCTGACAAGTGAATAATATACAGCAGTAATAAATGTCCAATAATCTACAGAATAGATATGAGCCGCGACACGAGAAAACCAACAAAGTAGTTGTGCGCCCAGCCCAGATTCAGATCAGCCTGGACATCCACCCAGTCTGATCAGACTCTTCCATAAGCGCTTCAATGGTAGCTAAGGGTCTAAGCTACCTTCATGCGTACAGCGAGGACTCTGATAAGACTGGGCGGATGCCCAGGCTGATCTGAGTCTGCGCTGGGCGCACAACCACTTTGTTGGTTTTGTCGTGTCGAGGCTCAATATTATATGCATTTAAGGTTTTCTGAATGAAATACGTGTAACTTTTTCGTGACATCGTTTTCGTATTATTAAAACATGTGTGAACTAGCTTTTGGGATGTTGATGAGTATTGTCTGCCTTAGACTAGATTGATAAAGTTACAGCTAATAATGCAGTCCTGTATCAGGTTTATGATGGAATACACTTTCTCACCCATTGGACAAGGATATCCCTTTCTAGAGGTGTCTGAGATTTTTCTATCTCGGCCTGCTATCTCATAGTACGGCAGATAGGCAGCCTGTAAGAAGGTGCTACTGGTAAGGTTCTGCAAACATCTTAAATTATATATCAGATTATTTGTTAGAATCTCTAGTTTATAAGACCGGCTGATGACACCTCTGGTTCTGAGTACTAAGCGAGTTATCTCCCCTTGAATTACCCCACCCATTTAATTAGGTAAAATGATACTTAAATGAAAAAGAGTAAAACAATCATTTTTGAGATTGTACTTTGTACGATTTTTTTATTTGTATTCAATTTGTAGCTTATTTACCGTATACGCGGTACTGAATTTTTATTTTAGTTTTCATTCTGTGGCCTTCTGATATCGAGTTTACACTGAAATTTGTTTTGAAAATAACTTTTTAAATTTCAGGTTTACAATTTTTAATGTTGACGCCATCAGTAAAAAATTTGAAAAAATATTTTCAATAGAAGAGCAAGTCCAGAACCTTTGCTTTATGTAAGATTATCGGAACTCAAGATTATTTCAGAACAGAGACAAAGAAACGCTGAGAAACATGAGTAAATACCCCACCCATCTAAATATGCATTGCAAAACTGGAAATCTTTCAGGCTGTTGCGGTTCAAAAAATTAAGGTTAGGTCATATTGTAACATAACATATGTGACACTATCGGGTTGCACGTCTATGCTAGTGACTGTAAAATTACTTCTAGCAATCCTTCACGCTTCAGTGAGCAAGGATTAATTTACTTGAAAGACTATTATACAGACAGTTCTTCTAAAAACCTGCTTACACACAGGACATGTTCACAATATTTTATCACATACCATTTTTTCGCAACACTTCTGACCTAGTAATGGAAATGCAAAATATATCTCCAGCTGATGTAAATAAGTGATTGTTTAGCTTGTAGCTTATTTATTTGTTATTTACATTTCAAGTGACCATACTGTATGCAACACTTTGTTACTATGTTATTCTTTCGTTGCAAGCGTATATATACTTTCATTGTTGTTTTGCTGAACTACTTGCACAGGTTTGACATATTTAAGATTCAAGACATTGCAAAAGAACAGTTTGTCTCAAAACAGGAAAAAAAATACCAACTCATTTAAATGCATTAGAACCTTTAGCTTAGTTATACCAGGCGCTAAATAAATGTAGACCAGGCCAGTAGGATGTTCCCCGGCCACCCGGCGAAATTGTGTAGACCTCAGTTTTCTAAGTGTCCTATGTATAATGCAGAATATTTGCCTATTTCTTGCTACCTACTTAGTGGGGCGATTGAGAGTTTCAGACGGTTAAATACGTTACCAATAGAAATTCTACAAACATTACTACTATGTTTTTAAATAAAAAGAAAGTCAGTAATCTAACTATAAATCGATATAAATTATTTATTTTTATATTAAGTGATGTAAAACATTTTTTCAAATTTATACTTTTATGATTATGCTTAATTAGTCTACAGTTTATAAGGCTGTAATCTATGTTATCTTTAGACACGAATTTAAGACAAATAAAACTATACAAGACAAAATTGAAATTTATAAATTAGATTAGTATTAGTATATTACTATTAGGTCTAGCGACAAGCTTTATAATGGAAAAAGCTGGTTTCATTAAATTTTGTAGTTTACCGTACAGAAACTGTTTAATACGTGTAATATAAATGTTAATTCAACTTTCAAAAACATCATAATGATTTACATGGCGCTTACATGTTGAGATTCAAAAATTCCTCAAAGTACGAAACTCTAAGAGTATCCTACGGAATTCATATTAATCAAATTTATGTAACTGACGTAAATAGTAACACAGCTTATGAGACTGTGATGTATATTATCATAAAGAACAAGATTTGAAGCACATAAAACAATAACTAATAAGGCAGAAATTGAAAATTAAATATACTTTCAACTCTTTTAGGGTATAGTTCTAGCAAAGCTTTTATATAGAAAAAGTTGGTGTGATTTATCTTGTGTAGACTACGATACAGAAAATTTTCAGAGTTGTTGAATGAATTCTAATGCAGTTTCGTAGTCACCTTTATGTGTGAAATGATATTGACACATAAATAGTAAATAGTTTAAAATAATGAGAAATAAAACACGAAACAGATTACTCAGGTTTGTGTGGTTTGCTCACTAAAGCTGTATATGCGCCCTATATTTTATTTATTGTTACATTTATAGAAGAAAAACAAAGTATCATTTGATAACCATAAAACCAGTATATGTATATGATAATATTTTTCTCTAGCCTTTTTAAAATGTAAAATAAACTGGAGATAATAACAAGATTATGACATCAACACTTTCTTTTAAAATGTGTTTTACACATAAAATATTTGTGAGCATTCTGTGAGTTACTTTTCTTGTTTCTACTTGTAATATTAAATTTATACACTCAAGTCATGAAACTGAAAACTGTTTGACAATAGTTTTAAGTAACTGACGTGATTTTGACCCAAGAATGGCATTGGTGTAATTCAGATTTCAAACATGACAATACCACATGATATATGTATCAGTTTTACAATATTTGATGTAATATACGTTAAACGAGACTAGCATAGGGGAGAGTATGTCGTAACAGATTCTGAAAATTGTTATCCTTGATTTCCTATAAAAACTGGGAGGCAGTTCTAATGTACATTCACAGTATATTATTTTATGGAGAATTGAGAGAGAGAGAGAGAGAGAGAGAGAGAGAGAGAGAGAGAGAGAGAGAGAGAGAGAGAGAGAGAGAGGAAAATCCAAAGATTATTAAATTATCTTCTACTCCTTCATCCATATATAAAAAAGTGTACACACACTTTAAAATTGTTCTGTTCAGTAACTCCGTGTGTGACAGGGATACATTTTCAGACTACTCCAAGTTCTCTCGGTAACCATATCCCCATATAATGCGGAAAGACCACTTTAGTGCCAGGTAATAACAGTTTCTGTTGCGTAAAATACCATTTTGGATGCATTTCATTGGTAACTCATATTCGGTAACGTATATGACAGTGCAAAGTTTTGCAAATTTGATAGCATTGCATTTTTTTATTTAACGATATAAATGCATTAGTATTCTTCATTAATTGTACGTACATGCTCATTCTAATCAGATAATGTATTTTGTCCATTCTCGGTAACGTAGACAACAGTACGGTTTCTAACGCTTAAGAGGACAATATTGTTTTAATACAGAGATTTCAAGGCATATATTCTACAACACTAAGATCTATGTCGGGTATTGTGTTTGTTTGGATGAGAATATGCAAATGCCATTAAAATGATACGGTCACGTGTATAACATGGGAGAAACAGCCAAAATGCCCAATGGTCAGTCGGCAGAAAGCAGGGAAATACTTTCTAGACATTGGGCTTTCAGAAGAAAAAAAAAACGTGTTGAGAAAGTATCTCATAAAAGGAGAGGGAGATATTACAGCTTAAAAATCTACTAGCTTTTTTTTTCTATTCATCATTCGATCAATTTCAACCGACAGTTGGACCGACGGACGAACGGATGGATGAGCTGACAAGGACAGACAGCCCGAAGACCATCTTAAAGTACCGGATGGGACGGGAAATCACACATGAGTCAGCAACTACAACGCTTGTATAGTCAGCGGCTAGTTTGACCACTGTTAAGCTTGTCATTTTTGAGAAGTTGACTGCAAAAACAGTGGTGAACACATGACATTGACAAACTGACGTACGGACGGATGGAAAAATAAATATAAAGAGAACATATTATCTAAATGAGTGCGAACTGATAGAAGTTACACATATATACTATTTTCCAAGCATCTAGCCCATTTAGCTGGTCTTAAAGTAGTAATTTAAGTAGATTTTCATCATTTACGTATGTTTTCTGTTTGACCTTGACCTTGACCTTTTGTACAGGTTGAAATATATCTAGATAGTTAATTCAACAATAAAATACCTTGTAAATTAGTTTCTGCATAAGACTTGACATATTTATTGTCGTGGTAATAAAATAGACAAATTCTAATATTGATGTCGAAAATTGTCAACCTTTGGTAATCAACGGTAATTAACAAACAGACGCACGGACACACACTGTTCAAAAGCCATATTCGTTAAAAAATTCTATGTTTAGTTTGTTCCATTTGTTTGCCGTGCGTATAATCGAAAAATGACAAACACTTGTCTTTAGTTGAAATAAATGGACATTTCTGATGTACACTAACAAAAATTGTGTAACTTTACTGTTTATGGGTACGTAAGTTTAAAGGGCCATAACTTTGTTAGTACTCAGCTGCGGTGATGTCATCAGCCGGATTCATACACTAGACATGCTGGCAAACAATTTGATATATAGCACTTGATGTTTGCAGAACCTTACCAGTAAAGTCCTTAAGGAGAGCACTTTTGGAGCTCCGTCTGCTCTACTACAGCCTAGGCTGTCTCAAATTGCGAATTATTGCTATATAGTACAGCCCAGTTAATAACACACTTTAATTCAACAAATCAACTTAATACCTGTCATGTAAATTGCATGCAGAATATGAAATTGACAACCAGTGATGTACAGGGAGTATAACTGCAGATTTCTGATTAGCTGCCAATTATGAAAAATGTATGCACAAGGTGAAATAAACACACATGTCAAACTATTAATAGAAAATTAGCTTCAAGTCTACAGGAATGGCCTCAACAAGAAGTTAAGAATTCATTTGAATATTCTGATTAATAAAACATGGGTGAGAAAAATAATCAATGATGGGGTTGAGGCCTTGACAGGGAAATCTCAAGCTCGTTTTCAGATTATTTAAGTCTTATGCTCGGCAAGCCTCGCATAAGACAAAATAATCTGAAAACTAGCCTGAGATTTCCTTGTCTGGGCCTCAACCCAATCATAGATTCTACTAGTGACGAAAATCTCACAGACCGACAGACCAAATCGGTTATTCGTACCTCAGGTGGAATTATATGACATTAGAGCAAAAATAACATTTTCTAGGGTACATCTTAATAACAACAATATATCACAGTACAGCTGATTAGATCAAGATAGACGGGTAACGTTGGTAACACTTCAGCGGGATTACAATGACACTAAACTTACTAATAAAATCAAGGGATATATATCAATAATTGTTGTATGTGATTTAAAAAAAAAACGTATTGTGCTGTTGCTTTGCAGACCTTTAGGAGCAGTCTGGACATTTCATCTCTATCTTTTGGGCGCAATACTGCATGCTAACACCCAACTGATGATATAGTTTATGATTTCAGGTTTCGAGGTTATAAAACTTGAGAATAATCTCAATTTCAAAATAAAGCACATTGATTGGCTGCTTCCGAGCAGTGCGACAATGCTGGTTTCACCGGATTTGCACTTTAACGGGAAGAAGGAGAAGAGCACCTCAAAATAAAGCAGATTGATTGGCTGCTTCCGAGCAGGTGCTCGGAAGCAGCCAATCAGTGTGCTTTATTTTAAGTTTGAGAATATTCTCAAGTTTTATAACCTCGGGGCCTGGTATTCCAATGTTAAGAGTGTTCATGGTAGTCTTCCCGATCGTTCCAATCATATTCTTGTTGCAGCTTATCACGTGTATAATGTCCAAATAACTGTCACATGTCTTCATCTGTCGGCATCCTTTGAAAATTTTGCTGCATGATTGCGACCTTCTCTGTTAATATTTTGGTATAAATTCCTATCCATTATCTACTGTCCATTATTTTCTTTAAGGAGAGTTTCGTTGCAAATAGATAAAAGTCAGTGGCACGCGTTAATATGAACCAAACACATGTAATTAATAACAATTTTCTTACATTGACTGTGGATCTCCCATCCTTTATTTTTAAAGAAGATCAGTCAGTCAACAGTTTCATATAATCTCACAACCGTATCCACATATGAGCCACGACACGAGAAAACCAACAATGTGGTTGTGCGCCCAGCGTAGACTCAGGCTGTCCGCATGGAGGTAGCTTAGACCCGTAGCTACCATTTAAGCGCTTAGCGAAGATTCTGATCAGACTGGGCGGACGCCCAGGCTGATGTGAGTCTGCGCGGGGCGCACAACCACATTGATGGTTTTCTCGTGTCGCGGCTCATATGTATAGCAAGCTTAGCATGAAATAATATTTTTTGTCTCTCATAAACCTCTTTGGACAAAAAAGTTTCACATGTCGATGAAGCTAATTGAACACGTGACATTATGTTAGAGCAACGTCACAGTTAAATTGACAATTTCATTGGCGACTTATACTTTGAAAGGCGTCTGACTATGCATTTTATCATACATAAGCATATATGGTCAGACTTGACGAAAGAAAATCACACATTCGAATATAAAAATGAACTCATGGTTACTTGAGGACAAAATGTTTGCTTGAAAAAAAATGATAATAACACTAAAACCTCAAGTGAAGCTAAACTGAGCCGATGCACGAGAAAACCAAAAAGTGGCTGTGCGCCCAGCGCAGACTCAGATCAGCCTGAGCATTCGCCTAGTCTGATCAGAGTCTTTGAGTCTTTGCTTTGCGCTTTAAAGATAGCAAAGGGTCTGAGCTAGCTCCCTGCCGTCAGCAAAGACTCTGATCAGACTGGGCTGATGCCCAGGCTGATCTAAGTCTGCCCTAGCCGCACAACCACTTTGTTTGTTTTCTCGTGTCGCGGCTCGTATGAGCTCGGCACATCAAAACAACAGTTGGACAAAAAGTAACAAAAACACTGTCGTCTAGCTGTCGATTTACCTGTGTTTTATTGTATTTAAAGCACCATGAACTTCTTAACAAAAATTCAGTCTTTTAAACTTTTGCCACTTTCTAATATTTGTTTCCTTTGCTATTTTCTCTTTTATTGCCTGACAATGTCAGTCAATGTTTGCACTATACTGTGCTTGGTATCACAGCCCCGGATCCAGGGGGTGGGCTTTGGGGCTTCAGCCCCGCCATCTGGGGCCCTGACTTATGTATAATATGTAGGCCTCTAGATGATAATGAATGTCTAATTACAGATTGAGATAATTTATACATGTGGTGAGATTAAAATATATGTTGTGACATCGCATTAGAATCGCCTCGGCGAGGCGATTCTAATGAGATATCACAACATATATTTCAAGGCATAAGAGATACTATCAAAAATTCTCATCAAATTGATCCCTAAGTATGCCATAAATTTCCTAGCCCCCCCCCCCCCCAGCCCCCATCCACGCCCCAATCCCTACCCCACCCATACATATATCACATCACCTCCCAGCCCCACCAGTTATCCAGAGCCCCACCAGTATACCGAAGTCTGGATCCGGGCCTGTATCATGCTGTCTCAAGAAAAGCAACTTTATCTTGGTAGGTTTCTCATCTTATATTGTTGCACAGGTTGACTTGGCTGTGGCCTTGATACTGTTCTTATTTTGCATGAGCCTCGGCAAATAGCGATAAACTTATTTCTGAATTCCGAACATAGAACACCGTAAATAACAAAGTTACAAGCACAGTTTAGCTGTTCTAGAATGACAAATAATTCTCTTAATCCCAAGTGTATAAATTCTTCCAGAGTTTTGCCAACATGAGAGAGAACCAACCACGCAGCAATTGGGCAGGAAACGAAGACAATATACGCTATTAATGTACCAATCAACATGGCAGTCATGTATGTTAGCTGTTCGATTCCACTTTCACTATTATTGCTCATTCGCCTTCTTAACAACTGACGGCGGACCAGTTTGAAAATTGTAAGAGGGGTAAGCGTAAATAACGTGACTGTCGGAAATACTACATATAGAAAGGGCACAACAAAAATGGTTATTGGAATTTTTTCAGTGGAGTAATCATAAGAGCCGCGACGCGACAAAACCAACAAAGTGGTTGTGCGGCCAGCGCAGACTCAGATCAGCCTGGGCATCCGCCCAGACTGATCAGAGTCTTCGCTGTCCGCATGGAAGTAGCTTAGACCCTTAGCTACCCTTTAAGCGCTTAGTTAAGAGTCTGATCGGACTAGGTGGATGCCGTGGCTGATCTGAGTCTGCGCTGGACGCACAACCACATTGTTGGTTTTCTCGCGTCGCGGCTCAGGTAAACACGTGCCGCTTTTCATGTCAGATTCGAAAGAGCTAAGTATGCCCGCAATATTTGCTGCTACAAATATGCACACGCTGCTAACAATTGAGGATCGCTTCGTTAAAAGACGTTTAGCTTTAAATGGAAACCATACTGCGATGAAACGTTCGACACAAATGACAGCAACGTTAAAAGAGGCAAAGCTTCTTGTGCTAGTGAAAGAGTAAAAGAACAGCTTGCATATTATGACACTGTCAGCCAGAACGTCCCTCTCAAGAAGATAGTTAGTGCTGTCTTTAATAAGCGTATACATAATCAAGGACATCATATCTGCAACTGCCAAAGCAGTCAGATGAATACCGTACGAATTAGACCTAAATGGTTCTCTCTTCATGACCATAATTGTAAAAACGTTTCCCAACAAGCCTACTATGACTATAAATGCAGTTATAGCAAGATAAATATTCATCAGCCTGGACAAACCTTCAGCGTCAGTACTTTGGAATGAAGTTGTTGAATTCGTGATGTTTTCTGAAAAGTCGGTGTTACATGTAGGTGAGTTCGTAGTGGTAAGGAAGCTTGCGTCAGCGGCTTTAACTGACGTTCGGAGACTGGATAAACCATAACCTGAAAATTCCATATCGTTGATATCACCAGTTGTAGCCGCTTTGTTAACCCTTCTCTAGTGTATTTGTAGTAATGAATCCAGATCGCTTTATATGGTGTTGATACCTAAAAATAAGTACTAAAATGTCTGATCCATTAACGATAAAGATTCCGTGTTGATACCTAGAAATAGGGTCTAAAATGTCAGATCCATTAATGAAAAAGATTCCGTGTTGATACCTAGAAATAAGATCTAAAATGTCAGATCCATTAACGATAAAGATTCCGTGTTGATACCTAGAAATAAGGTCTAAAATGTCAGGTCCATTAAAGGCAAAGAACACATAAAAAACGAAAATAGCAGACTCGAAACGATTAAGTCTGTTGTGCCCAGTAGTGACACTAATCCTGGGCCGTATTCATAAAACGGCTTAAGTGGTTGCTATGCTGTTGCAAAGGCTAAATTTCTTTGAAGGAGATTCTCTACAACTATGAAATTTGCTCTGGAGGAACAGTCTTCAAGACTGTTCCTCCAGAACAAATTTCATAGTTAAAGGGAATCTCCTTTATAGATATTTAGCCTTAGCAACCGCATAGCAACGACTTAAGTGGCTTTATGAATACGGCCCCCCTGTCTTCTTGCATCTACACAGACTTGCTACGTAAAACGCATTGAGCAACGTACAATAACAAATAGGGCGTCAAGCATTAGCATGTCCTTAATTAAGCATTATGATACATACCTCGGTGCTGGAATTTGTAATCCACATGATAGGGTAAAGTCGGGTAAATTCGGACAGCGGGTAAATTTTGACAGTGGCATTTTTTTCCTTTATATGTCAGTTGTTCGGAATGAAAATAAAATAAACTGGCAAACCAGTGAAACTCCTCATGAGCCGTCTCATCTGGATTTTCACTCTTTGCAATGGTATGTCCGAATTTACACGCTGTCCGAAGTTCACCGAATCTACCCTGCTGTGTTGCAATTTTAACCGTTCGGCCTTTTCGTTTCGTTGGTGGGTGGCACTGAAGAGGGAAGTCATCGATTTGTATTCCTCGGACAGTGTTAGAACTATGGCCAAACATGTACTGACAGGCATTGATATTGAAGTGATTTCAAGGGGTATCCGCGTCACAAGAAAACCAACAATGTGGTTGTGCGCCCAGCACAGACTCAGATCAGCCTGGGCATCCGCCCAGTCTGGTCAGACTCTTTGCTATGCGGTTAAAGGGTAGCTAAGGGTCTAAGCTACCTCCATGCGGACAGCGAAGACTCTGATCAGACTGGGCGGGTGCCCAGACTGATCCGAGTCTGCGCTGGGCGCCCAACCACTTTGTTGGTTTTCTCGTGTCATGGCTCAAATGTGGTTGTATCCAGTAATTTAGTTCAGTTTGATAAGTTATATGATGACTGGCTTGTTTTTCACCACTTTACAACCCTCTGTTGCCCTGGATGGCGTAGCTCTTGTAAACTGGGGTTACTTCTTAAGCAAAAAAAATACGGGTCTGGTTGTCTTGTTTTGTTTATATTGAATTGCTCGAAAAAGAACTAAAAGGTTCATTCTTCTTCTTTGCATATGAGCCGCGACAACACAAAACCAACAAAGTGGCATTTGCACCAGCGAAGACTCTTTTCAGCCTGGGTATCCAGCCAGTCAGATCAGATTCTTTTTAGTCCGCATAAAGGTAGCTTTGACCAGTGGCCACCTTTTACGCGCAATGCACAGACTCTGATCAGACCGGGCAGCTCTCCAGGCTGATCAGAATTCTTCGCTAGGCGCGCATGCCACTGTGTTTTGTCGTGTCGCGCCTCAAAATTTTGTGTCGTCACTATGTTTTACAAGCAGCTTAAGAAGAAAAAATGAATAACAATGTAAACTAGACTTTTTTTTCCTATGCAAGTCCAAAAATGAGCGAAAATAAACGCTCCGCGAAGTAGTTACTGGTTTTTGTTATTGCGTAGGTCATTAAGGGTATCAAACCGAAAGTTATTCGGCTATAAAATGTTTTTTTATTTTTTTCATTTTTCATTTAAATGAGCCGCGACGCGACAAAACCAACAATGTGGTTGTGCGCCCAGCGCAGGTTCAGATCAGCCTGGGCATCCGCCAAATTTGATCAGACTCTTCGTTAAGTGCTCAAAGGGTAGCTTAGGGCCTAAACTACATCCATGCGGACAGCGAAGACTCTGATCAGACTGGGCGGATGCCCAGGCTGATCTGAGTCTGCGCTGGGCGCACAACCACATTGTTGGTTTTGTCGCGTCGCGGCTCAAATATCTTCATCAGTCTCATGGAATTCTGTTTTAAGAAGGATTTTTCCCTTCTGAAACAATAAAAAGGCTCTAGATGGGATTTAGGCTTATGGGATTGTTTTGGTAGGGAAAGGACGTCTTCCTGAAGAAGAAAACTTTACCGTTACTTCCTCGTATATTGTAATTTGCAGTCGTGAAATTAATATTTTCATAATATATATATGAGCCGCGACACGACAAAGTCAACAAAGTGGCATGTGCGCCCAGCGAAGACTCAAATCAACGTGGGCATCCGCCCAGTCTGATCAGAGTCTTTGCTGTGTGTTTACAGGGTAGTTAAGGATTTAAGCTACCTCTATGCGGACAGTGAAGACTCTGATCAGACTATGCGGATCCCAGGCCACGACAACACAAAACCAACAAAGACTCTGATCAGACTATGTGGATGCCCAGGCTGATCTGAGTCTTCACTGGGCGCACACGCCAATTTGTTGGCTTTGTCACTGCTCATTTCCATCAGTTCTCGATATCTCGAACGCTGATATCTCACAGTGCCTCCCATGTCAAAGAGTAAAGCTTTTGAGATATTTTTTAATTTAAATTTCAACTCCTTTTATCTCAACTACTAATATCTCAAAGTAAATTTTCACGTTCCGGAAAATTTTCTTTGAGGTATCAGTTGTTCCGGATGAATTAAGACTTTGAGCTATCGAGAGTTGACTGTAGATGTTTAAGCTATAGTTTTGAAATATGGAGATATCCTTCATTTAATGAATGACAACAAATCCTACAAATAAGATTTAGATGACATGCATAAGAAACATAAGTTCGTATACATAAGCAAATGCCATTCTTTGTTATAAATATTTTTTTTTCTTTTTGAAACATTTTCAGTGGCTTTCTTCCATTCCTTGTTATAAATATTTTGTTTTTTACTTTTTGAAATATTTTAAGTAGCTTTCTTCCATTCAGACAAATGCTACAAATTAATATGAGCCGCGAAACGAGAAAACCAACAATGTGGTTGTGCGCCCAACGCAGACTCAGACCAGCCTGAGATTCCACCAAGTCTGCACAGACTCTTCGCTAAACGCTTAAAGGGTAGCTTTCGGTCTTAGCTACCTCCATGCGAACTGCGAAGACTCTGATCAGACTGGGCGGATGCCCAGGCTGATCTGAGACTGCGCTGGGCTCACAACCACGTTGTTGGTTTTGTCGTGTCGCGGCTCATATTTAGATGACACTCATAAGAAATATAAGTTCGTATAAAAAAAAGCAAATTTTATTCTTTGCATTAAAAACATTATTTTTCTTTTAGAAGCATTTGAAGCGGCTTTCTTACATTCCGACAACCAATACATTAATAAGCTGAATATAAACACGATACGTACCCTGCAACTGCATATAAACACAATACGCAGGCCGTTGCTTGTCGCTGAAAAACTAAATGACCATCTTCCGCTCACTGCCTTATTTACATGTAAACTTAAATCAGAAGAGGTGAGTCGTGAACAAACCCTCTTATGCCATATGAAAACATTAGCCCGGAAACAGGCCCAATCTGATAGTTTACTGTGTTTATGCGGTATAAATACGAGGGTCTTCCAATAAGTCCTGCAAATGACAGAGATTCAGGCAAATGATAACCAAAAGCGAATCAGACTGTCCATATTCCTCTAATGCATCTTCCCTTTTTTCAGATAAGTGTTTCCAGAGCTGTCATTATCTTGCAAATCTCATTGCTAGGCAACGGAAGAATACTAACATTAGGGATGCGGCGATGGCTTCTAATCGTCAGTCTAAGATCCCTAAGCTTGGTGCAAAACACTTGTACAAATCTGAATTTTGTTTGGAGGCAAGAAAAATAATGCTGATGTAAATATACGGTACCAAATTGAAGACATTGTCGTCAGTCAAGGTTTTATTTTTGTTCCAAGTAAAATCACCATGTCCTTCGGGGAATCTACAATTATATCATATAAATGAGTGTTTCTAAACGATGTGTTCACGACAATTGAAATATTTCCTTAAATGGCATTTATTTATTATCAAAAAGTACTCACGAGTTGTTGAAATAGAAAAATTAAAGACAAAATAAAAGATGTGCCCCGTTTTATATCATTTGCAGCCTTCAAAAACAGAGGCAAACGTCCAAAACCACAAATTTACTACAATTATTTAATGGAAAGGTCTAGTGCCAGTCGACTGGCAATAGCCATTTTACGTTAAAATCGCTATTGCCAGTCGACTGGCAATAGCGATTTCACGTTGAAATGGCTATTACCAGTCGACTGGCAATAGCGATTTTAATGTAAAATGGCTATTGCCACTCGACTGGTAATAGCGATTTTGACGTGAAATGGCTATTACCAGTCGAGTGGCAATAGCGATTTTGACGTGAAATCGCTATTGCCAGTTTTTTTGTTTTTTTTTTTAGTTTTTCTTCCCATTTCTTAAGAATAAGTTTGAAGCTGGAGAAGTTGCATCCCAGTAAAATCGCTATTGCCAGTCGACTGGTAATAGCCACTCCGTTATTTAATAGCAATCAAACAACGAGTGTTGGTTGCTTTACGATATGAGGCGTTTTTCTGTTCTATTCTATTCTGTCCCTGTGAACTTTGCTTGCAACCGAATGTAGTTAATACTTCGATAAACACCAGTAAAATTAAGTCCATTGCTTATATTTACATTATTTTCTATCTATTAATTGACGACAAATTTGCGTTAGGGCTACAACTGAAGCAGACAAAAAAACATTTATACGCATCTTTTTTACTTACAGAGAAACAGCGTCGACGACGTCATAACGTCGCTTACGTCCAATCAGATTGGAAAGAACCATGGTTTATTTTGACGTCACTTAACGTCATGTTACGTCGCGTAAACAAATGTAGTTATTCAAGTATAAACTACATTTCTTTCTAATGGTTTACCATAAGCTTTTTCAATAAATGGACGGATAATGTAAATATTTTATTTATTTTTTAACGAGAACATGTCCTTATAGGCTTTCGTACAGTTTGTAACTAAAAAAAAATAAAAGCAAAAAGAGGTAAAAATTTCAAATGCACTTCTGACTTTAAGGAACTCTTTATAAATTCTCTGATGCATTTTCCACATTTTACCGGACCGTCACATTCATATATATTTTTCGCCTACTATGATTAAGCCATGGTTCGGAGGAAATTCTAGACTCATATTTAATATCATTTATTGAATATCTTATTTTTTATATTTTGTTGAACCCGGTCAAAGAGCAGGTAGGAGCCAATTTGAGCCGCGACACTAGAAAACCAACAAAGTGGTTGTGCGGCCAGCGCAGACTCAGATCAGCCTGGGCATCCGCCCAGTATGATAAGAGTCTTCGCTGTCCCCATGGAGGTAGGTTAGACCCTTAGCTACCCTTTGAGCACTCAAAAATGAGTCTGGTCAAACTGGGCGGATGCCCAGGCTGATATGAGTCTGCGCTGGGCGCACAACCACATTGTTGATTTTCTCGTGTCGCGGCTCATTTGTTTCATATTACTTTTAAGTGGTTGGACCTGAAATTTTGTGATTTTACATCGGTTTATAAAAAATGATTAATGACACTGTTAGACGCCCTTTTATTGTAAACAGTAGATTTTTTTTTCTAAGAGCGTTCCTCCTTCCTGTGTATTGCATAGAAAATGCTTAAAGTATACTAGTCAAAAGTTCTAACCGACCATTTAGTTTTTATCATTTTTCTTCAATGCTATTCGCAATCTCACAATTCTTTTACAGCCACAGATAGGCGAATATGTCGGTAAATCATACCACTAAAAGGTTAAGCATTATTCAGCGCACTGTATCCAGGAGTCACAGATGAATAAGGGTACCCCCATTTTTAAAATTAACAAGAATTTGCAATGAGTGGTGGGGTAAGTTTTAACATTTTTACCCAAAGCGGCAGCTGTCAAGCAGGAAGAGTGTTCATTTCTGCATAAATCTGTTTATTCAGTCATTTGCTTTAGTAATGAAGCGGTTTTGTTCACGTAAATTGGATATTTCAAAAAGTGATTTTTCACAAATTGTAACGAAATGCTTAATTTTGTGAAATTTAAAAGTGGGGGTACTTCTGTTCATCGACACATCCTGGATGTAATGTTAAGAATTTTATCAAACCTCTTGATGACTGAGTTTACTGACATATCTGCCTATTTGGGGATGTAAACAGAACTGTAAGATTGTTTGGGGCTCTGCAGAAAATCGATAAAATGTAAGTGGCCGGTTAGAACTTTTGGCTAGTATATTTTCTATGGACTTCTTAATCGAGTGGCAATTGCAACTTATGCTGTCCTGGCAAAGTCAAAGATTCAAAGGAGCATTTAATATGCAGTATAATGAATAAGCTGGATATAAAAGCAAATATTTTTAAGTGATACATCATCGGTAGTGTCAAACTCTGATCCTGCTGCAAACGAGCAAAGATTGAGCAACTCGAATAAGCGGCAAACCATTACAGCTTACGAAAAATATGCTTTGGTTGCACAAACTTGATACTTTATTGTGCATAATAAAAGTTGTCCAAAATGACTGAATTTAAAAAAAAATGAACTTCTGTTTAAATTATATTATCTGTGTTCAATAGCCGCATGTTCATTTTCATCATGTCTGGAACATATCAACAAACGTTAGAAAGAATCCATCGACAACTGTGGGCGGAGTTGATTACACAAACTCTATACCGTAAAGTATGACGAACGGACGGATACTCGGACGAACAGACAGACAGACAGAGCAAAACTTAATAACCCATGACTATCGTCACGAGAGCATGATTAAAGAAGAAGAGGCAGAAAAAGAAGAAGTGGCAGACAACCTTATAATGTGGACAGGAATGGTCTTTGCTAGCTCAAAAAGGACAGCTGACGACAGTACTAGAATGGATTGTTGTAAAGTCATCCTTCGTGCCCAAACGACATCATAAGGTTATGGGATAGACTAGAATAGACTATCATGCCTGACCTTCTTTAATGTAGAAAGAAAACAGCACCATACTTGCGCTAACCTATCTTTACCTATCAGTTTTATCTGAACTGCGACACGTAAAAAGAGTCTTTATAGCATCCACACAAGAATAGGCCCAGACAAACGCGAATACGTGCAGGATACCCAGATACTGTGGAACCAAACGATTTTACAGACAAAAAAAAAACGGTTTATGCCTTTTTCTGCCCGAGCAATCATCTGTGTCCATAAAATGCGTCTAGATTCATAAAATGGCTTGAACCTCTGTTGTTCGCCATAGTTTCACCATTTTAAGTGAAGTGGCTCAATTCTATTTAAAGCTAGGTCAGAGAAAGTTTAAGCATAATTAATACTACATGTTTTCCGTATATTTTCTAGAATTTCTATAAATTCGGAAGTTGTATCAGAGAGCTACGTAGTTTGAAAGAGGAAAAATGATCCGGAAATTGGAAGACTCCTTGTACAAATGATTTTTAATTGTTAATTAATTGGAGTGTGCGTAGAGATGTGAACAGCTGGTACATGTATAAGGACCGAATAACTAATGAGACGGTTCACAGGAAGATCCAAGCAGCCATTTACCTCCTGACCTCGGTCATAGAGAATACCATGTTAGTGTCTTGTGATATCAAGTTTATCAGGCGAGACCAGAAACAGCGTAGGAATAGCGAGGCTTGCCGAGCCAGTCCGACGTGTTTCTGGTCTCGCCTGATAAACTTGATATCAAAGTACACTTACATGGTTTTCTGTTTATCATGCATCATTAGAAGGTTTTAGGGTTTAAAGAGACTCAAACAAATGAAAAGCAAACGCACTTTTGTTCGAACTTGCTGACGTCGCGAATGCGTTATGACGTAAGTCGATGACGTCATTCAACCAATCGAAAGCTGCTATCATGGCCAATATTAGTATACAGCCAGTCGTCTTCAGAGATCTCTTCTAAAGGCATGGTCTGATAACATTCGCGCGAGCGCAGTTCTACAGTGACATGATATCACATTATGTTATCATACCCCTGTTATCAGGTTGAATTTTGCAGTAGACGCATGATAAAAGACACGGAAAGATGTTTTGGCCACATCTTAAGATATCCTGGTTGAGCTAAGACGATTCTACAGAGCACAGCGAAAGAAAAAAAAAGTTAAAGACAGAAGAAAAGGTGGGCAGACTACATTAAAACGTGGACAGGGATTGACAATGCAAGCACACTTTGTGCAGCTGACAACAGGATTAGCTGGAAAGGGTTTGTTTTAAAGTCATATGTAGAAGCCATACGACCTTGAAAGGATATAAAATAGAATAGAATAAAAACAATGGAGCAAATACTTGTATTAATATACAACGACGACAGTTGTTCTTAAACATTTTGACATTAGACTGAATTTGATGTTATCAAAAATGCAACTTGAGATTTCATGCGTATCAAAATGGTGTAATAAAGAAGGTTCTGTTGATCATGAATGCGGGTTGACTTTGTTGGTTTTGTCATGTCGCAGCTCATTTGTTAGGGTCGAATCGGCTAACTTCGGACAGCGGGTAAATTCGGACATACCATTACAAACAGTAAAAATCCAGATGAGACGGCTCATGATGAGCCGTTTCATCAGGATTTTCACTGTTTGTTTTAATTTTAAACAACTGACACATAAAGGAAACAATGCCACTGTCCGAATTTACCTGCAGTCCGAATTCACCTGACTTGACCCTACATGATGACACACACCTAAATCGGCTGTTAACCAATAGCAAAGTTGCTTTAACAGATTGAAATAGATGCCTCCGTCTATAAAAATAATTCTTCCGATGAAAAGTTCATGAGACAACCATATTTTTTTTAATTTGGGATCAACAGAAGTTCATGAACTATGATTTACTTTTCCTGTGCGGAAGCAAATATCATGAATTCTTGAATGATTTGTTTCTTAATGAGTGTAAGTTTGCAGTTAAGAATTGAAATTTGATTTTTCAGCGTTCATCGTGTGATGAAGCCAGTGGGCGGAGCTAAAATTCCATGAAGCGCGAAGTGCTTCTTGTAGCATTTTAGCGACGACCACTGGCTTCTTCCCACGATGAACGCTGAAAAATCATTTTTTTTATTCTTATACATGTATCTAAATTTTATTTTTAGACCCTTCCTGTGCTGTTTTCGTGGTAATTTAATGTAGAATATGCAAAATATGCAACGAAGAAAAAATAGTAACGACGTATTCGGCCAGTACGTTAAACAGCCGTCGCCATAACGTGGCGTCAATCGAACATTACGTGACCCAGTCAAGACGTTTATTTACCTTAGACGTCGCTTGGCGACAACGTCACATGATCAAGTGTCCTTCATCTGTGTATGAAGCCAGTTGCTCTAAAAACCTATGGGAAGTCAGTGGCAAGTGTAAATATATATCGAATGAAGCAATTGTAAATGCACTAAATGACTACGCCTTTTTCGTAAATAAGTTGTCGAACAACAGTGTTTCTGAAAACAGTATGGACCTTATCCAAAGCGCTCATTACAGAATCTAACCAGTGTCTTCAATATTTGAGCCGCGACACGACAAAACCAACAATGTGGTTGTGCGGACAGCGCAGACTCAGATCAGCCTGGGCAGCAGCACAAATTGACCAGACTCTTCGTTAAGTGCCCAAAGGGTAGCTAAGGGTCTAAGCTACCTCCAGGCGGACAGCGAAGACTCTGATCAGACTGGGCGGATGCCCAGGCTGATCTGAGTCTGCGCTGGGCGCACAACCACATTGTTGGTTTTGTCACGTCGCGGCTCATATATAACATTTTGGAAAAAAAAGAAGCCTAATACATGTGCTACGTCAGTGACGTCATTTAAGCAATTAACAGTTGTTGTCATATCCCACGTCAGTATGTAGCCAATCGTCTGCAAAGATTTTCGCCTGATAACTTCGCGCAAGGATTGTTCTTAAGTGATATGTTATCACATTTTGCTATCATATCCCTGTTAGAAGGTGGAATGTTGCAAAGACTGCATGATAAATATGATAATCAGTACCAAAATATTACAGTCTACTCGATATCTCAAAATCAAAGTTCATCCCAAAATACAGATATCTCAAAGTGAATTTTCTGGTCACAGAAAATTTACTTTGAGATATCCGTAGTTTGAGAAAACAGGAGTTAAAATGTAAATAAAGATAGGAAAAGTCCAAACTATATTTTTAAATGTAGGAGGGTGCTTTGAGATATCCCTGTTCGAGATATCGAAAGTTGACTGTATTTGGAATAATTTTCCTGTGAGATGCGAATAGAAAAATCCGTCACGAGAGTCGCTGTTTGGCATTACGAAGGTTGCAACGAACAGTTTCCCAGAGGAACGTTCTTTTACCAATTACACATATATTTTCCTATATTCCTATATGATTTTACAGTGCTTGATTTCATAATCGACATTGTTTAAATGCTAGCAACGGGATTACTGATAAGAGGATTCTTCACATTACGACGTCGTATGATTTGACCTTAGGAAGCGTCATATTACTAGTGACGGAATTTTATTTCGGCACCCCGCACACATGATAGATACTTTTTTGTTGCGTGCCATTTTGTTTTAAAAATAAACTTGTTAAAGTGCATAATTTTAGCAATTCAGAAGTTTCAAGAATGTTGTGGAAGAAGCCAACGATATCAACGACTGACGTTCAGCATTTTACGGCAATGCCCAAAGTGGCATAACCTTCTTTAATTTTCCGTCTTCTTGACATCAGCATCTAAAAAACCAACGTCACTTGACTTTACCATGCAGGTGTCCTAGCTCCATATTTCAACCAATGTTTATACATAGCAATCCAGTTTAACGTAAAAATATTTGGGAACCAATGTGGTCGTTGTAAAGAGGGTCCAACATGCGGCGTCGGATCAGGGTCTACACTTTTTTTGCGTAAGACAAATGGGTATTTCTCCTCAAAATAAAACAAAAATTCTAAAACTAAACCTGACACCCGTTATATGACAAATGGACTCATCCAATATATACAGATAGAAGAGTCCACTGGGCATTAATGGGTGGAATTTTAGCAAATTCTTATCACCTGATAATCGTCGAAAAGTATAACTTTACTTCCAGTTTTGTATTAAAACTTTATTGTAAGCAATATCTGCTTTAACTTGCAACGGGTAAAATCGAAAATCACGCAGACTGATCGGATACAGAAATTTACGGCTGCGTTCTGTCTTGATACCGAACAACATATTACTGAAAACATAGATGGACGTCATTCGAAATTTATGACGTCCAGTCAAATTGCTCAGTAATAGCGAGCTCCTAAGGCGCTTTGAAAGAGCGGGAGCTCTATGGTAGAGGATTGGTAAGGCATATTTTTACCTATAAGATATATTACTTTCAATGGAATTTCTTTCGTAACGACACCAAACGGAAGTCATAATTAGACTGGTTCGAATAGAAATCAACGAAAAAATGAGAAATACAGGGGTACAGTCTTCCTGTCGCTAAGTTATGTAATGATGTCAGACGTTCTGTTTGAGAAAAACAAGATTGCGTCAACGTTAACCGCTTCTGTGATCACACAAAATGCAAGGAGGCTGAGCGTTGGGTGAAATCTAAAGGAAATAAAGCGCCGTAGAGAAGGAACTGAAAAATTATAGCCCGTTTTTCGAGGGGAGAGATTACTATGGGGAAATCTGTTTTCTGACAGTTTCTCATCGGTTTGTAGACGGAGTTCGCATTTGTGGAGTTGCAATGCTTTTATTAGGGCCTACAAATTTCATACGACAAAAAAAGCATTGTGAAATTGAATCCAGAATCTTACAATGAGTAGCCAGGCCAGGGTCTACACTTCGATCTCTCATTTTTGTCTGAAACTTTAGAGTGAACATGGTAGCAGCCATAGAGAGGTTTTATTATACCACCCACACATTGTACAGAGCGATGTGCTCGCCCATACGCAGTGCCTATTTTTATATTAATAATGACAGTTTGACGTCATGACACGCAGGATACTTTCGTTCATCGACAGATAAAGATAATTGCTGCAGCAGGTTTATTTAAGTAAGGTCAGTCGCATGTGCAAATATTTAAGAATTTACATTATATTTTCACAGTTTTCACCATGTGTTGAAGCCAGTGGGAATTCTATGAAGTGCGAAGCTCTTCTGTAAAATTTTAGCAAGGACCAATTGCTTCTTCACACGATGTGCGCTTAAAAGTCAAATTTTAATTCTTCTATTTATCCTTTATTTTTAGACCATCTCTGTACCGTTTTCTTGGCAGCTACAGGTAATTTTAGAATATGCAAAATATGGGTCGGAGAAAACTTAGTAACGACGCGTTCCGCCACTACGTTAAACGACCGTCGCTATGGCATTGTGTCAATTGAACGTTACGTGGACCATTCAAGACTTTCGTTTACTTTAGACCTCGCTTAAAGACACATGCTCGATTGTGGCTCATCTGTGTACAAAGCTAGTTGCCCTAAAAGGTTTACCTCAGGGAAGTCAGTGACAAGTGTAAATATTTTACGCTGACGTCGTTATTCCATGACTGATTTGTGACAGAGTATGGTATTTTGAGCCTTGTGGAGGTTTGACGTCGACGTCACGAAACGTAAAATGAAAGTGACGTCATAAATTTGGCACGTTAAATTAATTGGATTTCCGCGCACTGATTTATGAAGTTCAAAGCGCCACCTGAAAAGAGTGATTCAACATTTTTCACATTTTCCAGAATGTCCGCATTTTAGATCTTTGAAAAGAGATGCCGCGAACCCTAGTTATAAAAGTTTATCCAGCTAGTAAGTAAATTATATCCAATCAGTGAAATGAAAACAAAAAATCGGGTTGATGTTAATTGTGTTTGCTTTGGCAGTAATCCTCAGCGCAATTTCTTTGTGCTTCTCGAGATTTATTTTAGAATCACTAGTAAATACATGTATGATTTTTTTTTTTTAAAACAAAATTTCCGATTTTCGTCTCCATAAGGCTCAAAATGTCAGACACTGTCACATTTGTGTTCATCGGTGTTTGAAGTCAGCGGTCAAATAATGCTTATCGAGGGGAAGTCGGTATCTAGAGCAACTATAGCATAATGCGTACAGATGACTTTCTTTATCACAAACACTGTTATCTCAAATAACTCTTTTCGATCAAAAATATAGTTTGGACATATTTCCTTTTTTACATTTCAACACCGGCCATCTCAAACTACTGGTTCTCAAAATAAAATTTGGACCAGTAAATCTATTTTGAGATATCAGTAGTATATTCGACCTCGAGATTTCGAGAATTGCCTGTATAGGAAAAACTTTGATACGAATTTCCTTAGATTTGTACCAGTCTCTTATTAAAAGCATATAATAATAAAAAAATTAAATTATTTGACTTTTCTATCGTTTGCAACCTGAGACAAGCGGAAACAAATTGGCTCTCAGCTTCTTTTAAAACGGGTTCAGAGAGCTGAACAAAATATTAGATATACAATTAATGAGACCGAATATGAGTCTCGCCCTTCCTCCGAACCATGTTTTAATTAGGAAAAAAATATGGTGGAATGTGAAAGTCCGGTTAAAGTTATAATTCAGCCGCGACGCGACAAAACCAACAATGTGGTTGTGCGCCCAGCGCAGACTCAGATCAGCCTTGGCATCCGCCAAATTTGATTAGACTCTTCGTTAGAAGTGCTCAAAGGGTAGCTTAGGGCCTAAACTACATCCATGCGGACAGCGAAGACTCTGATCAGACTGGGCGGATGCCCAGGCTGATCTGAGTCTGTGCTGGGCGCACAACCACATTGTTGGTTTTGTCGCGTCGCGGCTCAAATGCTTCTTCATATAAAACGCATCGTAGGAAAAACGAAAAAGCGTCTTAAAGTCGGAAGTGCATGCGAACTTTTTACCTCTTTTTTCCGTTTGTTTTTCAAGTAAACAGGAATTAATGCCTATAAGGGCAGAGTCATTTAAGAATGAAAAAGAAAACAATAACGTTTCCAAGGTAAAGAGAAAGCAACTGGTAATAACAAGATGTCCACACTTTCAAAAGAGAAGCCAACGCACGATAACGAAAGGACAACTCGATATAACGAGAAACAAACTCGTCATAACGAGAAACCGGCTGATAATAACGAGAAATCAACTCTTCATGACTAGAAGCCAACGAGAAACTTTCTCGTCATTACGAGAAGCCAACTTGTAATCACGAGAAACACACTCGGCAAAAAGAAGAAGCCAACTGAGCCGCGACACGAGAAAACCAACAAAGTGGTTGTGCGCCCAGTGCAGACTCTGGTCAGCCTGGCCATCCGCCTAGTCTGAGCAGAGTATTCCCTAAGTGCTTAAAGTGTAGCTAAGGGTCTAAGCTACCTTCATGCGGACAGCGAAGAATCTGATCAGACTGGGCGGATGCCCAGGCTGATCTGAGTCTGCGCTAGGCGCACAACCACTTTGTTGGTTTTCTCGCGTCGCGGCTCAACTCATAACTTACAAGAACCTAACTCATTATTGCGAGAATCCTACTCGAAAAAAGACCCCCCCCCCCCCCAAAAAAAAAAAAAAAAAACGAGAATCCAGCTCGTTATTGAGACGTTCTCAGTTAAGCTGGGCCATTTGCTATTATTTTTGTCCTTCGTATTACCTTTCTTTAAATTACAAAATAATGGTCCTGTTTACCCTCTGACAAGTAGCCCTCTGTCTAAAGAAGTAGATAAAAGTACCAAGACATGCATGCGTGTTGTCAGACATTTTTAACACTGGTTCGAATAATGATACCCTGGTTTAAAAGGCGACGTTTTTAAGTGTCGCAATATTGCCGTTGTATAGATATGAACGCCGCACGGCTAAAAAGGATAGATCACTGCTTAAAATCGATTTCCATTATTAAATTCAGGTGATTTCTTATATATTTCCCCGCTTAAACAATATCTAAAGGGTAGTCTTTGCTACGAAATGAGACTGGGAACTAATGTCGCAAATTTTATGTAACCTACGTCACTCACAGCGCTGAATTCGTGATACATGTATTAACTAAAATGGCCCAGCATCATAAAACTTACAAGATCACACGAAAAAATATGTGTTCCTTAATATTTTATATCATTTGTGCAGATTTTGTCCATTTTGTATATTTTACCCGACTTCAAAGTGCATTACCCCCACATTTTTCTTTAAGAATGTAACCTTACGTCACGGGCTTTTCTTAAAACTGAGCAAAGCAATCGCTCTGAAACTCATGTGCAAAATCCTGCCTAGTAACAGCTACAAGATGGTGTGCTTAGACTTCATAACCTGAAACAGTTAATGGTATAAAAACGTTAAAAAGTGTGTACTGTTACCTACGTCACATGTAACCTACGTCACAACGTCACTAAGATCACGTTTTGAAAGCGTTGACGTCATTTGATTAAGCAGCGCTTCATAGAAAACCCCATTTCTTCCAGAAAAGCAAAGAAAAACATTTTAAATTGAACCAGCCAAAATAATCAAATGTCGGTAGATTGGTAAAAGTGCAGTGCTACGCATGTCAAAGAAATCGTATGCGACATCGTTCTTCAACGTATCTAAATAACGTGATAAAATACGCCATTTTTAATTGTTGGGGTATGTCTCTAAACATGGTTGGTATTCCATAATCTTAAACTATTATCTGAAAATATTTTAAAGCTTTGAAGCTGATATCATGAGCATTATGGTCGTGATTTTTTCTTGAATTCTGGCATGGTTGTATATATGGCCATTTTTGTCCGCGTATGGCCAAGCTTAACTGAGAACGTCTGTATTACGGGAAACCAACGATGCAATATTAAGAATGGTAACTTATCAAAAAATAGTAACTCAAGCAAATTGTCGAAATGTTTTGCTATATAAACCAGTAGCATAATATATCATTCACCACCCCAATCATTCGAGTCTTGGCAGATCCAGCTTTGTGATCGTGAGGGACTGCTGGCATGTGTCATTTTGTGGTTGGTGATGGGGGTTTGTTTGCACTCGAATGTGTGGGGTGTTCATTTTGCTCATTATTTGTTCAGGAGATGATTGATATAAGCGTTTTGCTTGTTTTCAAATCCTGTCATTGCAATTGTGTTAAATGCTGTTTCTAACATGTTGTCTATTGTTTAAACCAAATTGTCGATATTCAATATCTCTGCTTTTAGTATGATGTCATTACAATATTCATAACAGCATTATTTATAATATTATTCCGGCTCGACCAAAAGTTTCAGTTTTTATTCTCAATTGACAGGGAAGGGTGTTTGGGTATGTGTTTTTGGGGAGGATAAGTATGATAGATAATACCATTCATGCAGAAAATCAAGTGGGGGAATCGACACCCTGTGACAAATGGCCACAATTGGTTTAGAAGCTTCCGTTATTTCCTCGTTTTCATCATTATCATCACCTTTTTTTTCTTAGTGATTTTATTCACCTTTTAGAATGAAATACAGGATCTTTCACTCGTGGTTATTTGATATGAAATGTTTGAAACAAGGCTTCGGCGAGTTTCATAAATTTCATATGAAATGATCACGAGTATAAGATTCTGTTTATCACATGAGCCTTTAAAATGGATTTTGTTCGCCGTCAAAATGAACATTTAGTGCATTGTCGAAACAGTCGTTGTCAATTACGTTACGTAGACCCACCAGCGTGTTATGACACGTGTGGTCATACGATTTTTATAACACGACGTTATACTGAATAACAGCGACGTCATTTAAGAATTAAAATTAGATTTTTCAGCGTTCGTCGTGTGATGAAGCCAGTGGGCGTAGCTAAAATCCATGAACTACGAAGCGCTTCTTGTAGAATTTTAGCGTTCGATTGTTCAAGATCAACTGCGCTTATTCTTTTCAGAAAGATGGATTGAACGTTTATATCCTTAATTGAGCTAAATGTTAATATGTGTCGGATTGGTGAGGGAGAGAGAGAGAGAGAAAGCGAGAGAGAGAGATGGAGACAGAGAGAGAGAGAGAGAGATAGATATCGAGCTTCTGAAACTAGAGTCATGATACAAACATTCAGCAACGAAGAAAAATGTGATGGGCAGGTCTTGACAGGCAACGGGCAAGAGTATAAAGTGTCAAACGTTGGCTCATTTATGTGTAGCATCCCCCAAAAACAGCAAACCGAACAGTGCAGATAAGATAAGACGGCGCAGAGTACACTGTTTGCATAAAATTAAAGCAATTTCTATATACTGAGCCGCAACACGAAAAAAACAACAAAGTGGTTGTGTGCCCAGCGCAGACTCAGATCAGCCAGGGCATTTGCCTTTTCTGATCAGGTACTTCGCTAAGCGCTTAAAGGGTAGCTAATGGTCTAAGCTACCTCCATGCGGACAGCGAAGACTCTGATCAGACTGGGCGGATGCCCAGGCTGATCTGAGTCTGCACTGGGCGCACAACCACTTTGTTGGTTTTGTCGTGTTGCGGCTCATATATGAAAATGGATGAAAAATAAATATACCAGAGACCCCTAAAAATGACAAAAGGAATTATCCAATATTTATCATATGACGTCGCATCTGAGAGCGTAATAAAGCCATGCATTAAAATCGATAATCCACTAGTGGATTAAATATGCAAATTACGTCGTACCGTTGTGCGTTGACGTCCATAAAAACGTCGCTTTTTCTAATGAGGAAATCATGACGCTTTAGTGCAAAATTGCTAGTAAATTGTGATTTTAGTGTCATATGATAAATAGAATCTTGCATTCGTGCTCCTGTATTATTGAATTTATTAAACTCGTTGGGGGAAAACGATAAGATGCTCGGCATAGCCTCGCATCTTATTTTGCCCCCAACTCGTTCAATAGATACAATAATACATGAGCACTCATGTAAGATCCTCTATATAATGATAGAATAATCCACTGGGCATAGGCCTATTTGGGTGAAGATTCAAGTTAGAAGTGAGGCGTGAGTAGTAACTACCCGTCTTTACAATTATTAGCAACAAAGAATCAAAGTTTACTCGGTGTTTCCTATCTTGCTACAAGAATACAAACTAAGGAGAGGCGGTGGTGTTGTTGTTTGCGCGCGCTAGACTACCAATCCAGGGATCGCAGGATAAATCCCCCGCCCTTCTGGGCCCAGTTGTTCAAAGCATTGTTAGCCTAATGACCTCGTTAAGAGGCCAACTCGTTAATTGTTTTGTGACTTTATAGCCAAATACACTGATATTTTTGTTGAAAATATGGGAGGCAATGCAAAAGCTTCTCACATTTTTACAACAAAAAATATTGGCATTTTTGTAATATTAACGTTTGACATTTTAACGTCACGTTAACTAACGACGTCGTTAGTTTTGAATAACTGGGCCCTGGTCTTTCGGATGAGACTTTAAAACGGGGGCGCCTCTCAGTCTGACCTTTGCGTTTGGGGCTTACTTATTCACTCACTCACTCTAGAATACAACATAACTCGTCGTTTGAGAGTACTATGCAAAATGATTAGACGTAAGGGATTCAGTCTGAGTTACGTAAGGGCAATTCTGTTTTCAGAGATTTTCGAAGGCATGCTAAGATCCTTCGACAAGCTTACTCAAAGAACAAGCTAAGAATGCTCAAATTGAGCCTTGCAGAATCAAATGTATCAAATCCGCACCCTATATATTCAGTTATAAGACGAGATTTTCTGTTCAAAAAGAATCTCAAGATCTAAATCAGTCCGGATCGAGACATTTTGGGATTGTTTTGGAAGAGAAAACGTCATTTTATGCCTTAAATACATAAAAATGATCGACAATTTTGCAATGATTATGGAAGGGTCTATTTCGGTCTTATAACCAAATAGATATATTGTAAGGACCTCTGACGGTTGTAATGTTAATTTGCCTATAAAATTAGTCAAAATTAAAATTTTGATATACCCAAAAATTTCTATTGAAATTTGTTGCTCTCAACTTGCCCTAACTGGCTATGAATTTAATTTCTGATTTTTAGCACATGGGCTTCAATTTTAGTGGGAAAAGCCAAATTTTATAATTAAACGTAATGGAAACAGGAAAAAAAATTTAAAGATACTCCCCCCCCCCCCCCCCCCCGTGCCTCAGCTAGCCACTTTGCATGTATGAGTGTACTATCATAATACACATTATATGTGAGTGGCTTGCTGAGGCGCGGGGGGAAAGATAGTCTACAGCTGAAAAACTGAAAAAGTGGGTGGGGTACTTACACCCTTTATATCTACAAATAGGCTAAAGTCCTTATTATTGAAAAAATATTGCATACTATCACTAACAGTAGTGTGTACTTTAGTTTTAGCATAGTTATCAATTAAAATTTCGATACATTAGAAAACCAAAAAATGGACTTATTTTCAGAGTCTGAAAAATTCACGTACCCCCTCTTGATGAAATTGGTTTAAGTTAGTCTAGAGGCATGATAAATTTCAAAATCACAGTTAAAATGCCTTCATAGTACACAGGCCTACATATTGATGCCAAATATTTCAACTTTTGCTGCCCGAAGAAGGTGCAATAATTTGTCGAAAAATAGGCAAATATGCATTGATACTGTCAGAGGTCCTTTGCTGACCAGACTTGGCAAGTTTCCGTATTGGTATTTTCATATGACTGAAGAGGGTTGTGTTCCCGACGCACCTCATCTGATTTTTAACTTTGCGCCGTGACCCGACAAAACAAACACAATGGCATGTGCGACCAGTCTGATCAGAGTCTTCGCTGCTCCGCACGGAACTAGCTTAGACTCATAGCTACCATTTATGCGACTCATAGCTACCATTTAAAAGCTAAGCAAAGACTCTGATGAGACTGGGCGGATGCTCAGGCTGATCTTGGTCTTCGCTGGGCGCAGAAGCTTCTTTTTTAGTTTTCTCGTGTCACGGCTCATTTTTAATTGTCAGTGAGCGGCGGCTGATCATTTACAGTATTATACTCGCAGAGTGACTGTTTTCTTGTCATGATCAACAAGGGCGTAGCTACCTATACGCAAATACGCAGGTGCGTATTGAAATTTTGTCAAATTGACAAAATTTCAACACACACCTGCGTATTTTCATGCTGAAATGTTGTTAATTGGGCATAATTTTAATGCTAACTGCCAACACACAGAAAATTTGAAATATCTTAGCGGATTAACCCCTATCATAACCCTCAGTGAGTATAAAGCATAATTGTGCGTACAGTGTATTTGCCCCTAGCTACGCCCCTGATCAACGCCCAACACGTTTTACTTCTAAACGTACATTACGACGTATACCGACGGTAAAGCGTCAGATTAACGCATCACTGCTTAGTGGAAGCTTGTATTTAATACTAAATGAATCCACTCACTATTAGAAAAGTCAGATTTATTTAACAATCATTTTATAGACGTTTGTTTAAATCTAATGCACATACTGTAGACCCAGATCAGACGTCAAGCGTAGGTGTGCAATTTTTCCCAATATCATTTTAAAAGACGTAAGGCAATCATGGATTAACCTTTACAAAATACAGTCAACTCCCGATATCTCAAACACTGATATCTCAAAGTACCTTCTTATATCAAAGAATACATTTCCTATTTTTATTTACATTTCAACTCCTGATATCTCAAACTACTGATATCTCAAAGTAAATTTTCTGGTACCAGAAAATTTACTTTGATATATCGGTAGTTTGGGCTGAAGTTCGACTTCGCGATATCGAGAGTTGGCTGTACTGATCCTTGAAATCTCTAAAGGTGTAAGGTATTCGCCATGTAATTATGTTTTACAAAGAGAGCCAACTTATCTACCTTCCTGTTTACACAGGGTATAATCGATTCCGCCAATTTTCGCTTCCTGCAGAGATTATCCGTCATATTTGGCTTCCGCCGAGATGTCCGCGAACTTTTACTTCCTGCAGAGATTACTGTCTTCGAAAAATGGCTTCCTGCCGAGACTGTCCGCGTGATTCTGCTTACTGCCGAGAGCCTCGGCAGGAAGCAGAATCACGCGGATAGTCTCTGCAGGAAGCCATTTATCATGTACAGAAGTCTCGGCAGGAAGCAAGAGTTCGCGGACAGTCTCGGCGGAAGCCACAAATGATGTACAGTCTCTGCAGGAAGCAAAAATTAGCGGAATCGATTATACCCTGTGGTTAACATCTCTAGGAGACAAAACTTCCCAAAACGGTGTTTGCTCTTGAACGAAAGAATGCTGGTATGCCCCTGGAGGAGCGAATTCATTCTTTTAAGGGTTCACCTGCACTGGGAAGGCTGCAAAACTCCGAATCATTAATAAATGAGCCGCGACTCTAGAAAACCAACAATGTTGCTTTGCACCCAGTGCAGACTCAGATCAGCCTGGTCATCCGCCAAGTCTGATCAGACTCTTCACTAAGCGCTTAAAGGATAGGTAATGGTCTAAGCTATCTCCATGCGGACAGCGAGGACTCTGATCAGACTGGGCGGATGCCTAGACTGATCTGAGTCTGCGCTTGGCGCACAACCACTTTGTTGCTTTTCTCGTGTCGTGGCTCATTAATGGAAGAGCTGCTTGTCCTGAATGTCTTGCTTTACACCTTGAATGAAAATCTTCTCTGAGCAATCTATATACATGTATACATGGTTACATTTAGTCTAGCTGATCGGACTGTCGTAAGTAATTTGCTTCTAATGCTGCGGGACAATTTATTTGGAGCACACAACGCAAGCCAGTTCCCGCCCGTTAACATATGGTGGACACTTCAGGGAACCACATCGGCCCTCTACAAAGTACAGCAAGTAGCCAAGCTGATCGGCTGATCCACCAGAAACCGTCTCAGGACTGGCATCAATACAGTAGTAATCGCTGGCAGCTGCATGATCATAACGCCCAGACATCAGATAGCCCCGATATTCCAGGGTCCATCCTGCGTAGCAGCTAGTTGTCGCGGGTATCATGATACTGACAGCTCTGTTGGTGACAAAACAAACAGCGCAAGGCACATCTTGTTGAAAAGGCGTTGTTGGAAATAATGTGTTGCTACGTTCCATGTCTCTGTATTCTGTACCAAAGATGTACCCACCATACGTTTGTTCCTTGTCGTCAAACTTCGCCCATTTCGGTTTTCTTGGTAGACAAAGCATTGAAGATGCAGCACCCGTATGGTGGCACCATGATCCGCCAGCAAAACCTTGGTACACCAAGTCCGAGCCATTCCCAGGGCATTCTGTTCTGCCCCATCGTATGTATGTTGTGCCTTGACGTGTCAAACAAGTGTCTCTTTCTTGCTTTATCTGATCTTTTTCTTGTCTGTTCTTCAGCATGTTCGTGCTGATATTTGAAACCGACTCTTGTAGTAGAGATATTTCTGTCTGCATTGTCGCTATGGACATTTCCAGTTGGTTCACCGTCTCAGACACAGACCTAATGTTATCTTCCACCATTCTCTCGCCGAACATATCTAATAATTTGTCCAGCTTTTCATTAATAGTTTCATGGTCATTTGAGAGTTGGCCGACATTTCTGTGTTCTTTCATCTACAATAGAACACAATGTATGCTGGTTAAAACGAAAGTCAGTTTATCAAAGTTACTTAGAGAATGAAGGTGTACATTACAAGTGAAAACTTCTGGTAACCCTTTTCTCAAGTGATCGTTTTCCAATCTGCGATGTCAAAACATGTGTGTCGTGATTTCATGGCAGTTAGATAGTATACAGTATCCAATAATATATTGGGAACAAGAAGGAAGGTTTTACCACACATGTAATGATATTATTATACCAGAGAGGGCATGCAATTTGTTCTATAGCAGATATAATTTTAAAATGTGAACCAACAATTTTGATATTAAAACTGTTTCCATGATCATTTCTCGTTAGAATAAGCAGGTGGAGTGCTACACTTTTCGCTTGTTCACAATGGAATTTTAGTTATTTAAAAGCACATTAATGTAGCAAAATGTTAAAGTGTCGAGAGAGATAAATAGCAAGAAAGCAAGAGACAGAGATAGGATTGAAAGAACAAACAAGGAAATAACACCTGACGGTGAAGAAAACTAGAAAGAATGCAGTAGAATAAAAGAAAGGAAAGAAAGAGAGAAATAAAGAAAGCTTATTCAAACGTTCGTGATGTGAATAAATTAACCGACAGAAAACAGCAAACTGTACATACTTAGACTATCCTGGGCAGTGCCTGCCCCTACATGACCTTACAAGACTTTTCATGCACGCAGACTTCAGTCACTATGTGCAGTATACATATGCAAAACTTCCTATCATTCCACGAGTATAGTAATCCATTCTGCTATAAAGCACTATTACATACATTGTACAAGGTAAAATATAAGAAGACATTACCTGCAGATCTGCGTTTCCAGTAGACACACTTTTAACCACGTTAAACCCCGCAACATGGCACACAGTAAATAAAGCTAAAACGGCAAAGACTGGAACCATTTCTCCTAATTTGAAATGCGTTGCTTATAGCTGCCAATCTGTTTAAGAAATGCAGTGTAATGTAATAATTTCAATTATCAAAATTCTGACGGATCTAAATACTTTCATTTGATAATGTTAATTTGTCAACTGTGCGTATTTTGTCAAAATAAGAGGTAGCGTATTGTTATGAGGAAGTGTCTTCTCGGGTAACATAGTACCTGAATAAATGATGCTGTCATAAACATGTACCCATATTGCGAAACATGTAAAGTTTTTTAAAAGTTTCAAATATACTTGATCGGCGTTGGGTGGAAAGGGACCTTAAGATCCATGGATGACGCGATTTTACGTCGAAAAGAATTTCTGTCATACCAGTAATAAGGGAGTACGACAATGAAAGACTATGTGCTATGGAAACCAGTTTGCGATTGATAGATTCCCGCCTCCGCGAATCGAACGCGGGAACGCTACATGAGCAGGGTAGCGCTTTACCCACTGATCAAGCAGGACTCCTAAAAGGGGCATTAAGCGACTGGCGTACCGCAGCTACTTAAATCAGCCTGCGCACCTTCGTAAACAGATCAAAGACCTTTGTTTATACATTCAATATTCTCCATTATTCATAGATTGTATATGCCTTGCAAAAAGGGAAAACTCTGATCAGACTGCGCGGACGCGCAGGTTATTGCGAATCTTTCCTTTTCGCACATGCAATACACCAAGTTTTCTCCTTTCGCACGATGGTATATGCTATACCGTTTCACTCGATGATAGTTAATTATTCAAAATTGCTTAATCGCATTTTATGAATAACCATGAAGTTAGTGCACAGGGTAAATGACATTCAAACGGTACCTTCAAAAATACGTCAATGATTGGTGCTTTTTTTAGTAGTCTGATTAGAGTCTGCTCTGGTTGCTTCTCAGATCTTATTAGCAAACGGTTAATGCTCCCATTATACCTAAATTGATATAACTTTCTGAAAATTATGGTTTCTGGAGATAAAATCCAAAATCCCGGATCAACAAGTTTAGGATTTCGATATCAGTCTCCACTCTAACGTGTCAATGTTTAAGCGCCATCATCAAGTAAAGCCGTGAAGCACGACGTTACCCCGTTAAAAGTGAAAGCAGCAAAGACCGGATCAACAATTCGAGCTCAGTGACTCAGTTTAACTTAGATTTAGTAATTGAATATTCAAGTTTCATTATATATCATAAACAAATCATTAATATAGTAACTTGACCTGGTGCTCTGTACACCGTCAAGTGGATATTCCTGGATCTCAGGATCACAAACGATGTCAGGCAATTAGTACCTTGATATGGCGGTGTGTTTTACGTCTCTTGAATATTCCCAGATCGCTGTATCACACATGACGCAAGACATTGAGGATCTTACATGAGTGCTCATGCATTATTGAATTTATTAAACGAGTTGGGGAAAAAATAAGATGCAAGGCTCTGCCGAGCATCTTATTGTTTTCACCAACGAGTTAAGTAAATTCAATATTACAGGAGCACGAATGCAAGATTCTATTTATCATATGACACTAAAATCGCGTTTTTATTTGCAAATTTTGCACTATAACGTCACGATTTCGCCATTAGAAAACGCAACGTTTTATGGACGTCAACGCGAAACGTTACGGCGTAATTTGCATATTTAATCCACTAGTGCATTATCGTTTTTAACGCATGGTTTTATTACACTCTCAGATGCGACGTCATATGATAAACTTAGTAACTTGTTCTGGCGTTGTGTGTCGGGTCTTGTGGGTAGGCCCGGATATTAGGATCATACTCCTCGGAATGGCTTAGTAACTAGATCTTGCACTAGTGCCTTGGAGGAGCAGATGCTCTCAATGGTGGAAAATACTTGGAAAATACAACAGCTAATAGCTCTGTACTGAGTGGCTACAAAACCAAATGAAAAACGAATAACCAAACAGCCACTGACTTCGAACGGTCTGCATCAATACTCATCTTTGAGAAAGTCATGTTTTTAAAATCTTAAGACTATAACGATCATGTCGGAGGGTAACGCATAGAATATCGCTGTCAAGTTATTTTGAAATTGGATGTGTTGTTTATTTCTGAAATGAAATTGGATTTTTCAGCGTTCATCGTGTGATGAAATTATTGATTGACTGATTTGTTGCTCAACGTAAACGGTGAACAGCTATGGTCATGTCGGGACGGCAAGTTACCCTAACCACACTATTCCTGGGCAGGCTTAGACCTCCATAGCGGTTAACCAGTACTAAGTGCACATACTGTCGCCAGTAACTGACAACTGCCCTTCTTGAATCAGCGGACGGAGAAACGAAAGTATGTGGCCAGACCGGGTTTCGAACGCAGGACCTCTGACTTATGAGCCAGGTACCCTACCGATTGCGCTACGCGGCCCAGCTATCGTGTGATTAAGCCAGTAGACGAAGCTAAAAATCCGTAAAGCGCGAAGCGCTTCTTTTAGAAGTTTAGCAATGACCACTGGCATCTTCACACGATGATCGCTGAAAAATCAATTTTTTATTTTTATATTCACACTTTATTTTTAGACCCGTTATGTGCCGTTATGGTTTGAGGGCTGGATTTGGATTTTGATTGTTTCAGTTCCTGGTCTTTGCATACTTTTTACTTTTCGTAGTAATTTAGTAAAAATATGAAGAATATGGGTCGAAGAAAAGTTAGTAACGACGTGTTTGGCCATTACATTAAAAAGCCGTTGCCAGGACATTTCGTCAAGCGAACGTCACGTGGACCAATCAAGACGTTTGTTTACCTAACACGTCACTTGACAACAACGTCACATATTCAACAGTCGCTCATTGGTGTGTGAAGCTAGTTGCTCTAAAAGGTTTTTCTATGGGGAGTCAGTGGCAAGTGTAAATATTACAGACATAAAACGATTTTAATTAAATCGTTTGGCATGGATATTCTTTGTTGAAAGTTATCTTAGAAATATTCCTATCAATTTAATTTCAAAACAAGACCAGTGTTATCTAAGGAGAAAGAGTTTCAAATTTTGCATTATAGACATAAATGGAAATAAGACGGCCAAACACTCGGCAAGGACAAACTAAATACAGGAAAAACATTCATCTTTAATTATTTTGAAACAAGTAATTAGCGGTATTTGAGAGACTATTTTCAAAGTTTACGTTATGTGCAATTAAGGAAAACTAGCCCCGACCCCTTATGTATTTTTAACGAACTCAATCCATGGAACTATTCTGGCAAAGAGTCTTCCATGAAATATTACTGCCGAATTATTTTGAAATCGAGGGTGCAGTTTCTGAGAAGACCATTTTCAAAGAGTTTGGCATTGTTGCCATGGCAACCAGAATCTTCTTGTATAAACTTTATTTGAACATATTTAGTAGTACATTTCATAAGGATCATTACTGTGAATCTACAGGAACTTTGTACAGCGGTTTTAATCCATTTACGAATACTGGATTCTTCTATATAGCTCTTTGGACAAGTCCATTTTCAATTTCAGGGGTATCAGGTTTATTTAATTTTTACTCTCAAGTCAACTCAACTTTATTAATCTCAGGTCACAAAGTGACATACTACTACATTATGTTAAACATCCATTATTTAAAGCAAACAATGTTTCTGATCAGGCGCCAGTTTTGTTGTGTCTGGTCTGTGTCTACACTGTTTTTTCAATATGCATCTATGGGGTCTCCAGACAAAAATGTGCTAGAGATGTCATTTGATGTAATTGTGGACGGAGGCACGCTCGCTAGATAGTGATAAATTACACTAGCTCAATGAACATTTTATGCCCAAGTGAGCTAAAACAGAAAGAACTTTGCGTAACCTTTTGTTTTGCAAAATAAATATTTATCATATGACGTCGCATCTGAGAGTGTAATAAAGCCATGCATTAAAAACGATAATCCACTAGTGGATTAAATATGCAAATTACGCCGTAATGTTATACGTTGGCGTCCATTAAAACGTCGCGTTTTCTAATGGCGAAATCGTGACGTTTTAGTGCAAATTTTGCTAATAAAATGCGATTTTAGTGTCATATGATAAACAGAATCTTGCATTCGTGCTCCTGTATTATTGAATTTCTTAAACTCGTTGGTGAAAACGATAAGATGCTCGGTAGAGCCTCGCATCTTATCTATTTCCCCAACTCGTTTAATAAATTCAGTAGTACATGAGCACTCATGTAAGATCCTCTATATAATGCAAACAAGACTGAAAATGTTGCAGTGCAATATATAAGATATTGAGTGCTTGAGTGCTTAAGAACGTTCATACTTCGAACTCAGTATGTACATGTATACATTATACTGAATATCAGAGATAACGCACCATATACATCAAATTTTATAATTTGAGTTCCGATAAAATTTCTAAAAATCTAAAAACAAACACACAGCGTTAAAGTATATAAACTTTATGGCCCTTTGAGACAGTATTTCAGTCTATATCGGGCCGTCTCCCAGAAGCGGGGAGAAAGAAAAAAGATAGAAATAAGATAGAAGAGAAAAAATATCTAAACAACCCCCAACCGCACCTACTGCAAACTCAGTAGGCCCTTGTCCTACTTTTATCCCCGGTACAAAAAGTTTTGTTCTGTTCTGTTCGGAAGTTATAACCAGCACCGCAGCCCTACCACCTCCCCACAATGAAATTAAAATTGTCAACATTAATACGTGGTCTGTTGATTTAATAAATTGTTAATAGACCCTCAGATAATTACAGTCATTGATGGGCAGACTTCGGCACCGGGAGGTGCGGCAATGGATACCCTGAGCCTTTTCGGATGCGCCGGTACGACTATTGAAATAACAACAATAACGTACAGACTTACTTCCCTTTGTTACTCACTCCATTTATTACTGACCACTTACCCTTTTGTTTAACCCGAATTGGAATCCATTTCCAATTCGTTTTGCTGCAAAATCCACAAACTTTTCTTTTGCTATCGCAAAACTTGCCCACTTTACGGGATTTGCTCAAAGGGGCATAACTTTGTTTATAACCAGTAACCAATGCTGAAAATTCTTGATGACGTTTTTAAGACATTGTCGCGTCCTAGATAAAGAGGGCATCAGTTTTTTAGCCTGGCACAACTCAGTTTAAGACAATGAGTTTACTGATCAGTATTTGTGAATTTTGAAATTGACCCCTTCGTTGTTTACGCCTTTGTTCCGCATGAATAAACGAATAAAATTTCAATAAGTTTGCGACAAAGTGTAGTCCATGCATTGATAATATCTTCCCGGTTTTGCCAATTTCAGCAGATTTTTATTTTGACATAAAAACACCAAAACGAAAAATATGCGTTATTTTTGCTTTTGAGTATACATGGTTACATTTAGTCTAGCTGATCGGAATGTCGTAAGTAATTTGCTTCTTATGCTGAGGGTCAGTTTATTTGGAGCACACAACACAAGCCAGTTCCCGTTCATGTACGTACGGCGGACACTGCAGGGAACCACATCGGCCCTCTACAAAGTACAACAAGTAGCTACGTAGCTGATCGGCTGATCCACCAGAAACCTTCTCAGGACTGGCATCAATACAGTAGTAATCACTGGCAGCTGCATGATCATAACGCCCAGACATCAGATAGCCCCGATATTCCAGGCTCCAACCAGGGTAGCAGCTAGTGGTCGCAGGTATCATGATACTGACCGGTCTGTTGGTGACAAAACAAACAGCGCAAGGAACATCTTGTAGATAAGTTTCTGTCTGAAACAGTTTGTTACCACGCGGAGCTCTGTATTCTGTACCATAGATGCACCCACCATGCGTTTGTTCCTTGTCGTCAAATTTCGCCCATTTTGGTTCTGTTGGAAGACAAAGCATTGAAGATGCGGCACCCATATGATCATACCGAGATCCGCCAGCAAAGCCTTGGTACACCAATTCTGATCCATTTTTAGGACATTCTGTTCTGCCCCAACGTATGTATGTTGTGCCTCGATGTGTCAAACGAGTATCTCTCTCTTGCTTTATCTGATCTATGTCTTTACCTGTCTTCAGCATCTTTGTGTTAATATTTGAAACCGACTCTTGCAGTAGAGATATTTCTGTCTGCATTGTTGCTATGGACATTTCCAGCTGGTTCACTGTCTCAGTCACAGACCTAATGTTATCTTCCACCATTTTCTCGCCGAACATATCTAATAATTTGTCCAGCTTTTCGTTAATAGTTTCATGGTCATTTGAGAGTTGGCCGACATTTCTATGGTCCGCCATCTGCAATAGAACCCAATATTTACTAATAGAAACAAATGCTGATTGTATTAGAGTTATTTAGATAATCAAGGTGTACTAGTGACACTGCAGGCAACTTCTTTTAATGGTAATATTCGAAATGGAATCATATAAATTGCAATGTCAAAGGATGGGTGTTGTGCTTTCATGACAGTTGGATACTTCCTTGGTAAACTATTATACAGTACCCAATAATCAATTGAAACAAAAAAAATATTTAACCACATTGCATTAAATAATATACTAGATAGGTTTAGTCATATGTTGTATTATAGACATGATCTTAAATTGCGAAACCAACAGTTTTGATATCTAAGCTGTTTTAAGTAAACATTTTGTAGTAGCAGCAGATGGAGTGCGACACTCTTCGCTCATTCAGAAGGCATTTTAGTACAGCACGATATTATTGCAAGGTAAATAAGTGGAGAGAGAGAGAGAGAGAGAGAGGGGAAAATAGAAAGAGCAAACAAGGAAATGAACTGCCCTTTACGGTAGAAAATAGCTGAGAAAGCTTGGCAGCTGAAAGAAAGATTCTGGCGTAAAATAAAAATAAGAAGACATTACCTGCAGGTTTGCGTTTCCAGCAGACACACTTTTAACCACTTTAAACCCCGCAACATGGCACACAGTAAATAAAGCTAAAACGGCAAAGACTGGAACCATTTCTCCTACTTTGAAATGCGTTGCTTATAGCAGCCAACCTGTTTACTTAATGCAATGTAATGTGATAATTTCAATTATAAATATTCAGACGGATCTAAATATTTTCATTTGATAATGTTAATTTGTCAACTGGGCGTATTTTGTCAAAACAAGGGGTAGCGTATTGTTATGAGGAAGTACCTTCTCGGGTAACATAGTACCTGAATAAATGATGCTGTCATAAACATGTTCACTTATTACGAAACATGTAAATGTTATATAAAAGTTTCAAATATACTTGATCGGCGTTGGGTGGAAAGGGACCTTAAGATCCATGGATGACTAGCGATTTTACGTCGAACAGAATTTCTGTCATACCGGTAATAAGGGAGTACGAGAATGAAAGGCTGTGTGCTATGGAAACCAGTTTGCGATTGATAGATTTCCGCCTCCGCGAATCGAACGCGGGAATGCTAGATGAGCAGGGTAGCGCTTTACCCACTGAGCAACCAGGACTCCTAAAAGGGGCATTAAGCGATTGGCGTACCGCAGCTACTTAAAACAGCCTGCGCACCTTCGTAAACAGATCAAAGACCTTTGTTTACACATTCAATATTCCCCATTATTCATAGATTGTATATGCCTTGCAAAAAGGGAAAACTCTGATCAGACTGCGCAGACGCGCAGGTATATGCAAATCTTTCCTTTTCGCACATGCCATATACCAAGTTTTCTCCTTTCGCACAATGGTATATGCTATACCGTTTCACTCGATGACAGTTAATTTTTAAACATTGCTTAATCGCATTTTATTAATAACCATGAAGTTAGTGCACAGAGTAAATGACATTCAAACGGTACGTTCAAAAATATGTCAATGTTTGAGTAGTCTGACTGAGTCTTCTCTGGTTGCTTCCCAGATCTTATTAGCGAACGGTTAATGCTCCCACTATACCTAAAATGATATAACTTTCTGAAAATTAAGGTGTCTGGAGATATAATCCAAAAACCCGGATCAACAAGTTAAGGGTTTCGATATCAGTCTCCACTCTAACGTGTCAATGTTTAAGCGCCATCATCAAGTCAAGCCGTGAAGCACGACGTTACCCCGTTAAAAGTAAAAGCAGCAAAGACCGGATAAACCTTTCGGGCTAAATTACTAAGTTTAACTTAGATTTAGTAATTGAATATTCAAGTTTCATTATATATCATAAACAAATCATTAATATAGTAACTTGACCTGGTGCTCTGTACACCGTCAAGTGGATGTTCCTGGACCTCAGGATCACTAACGATGTCAGGCAATTAGTACCTTGATATGGCGGTGTGTTTTACGTCTCTTGAATATTCCCGGATCGCTGTATCACACATGACGCAAGACATTAAGGATCTTACATGAGTGCTCATGCATTATTGAATTTATTAAACGAGTTGGGGAAAAAATAAGATGCGAGGCTCTGCCGAGCATCTTATTGTTTTCACCAACGAGTTAAGTAAATTCAATAATACAGGAGCACGAATGCAAGATTCTATTTATCATATGACACTTAAATCGCGTTTTTATTTGCAAATTTTGCACTAAAACGTCACGATTTCGCAATTAGAAAACGCAACGTTTTATGGACGTCAACGCAAAACGTTACGGCGTAATTTGCATATTTAATCCACTAGTGGATTAGCGTTTATAATGCATGGCTTTATTACACTCTCAGATGCGACGTCATATGATAAACTTAGTAACTTGTTCTGGCGTTGTGTATCGGGTCTTGTGGGTGTGCCCGGATATTAGGATCATACTCCTCGAAATGGCTTAGTAACTAGATCCTGCACAAGTGCCTTGGAGGAGCAGATGCTCTCAATGGTGGAAAATACTTAGAAGATACAACAGCTAATAGCTCTGTACTGAGTGGCTACAAAACCAAATGAAAAACGAATAACCAAACAGCCACTGACTTCGAACGGTCTGCATCAATACTCACCTTTGAGAAACTCGTGTTTTTAAAATCTTAAGACTATAACAATCATGTCGGAGGGTAACGCATAGAATATCGCTACCAAGTTATTTTGAAATTGGATGTGTTGTTTAATTTAGAAATAAAATTGGATTTTTCAGCGTTCAACGTGTGATGAAATGATTGATTGATTGATTTGTTGCTTAACGTCCACGGTAAACAATTATGGTCATGTCGGGAAGGTCAGTTAACCTAACCACACTATTCCTGGGCAGGCTTAGACCTCCTAAGCGGTTAACCAGTACTAAGTGCACATACTGTCGCCAGTAACTGACAACTGCCCTTCTTGAAGCAGCGGAAGGAAACGAAAGTATGTGGCCAGACCGGGTTTCGAACGCAGGACCTCTGACTTATGAGTCAGGTACCCTACCGATTGCGCTACGCGGCCCAGCTATCCTGAGATGAAGCCAGTAGACGAAGCTAAAAATCCGTAAAGCGCCAAGCGCTTCTTGTAGAACTTTAGCAATGACCACTGGCATCACACGGTAATCGCTGAAAATTTCATTTTTTATTTTTATATTTACACTTTATTTTTAGTCCCGTTTTGTGCCGTTTTCGTAGTAATTTAGTAAAAATATGAAGAATATGGGTCGAAAAAAGTAAGTAACGACGTGTTCGGCCATTACGTTAAAAAGCCGTTGCCAGGACATTTCGTCAAGCGAACGTCACATAGACCAATCAAGACGTTTGTTTACCTAACACGTCACTTGACAACAACGTCACATATTCAACAGTCGCTCATTGGTGTGTGAAGTTAGTTGCTCTAAAAGTTTTATCTCTGGGGAGTCAGTGGCAAGTGTAAATATTACAGACATAAAAAAAGATAAGAGGGCCGCCCCAGTGGTGGTCACGTTATTTTAATTAAATCTTTTGGCATTGGTAATCTTTGTAGAAATGTTCCTATCAATTTATTTTGAAACAAGACCAGTGTTTTCTAAGGGGAAGTGTTTCAAACTTATTACTACATTATAGACATATATGGAAATAAGACGGTCAAGGACTCGGCTTGAACAGGTTATATACAGAAAAAACATTCTTCTTCAATTATTTTGAAACAGGTAATTAGCGGTATTTGAGAGAATATTTTCAAACTGTACGAAGAAATTGAGGGTGCAGTTTCTGTGAAGACGATTTTCAAAGAATTTGGCATTGGTTGGCAACTACAGTTCTTGTTGAATAACATTATTTGAATACTGTTGGTAGAAAATTTCATAAGGATCATTACTGTGAATCTACAGAAACTTTGTACAGTGGTTTTAATCCATTTACGAATACTGGATTCTTCTATATAGCTCTTTGGACAAGTCCATTTTCAATTTCAGGGGTATCAGGTTTATTTAATTTTTACTAATTTATCTTAAAAATCCATTATTTAAAGCAAACAATGATTCTGATCAGGCGCCAGTTTTGTTGTGTCTGGTCTTTTCCTACACTGTTTCTCAATGTGCCTCTTAAAGGTCTCCAGACATAAATGAGCTGCGACACGAGAAAACCAACAATGTGGTTTTGCGCCCAGCGCAGACTCAGATCACCCTTGGCATCTGCCCAGTATGATCAGACTCTTCTTTAAGAGCTCAAGGGATAGTAAGGGTCTAAGCTACCTCCATGCGGACAGCGAAGACTCTGATCAGACTTGGCGGATGCCCAGGCTGATGTGAGTCTGCGCTGGACGCACGACCACATTGTTGGTTTTCTCGTGTTGCGGCTCATCTAGAGATGTCATTTGAATAATCATGGACGGAATAAACGCTCGCCAGAGAATGATGAATTACACTAGCTCAATGAACACTTTATGCCCAAGTGAGCTAAAACAGAAAGAACTTTGCGTAACCTTTTGTTTTGCAAAATAAATATAATGCAAACAAGACTGCAAATGTTGCAGTGCAATATATAAGAGCCGCGACACGACAAAACCAACAATGTGGTTGTGCGCCCAGCACAGACTCAGTTCAGCCTGGGCATTCGCTTAATCTGATCAGAGTCTTCACTAAGCGCTGAAAGGGTAGCTAAGTGTCAAAGCTACCTCCATGCGGACAGCGAAGAGTCTGATCTGACTGGGCGGATGCCCAGGCTGATCTGAGTCTGCGCTGGGCGCACAACCATATTGTTGGTTTTGTCGTGTCGTGGCTCATACGATATTGAGTGCTTGAGTGCGTTAGAACGTTCATACTTCGAACTCAGTATGTACATGTATACATTATATTGAATATCAGAGATCACGCACCATGTAATTTGAGCTCCGATAAAATTTCTAAAAATCTAAAAACAAACACACAGCGTTAACGTATATAAACTTCTTCCTTCACGTCTATGATATAAACTTTCGTTGGATTTAATTGTTTGCTCAAGCTTGGAGAGAACACAAAGGCATGTGGAAAAATAAAGTTAAAATGAATCTGATGCTAATCTTTATTATATACTTAGCAAAACTAGAAATTTGATGGTTAAAAGTTTGCCATTGTTTTTTCGAAACATAGTTTTGGCTTGAACAAAAGTTTAGCATTGATTGGTGTTTCTGTTCTAAAAAATATAATTGGTGAGAAATTTCATCAATGATGGTGTTGAGACCTTAAAAAATTCCGATGCAAGCCTCGCATAAGACTAAATAATCTGAAACAAGAATGAGATTTCCCTGTCTCGGCATCAACCCATCATAGATTTTATTAGTGTTTGCACAGTGCATAATATCAAGATCAGGTAAATGAATGAGATTTTCAATGCAATGCAAGTTCAAATTATTCACCGGATGAAGTTTAGCCTGTGGACTATTTGTTGCTTAGAATTGAGTCTAAGGCGTATATTAACAGACCTGGCCCAGAGGTTATAAAACTTGAGTGCATTCTCAAACTCAAAATAAAGCACACTGATTGGCTGCTTCCGAGCACAAGCTCGGAGCAACCAATCAGTGTCCTTTATTTTGAGTTTGTGATTATTTTCAAGTTTTATAACCTCGAACCCTGTAGTTTGTAGTTTAAGCCATTTATACCCAGAAGACTTTTCTCTCCTTGACAAATGGGTGAGTCCATTTGTGAATTTAGGGGTATCTGGTTTGGTTTATTTTTATCGTTTTTATTTTATTTTACGGATAAATACCACTATGTCATTATGCAAATAGTGTAAACCCATATCAGATGATGCGTTTTGTCGCGTCTGATATGGGTCTGGAGTCGTATTTATAAAAGCACTTCAGTCGTTGCTATGCTGTTGCTAAGGCTCAAATTTCTATAAAGGAGATTGCCAACAACTATAAAAGTTGCTCTGGAGGAACTTTCATAGTTGTAGGGAATCTCCTTCAAAAAAATTTAACCTTAGCAATAGAATATTAACCACTCAAGTCTTTTTATAATACGGCCCCTGCACTGTTTGCCAATGATCTATTTATGGGACTCTAGGTATGAATGGGTTAATATCCAACAGTTTCTTTTAACAACAGAAAGAAAAGGCAATTAAAGACATCTTTAAATTGTTATTTCGTCTAAGATGAAGGTGTAGTTGTACTTGGTCGACATTTGCAAACAGGACAATTATCAGATCCAAGGGTAACACCAAGGTCACAAGGATAAAGACATCTGGTTGGTGGACAAACACCTGGTGTTGTCTGTTGAACGTGAAGTGACGTAGTGACAGCTTGCGCCCTCGTCGTTGGCATTGTTACAGTCGTCGGCAAAGCAGTTGTGGGGGCTCGTGTTTGCGTTGAACTAGCTGTTGAAAAATAAAAACAAATCTACTCAGTGTGTTTGATTTGTCGTTGCATAGACAGTCTAAGACACAGGATAAACCTTTTCATAGCTCTCCATTAAGCTACTGCATTATACTGATCAGATCTGATCTACATTTTTACCCTGTGAATAGCAGTGTAGATTTGCTTTACAAATTAAATGCATCTTATTTACCTCTGTAAATCCAAAATCATTTCCTGCAACACATAATCATACGACATAATTATAGGTATGCCCTCTACAAGAGTCAAACTTAATGCAGTGACAATCAATAATTAGTAAGGAATTCAAAAATCAGCATAAAACAGCTGAAAATAGAACAATTTCCCAATACCTTAAAAGATGCCTTCTATGGTTGTTTTTTACAATTAGAATTCCAAAATGAAAGCCTTATCGATGTCAAAAATGGTTTATATCAGAAAAGATCAAAGAAAAAAGTATGCGGCACAAAATCTAAAAGTATAACCAGCATTACTGAGTTTGTTTTCAAGTGTTCAACCATGTATAAGGCACAAGTACATGTACATGGATGCATTCATTAAATAAACTGTAGACAGGTTTACTTGTATGACACATAAAGAATAAAAACTACATTACTGTTACATGTACCATACAGACAAGTGAAATATCTCAGCCTTGGAAATGTAGACTCTCCTGTGTTTTCTCCAGTATTTGTCAAAACTTTGGATACAGACTACTTTTTTATCGCTTCGATTTGATAAATTGAGAAAGAGTTGAAAAAAATAATTATGAATGACCTCATACTAATTGTACATCAGTGCGACCTACTTTCATGGTCAAAGGATTAGGCCTGATATTCTAACACTATTTAGGGGATTTGCACTGGCCTTGGGTAAATAGTCTGGGCTGACACTGTGAGTGACCTCATACTTATTGTAGATCGGTGACCTATATTTTATCGTCCAGTGATTTTGCATAATATTTCTAACTCTGTTACATGAATTTGCATCATACCTGGGTTAATGTTTTGGGTGGACACTTTTAAACTTTTACAAGTGACCTTTTACTAATTGTAGGTCAGTGTGACCTATATTTCATGGTCCACTGAGTTTAGCCAACATCTCAAAAAGCATATCATGGATTTGCATTATACTTAAGAAAACGGTCTTGGCTGACACTGTGAGTGACCGCATACTAACGGAAGGTCATAGTGACCTATATTGCATGGTCGAGTGATTTAAGCCAATATCTGTAACACTTTTGTATGATACCTGGTATGCTGGTACATTCAGATACAGTGATTGACCTCATATCAGTTTTATGTCACTGTGAACTGTTTTAACATTCAGTAATACGAGGATCGTCCAAAAAGTTCTGTCACTGGAGTCATAACTTTGCTCACAGACGTGATAGCTTACCACGGTTTGCAACAATCAAAAGAACAATCTTTTATCTTTATACTGATATCAGGTAAATGGTGAAAACATGCCATCTGGTTTAGTTATAAGCTCAGATACAGACCTTATATTTGACACTGGCCTGTTTTCACGATTTTTGCTTTTCTGCTGACTTGCTTCATCCTGCACATCTCGTCAATTACATATCGCAGGATTCTGAAATTTTCAGGGTTGCTGTCTGTTGCATTTTGTGGGACACTACATAAAAATCAGCGACTTCTGTCAATTATATGCGATGCAAAATATTGATGTATGAAATATGGTGAAATACACAGTCACGTGATTTTCAATGACCCACTGTGCCTTCATTTTAGGGATCTTTTCTGAATTTTGATTGAGAACACATTGTCATGATCTACTGCAGTAAAGATATGCTTCAGAATTTGAAATATTATACGTTTATGAAGCTTTTGAACTTAGAACATGACCTAGTCGATTTTCCTATGGCGTTGTTTGCATAAAGTTGAGGTTACGAAATGCTGTAAACTCTTTAAAATGGACAGAATCACTTGGAGATTTTTTCGATGTGTTTATTAGCACCTGAGATATCGTAGGCACCGGACAGCGATAATAGACATCCCTTCATTAATTATTGCCGGAGTTGCATCTACTAATTTGCCAGTAGGGTGAGGGTACCCTTCTTTTGAAGCAGATTGTGAATGTTATGTCATTGATACAAGAATCAGTTTTTTACAGCTATGTGATAAAAACAGGGTTTTTGAATGGTTTTTATTTTAGGTGAATAGCACTTTTCGTTTTCGAGATATAAGCCAGTGACAGAACTTTTTGGATGACCCTCGTAATGTCATATATTTGGCAGTATTTTAGGATAGTGAATACTCCCTTGGATAAGTGTTTGTCCTGAAACTGCAGTTGATCTCATTTCACTTGGTCGGTATTATCATATTAAACTTGCTTTTCTTAAAGTACAGCTCCAATAAGATGCGCTTTATTGTCTTCTGACAATTCTTATTTGAGCCGCGACACGAGAAAACCAACAATGTGGTCGTCCGCCCAGCGCAGACTCAGATCAGCCTGGGCATTCACACTGTCTGATCAGACTCTTTGCTAAGCGCTTAAAGGGTAGCTGAGGGTCTAAGCTACCTTCATGCGGAAAGCGGAGACTCTGATCAGACTGGGCGGATGCCCAGGCTGATCTGAGTCTGCGCTGGACGCACGACCACATTGTTGGTTTTGTCACGTCGCGGCTCATTTATGAGTGTATTCACACCGGGTAGGCGCGAATTGAAAACGCTCGTGCAATCGACGAACGCGGATCAAAAACAGTTAGAAACAGCGTTTTCGATTGCAAATTGACGAAATTTGCAATCGAAAACGCTGTTTTTGATCGGCGTAAATCGATTGTTAAAGGAAAACACTCACTAAAACGCATATTGGACTCAAATTAAAGATTTTGTAAACATGGAATTTGCCGAAAATTTCACGAAAATCGGACTTGAAATAAGAAAAATATGACATTTTAAAGGTTTCAAATGTTGAGCCGGGAACCAGCAAATCAGTGAGTTAATGAAGTCATAAACTCACCGTAAAAAAATGAAAATCCTGATTAATTTTAGTTTGAAACAAACTGTAGATAAATGAAATGCATAAATCTATATTTTATTTCATAAAGAAACAATTAAAACTAAACAATACTGTAAAAGTAAGAAATTTTATGCTCTTATTCTAGATTTAAATATTTATCACGTGACAGGAACTTCCAAAATGGCGGCCTCCGAGACCGCCATTTTGATTTTTTAAAATCTTCATATCTTTCTTATTTAAAGTCCGATTTTCATGAAATTTTCACCAATTTTAATTGCTATTCAAGATCTATAATTTGAAGTCATTTTATATTTAAGTGAGTTTTTCCTTTAAGAGCGTTTTCGATTGCCGCCTACCCGGTGTGGTACTGTTCGATTTAGAACTAAAAGGCACGACAAGTCAAGCCTAGGAAATATCAGAACAATGATAAGGTATCAGACTTACCGGGACATGAGCAGACCGGACAGCCTCTAGCGTCACTTGAAGTGCAGTGTGCTGGGCAGGACGCATCAAAATTTGGACACTGGTACGTGGTTGCCAGGTTTCCGAGAGGATTCTGAAACGTTAAAAGTTGGCAGTGAAATACAATTACATGTATTTTAACAATTACTTGTAATGACAGAGATTGTGACATAGCTCTGGAAGAAACAAACTGCATATCCACATGAATAATTTATTACCTTAAACCGAGACACCCGGTATAAAATGCTTGAAACTCATTTGTTCGTATCATTCGACTAAATCACGTCAACGGAAATGCTTTACATCTCTGAAACTCATAAGTCGATGGCGATGTTCCAGAAAGACTCATTTACATTGACTAGGATATCTTACAGATTATTTGCCGCTTTGAATATTGCTATGCCATTCACGTTGGCTTTCAATAGTCATTGCAGTCGACGCTGTCGTGCTAAACAAATTACATATGGCATACGTAACTTAACGTCATGACTTCTTGTTGTTATATTAGGTTAGCTGCTTTGAGCCTCGTGTAACCCGTGCACTTCGTATGAGATAGTAAATCGTAAACTCGTTTCTGCGACGTCTCTTTGAAAATCCAACTTTCAAATGGCAAAGGATATAAAAACCCATAATGAGTGTCCATATAGGATAGCGAAACCATATCCTCGAAAAGCCTCGTCCCTGGCTGACATTCCGACCCCTCGGGCGAGATTTTACTCTCCTACATGGCCTGGCTCATGATGAATTATTTTTCTCCAGCTTTTAGCGTGTTTTAAACCTTATGTCGGATTTGGCTTCTAAACAGGAAAACTTTCACTTTTCATCCAGAGATCTGAAGTAAATTTTGATCAACCATGTGTGTTTATCGGATATTAAACGGGTGTAAACATAGTTTGCACATTAAAAATAGACGGAAAACACGATATACTGACTATTCGAACTTCCAGGGGGGGGGAGGCGGGGGGGGGGGGGGGGCATTACAAAATGCAACTTAGCCTCTCGTCACGGGCTTCAATTTTGCTAGCGATGTTTTATAAACAAAACTCTAGGATGGAAGAATCTTTAAATCAGTTTAGTATATTTGTGTTTGCTTAGCTACAACCTTTTTGAAGTGCAGAGCTTTTTCGTGACGGCTTGCTTATGCTTGTGTCGCAAAGGAAAAGAAAAGCGATATCTCTACTGTGTTTGCTCTTACATTTGTACCAACAGGTATCACTATGACGGGATGGGCTGTACTTGGAGGAGCCGTTGTTGAACTTGGGGCTGTACTTGGTGGAAGAGTTGTTGGACTTGGAACTGCTGGTGAAGTACCTGAAATATATGAGCCGCGACGCGAGAAAACCAACAATGTGGTTGTGCGCCCAGCGCAGACTCGGGTCAGCCTGGGAATCCACCAAGTCTGATTAGAGTCTTCGCTAGGCACTTAAAGGGTAGCTAAGGGACTAAGCTACCTTCATGCGGACAGCGAAGACTCTGATCAGACTGGGCGGATGCCCAGGCTGATCTGAGTCTGCGCTGGACGCACAACCACATTGTTGGTTTTCTCGCGTCGCGGCTCATATGTTTAATTTACTTGAACCATTTTTTTTTATTTCCATTGTCACAAAAGATAAATACATGTAAGCATGTGAACAACAGCAAGCTAGACCCTATATACGCCCTCTCCCATTTATAATTTTAGAGTATATTTTGATAAATTGATTCAACATTGGGATTCGATGACCTTTTACCCTCCACTTGGATCCATTGCGCAGGGTTTTATCTTTACGAAATAAAATCTAAATCTTCATACTGTTTCTTTCACTGATAAATGCCATAACTGCTACATTTTTACAATTTTGGTTAAATAAATTAAATCCATTTATACCTAGTAAAATAGTCTATTTTTTATCAAATGGACGAGTTCAATTTTCAATTCAGGGGTGTCTAGTTTAATTAATTGATATCATTTTATTTTATAAGAAGTACCGATTTGTCTTATGCAAATAGTGTAGACCTTGATCAGACGCCGCATTCTGCGGCGTCTGATCTTGGGATGCACTGTTTGCCTATATCCTTTTATTGGAGGCTAAAAAGTAATGGGCTTAGTAGAAGCAACTCTCATATTTGCATTTGGCAACCCTTCGAATTGGGCTCAATTCTTAAAGATAGGAGTTACCTACATCAAGAAAAAAATTTAAGAGAAGAACCCTTTTTGGAGCTCTGTCATCCATAGCCACAGCCTCGGCAATGTGGTTCCGTAGCTGAATTAGAAGAGTGCGTGCAAAGAATACGAGGGGCCTTAGGTTCAAGCCCCGGTCGAGCAATGATTAAAGTCAAATGATCATATAACCACTTGAGTTTGTTAAAACCATTAAAATACGATTTCTTGTATGTGTGTACATCATTGCATTTTACGTTTGTATCCCAGAAAAATCAGTTTTAGAGCCCTTAAGATTAAAATCAACTTTTTTAATACATACGCAGCAAGGATTGCCCTAAAACATATGTAAAGACCCCTGTAATGTTTTGCCCACCATTTCAGTTGTCCTCGTGAAATATTGTACAGAATTAAATTCTTGGGTGCATATTTGATGAGACTACCTATTTTCACCTGTTCTTCAAGTGCGGTATGTGTTTCAGAGCCCTATTCAAAATTTTGAAAAAAAACTTTTTAGATTTGCTGTGGAGACATTATGGGTTTCAAGAGTTAAGATATAACTGTTGACACCATAAAACAAAACGTATTGTTCATCAATCAAACCTTCTTGAGATGGCTGTAATAAATTTGGACAGCATGCCAATCTTTGGTGCAATGACTGCTGATTTCGAATGTGTCAACCCCCTATGTCTCAAATTAAAAATTTATATAAATATACAAACTTCAGTGTTATAGATTCATATAAACATTGTAAACATTGTAACAGTTGGATCTGGTTGTTATAACTGCAAAAAAAGAAATTTTGATATTTACACCTCATATTATATACAAAAACAACATACCATTACTTACTGGTACTGCCAAAAACCTCATTTGAAATAAAGACCCTATGTCAGAACTTTTTTTTGATAAGACAAACATACTATCAGTGAACCCTTACTATCGAAAGCCGTAGAAGATATAAGGCATACCATTCGCAGATGGTAAGTGCACCTTACATAAAGTTTGTCAGTTTAAAAATGCGGCGGTTACAATAATAACCAAAGTGCAATAAACAAAATGGCTATTCCAAGCACATAATGTTTCGAATGTTAATTTCTTTCCTCCCAAACGAAAGTTTTGGTCATTCCTTATTATAGTAAGGATCAAGACCTTCTGTAGAATATAAATGCGCCTCGACACGAGAAAACCAACAAAGTGGTTGTGCGCCCAGCGCAGGTTCAGATCAGCCTGGGCATCCGTCCAGTCTGATCAGAGTCTTCGCTGTCCGCATGGAGGTAGCTTAGCCCTTTGGTTACCCTTTAGGCGCATAGCGAAGAGACTGAGCAGACTGGGCAAATGCCCAGGCTGGTCTGAGTCTGCGCTGGGCGTACAACCACGTTTTTGATTTGATTTGATTTGATTTGATTAGATCTCGCGCCGCGGCTAAAATGTCAGTAAATTTTTCAGAATGAATGCTCTATGTGCAATTTATAGTTATAGTTTGGGCTCGGAAACATATACCGCGCGGAAACACTTACCAGGGCGATACAACTAAACGCTTGCCCTAGTGGGCACGTTCTGTATAATTACTTTGGTAAACCAGAGCAATACCAGTGTATTCCTCATGCTACTCGAAGACATGTAGGTATGTATATAACTGAGCCGCGACAAGAGAAAACCAACAAAGTGGTTATGCGCAAAGCGCAGATTCAGATCAGCCTGGGCATCCGCCTGGCCTGATCAGACTCTTTCCTAAGCGCTTAAAGGATAGCTAAGGGTCTAAGCTACCTTCATGCAGACAGCAAAGACTCTGATCAGACTGGGCGGGTGCCCAGGCTGATCTGAGTCTGTGCTGGGCGCACAACCACTTTGTTGGTTTTCTCTTGTTGTGGCTCAAATGACATTAAAAGAAGACAGCGTAAGTACTCAAAATTCATGTGTATGAATAATCACGATGGCTCTAAAATACCTACCAGAACATGTACATATCACACAGCCATTCTGTCCCAGACTTAAGCAAGACGGCTGGCAGGACATGACGTCAACGGGAGGACAGCCGCTTATACTTCCGCTTCCAGGAAATCCACCAGAAGATCCACCAGAAGAGCCACCAGGAGAGCCACCAGAAGACCCACCAGGAGAGCCACCAGGAGATCCGCCGGGGAAGCCACCAGGAAAACCACCAGAAGAGCCACCTATAGATCCGCTGCCATTACTCGGTGGAACTGTCGAAGCTACAGGTTTAAATTATATAGCAAGAATTGCCAAAAGTCAATATTTTAAAGAACGCCTTATAGGTTAGTTTATATGAAAGTTTCTCACATTTTTATTCTACAATCCAAACTGCAAACAAATATGCATATATACTCAAAAGCAAAAATAACGCATATTTTTCTTTTTGGTGTTTTCAAGTCAAAATAAAAATTTGCTGTTATTGGCAAAACAGGGAAGATATTATCAACGCATGGAGTACACTTCTTCGCAAACTTGTTGAAATTTTATTTGTTTATGCATGCGTAACGAAAGCGTAAACAATCAAGGGGTCAATATCAAAATTCACAAATACCGATCAGTTAACTCAGTGTCTTGAACTGAGTTGTGCCTGGCTCCAAAACTGATGCTCTTTTTATCTAGGATGCTACAATGTCTCAGATACATCATCAAGAATTTTCATCAGTGGTTACTCGTTACAAGCAAAGTTATGCCCCTTTATGCAAATCCCGTAAAGTAGGCAAGTTTTGCGATAGGAAAAGAACATTTTGTGGATTTTTCAGCAAACCGAATTGGAAATGGATTCCAATTCGGGTTAAATAAAAGGGTAAGTGGTCATAATTAATTAAAGTATGTAACAAAGGGAGGTAACTCTGTATGCCCTTCCAATAATGCAACCACAGATTGAACTTTTGGGCGCTAGATCCTTGAAATCACTGGGCAATATTGAATGAAAAATCATATTGCATCTTTATCATAAACGGTAGTCTACAATAAGCGAATCGGAAGACAAAATTTTTTCCAGAAAAAACATTTTTATCGGCTTTTAAATTTCGTAACTCAAACCGGAAGTGAGCAAAATACGTGCACATTTCAAACCAAAATTTGTTTTAAACAGGTCCTTTACCCGTAGCCGTACTCATTTTGAATCCCAAATTACTAGATTTTTCTAATAATTTGATGATTCAGACGAATTTCAAAAACTTCGAAAAATTTTGAAAAATGCAGATCTTTGCATGTGCGATTTAACTGTATAAGAATCATTTTTTTTTAAAAGTTTTATACCGTTTTCTGGTTGGTGACATCATGCTGAACTCCCGTGCAGCAAAATCCTTTTGATAATTTATTTTTTGCCATTGTGATCCAGCATTTTGTGATTTTTGCCTTTTTGACAAAAATCTTCATATCTTTTTCGAAGATTTGCACTGTAACAAGAAAATGCTGCAGAACTTATTGCCACGTATAGGCAAATCCCAGTATTAAGTTAAAAGTAAAACATCATTACATTTAATGAGGCAAAACAAGACACTAAAAAATATGCGCTTCTTTTGCTGTTGAGTATATATGGCAACAGTCAGTCGCTTGCAATTCCGTTTCACCATTCTGTAAATGTTTCAATTATATATTTTTTTTTACAAATTAGTTCTTCAGGTTTATTTCTTCTCGCTAAAGTGTATGTGTAAGCTTCCTTTTTTTTTTCGCCATTTCTTTACAAAAAGGAATAACTTTTATGACTTTCTGTGGGCAAATACAGTCTATAGATAGTGGAACTTACATGTGGTCATTAAACACGGAACAAATGCTAATAAAATCATGAATTCGTAAATGAATATATAACAGGCCATGACTATAGATTTTGCCTCTCATATGAACATTTTTATTTATTTTTCAGAAGAAAACCGACACTATTTTCAAAAGAAAACACAACGCTGTCACGGACGGGGTAACAAAACTATATTCTGCTAAATTGTGGTCATGCGATTTTATGTAATGACCTAACGACACTCTTCGACGTTCGCCATGTGACAAAGAGAAATAGAGAATACCATGTTAGTGTCTTTTAATATCAAGTTGATCAGGCGAGACCAGAAACAGCGTAGGAATGGCGAGGCTTGCCGAGCCACAGGCGCTTGGAGTCCTATGCTATGAAACATATTTCAATGCCGCTAAACATCTAGGCTATGAGCCATTTTGAAGAAATGGCCAGGTGTGCAAGTTTGTGTTCGACTCCATTACGGTCTCCAATTTCCGGTGTATCAACGTCGCACAGCAACGTCATCAGGTTCTATTACGGGAAAAATGAAGTGATTCTGGGGATAACGATCTTCTTAAATGTACAGCTTCCTACCCTGTCCTATCATCAAACCACAAAATCAACGATCAGACTGTACCGATGTGCAAGCTAATCTGCATCTTTGTCGTTCGGAAAGTCAGTACATGTAGGCCTCAGTCAACATATGAAAATTTTACGCCAACGTTACTGCGTAGTTTTGACGTTGTTGACACGAACGTCATGACGTCATTTTCATCATGTTTGTTTCAAGTTTTCACTCGTTAGAAACGTTTTTATCGAAATTAGAACAAACCTAATATTGTAAATACATGGAAACGGTGATATACAACGACATTGGTCATATCTAAAAGAGTAATTGAATGATTTCGGTGATGTGTGAATTTCAAAGCGGACAAGCACATGCTCAACTTTGGCGCAGCACAGTAAACCAGAAGCTGGACACCGTAATGGCGTCGGTATTTTCTGGCAAATTTTGAATTCAGGGTTACAGCACCGCATTAACCATAACAGAACAAATTTATCATGTTTGTAGACACATTTTGAAACGATGTTTACAGGTAAGAAGTTTGCTTTTGTTGGGGTGTTTCTAATTGGCAGTTTTAGCAGTCAAAAAATCGAGGCATTTTTGCTTGCACACCTGGCCATTTCTTACGAAATGACCTATAGACTGTGTCAAGTATAATGGGTTTTGAGGGTCTTTTGAGCATAGAACTTCAAGCGCCTGTGGCCGAGCCAGTACGACGTGTTTCAGGTCGAGCCTGATAAACTTGATATCAAAAGACACTTACATGGTTTTCTATGTATCTTACATCATAAGAAGATTGTAAGGCGTAAAGACAGTCAAACAATATAAAGCAAACGCAGTTTTTTTTTTCGAACTTGCTGACGTCGCGTATGCCTTATGACGTAAGTCGGTGACGTCATTTAACCAATCGAACGTTGTTATCATGGCTAACGTCGGTATATAGCCAATCGTTGATAGAGAGCGCTTCTAAAGGCATCGCCTGATAACATTCGCGCATGCGCTGATCTACACTGACATGATATCAGATCATGTTATCATACCCCTGTTATTAGGTGAGTTTTGCAGCTGATGCATGATAAACCAAAATCTTACCTGCGCAAGTGCACGAGAGGCACCCCAAGGCGTCAATATTTGCGCACCCTGGTGGACATGATGGGTCAAATACCGGACATCCGTTCTTGTTTCCGGCTCCACCAACACCAGGACCTGATCCAGTCGTGTTGTTCCCGGATAAGCCTATAACATTTCAAAGGATCAGCTTCATTCAGAGAGTCTTGAGTGTTGATGTGTAAGTGAATTTCCATCACTGTCCATAAACAAACTTTACATAACCAGTCGCATTGATCTTTCTTTCCTTTCTTTTCTTTCTTCCATTTACGCCTTAATCTCCGAAGCGGTCATAGACGGTGTACTTTTGTACACTCCGGTGTTGCAGGATGAAAGCCTAGGTAAAGCCATGTCGAGTAGAGTCGGGTAACATCGGGCAGCGGGTAAATTCGGACATACTATTACAAACAGTGAAAATCCAGATGAGCCGGCTCATAATGAGCCGTCTCATCAGGATTTTCACTGTTTGCCCAGTTTTTTTTTGTTTTAATTCCAAACAACTGAAATATAAAGGAAACAATGTCACTCCGAATTTACCTGCTATCCGAAGTTACCCGACTCTACACTAGCTATAGTAGGGATCTTTAACCTGCACAGGGGATGACTCTCCCTGCAAAGGGGCCTCCAGTTAACGTACACTTGTTAGCATCATCCCTGCAAATGATGCTAGAAAAACGCGTTCGGCCAAAGGAAGATTTCACATCGGGCGGGGATCGAGCCTACGACATCTGGCTTCAGAGTCAAGTGCACTAACCACTCAGCCACCTAATTCTGCGGGCATTCTGGGTCATTGATCATACTCACCTGTCCTCTTTGTTCTCCGAATCATAAAAATATACCCACGTTTCATTACCTATGTCAATTTCCCGGGTATATTTTGGGTTCTTCCTTGCCTTTGAACATGGCTATAAGTTGTTAAGCTTTCTCAACACGCTCCTTCTTTTACTCTGGAGTTAACGAGTGAGGTACTCTTCGCGCACAAACCTTCCGAAGTCTACGGTTTAATTTTAAAATTGAAAACAAAGCCAGCGAATTCAAGCTACATATTTTTTTCGGTAAGTGTAACTCTTCTACTGAATACTCAGCATTTTTCTCAATAAGTGCCTTTACAGTACTTCACTTTCCCCGGCATTAACATAACCTTTGACCTCAAATACCAATAATCGAATGGCTATTTACAGGCGAATGTGTTTGTTTACTTCCACAGTGTGGAGGCTGAGCTTGGGGAAAATGTAGGACTGTTTATACAAGATCTGTCTTAGGTGACGTTGCCGCTAGTCTGCCATGACGGGACATATGAGCCGCGACACGAGAAAACCAACAATGTGGTCGTGCGCCTAGCGCAGACTCAGATCAGCCTGGGTATCAACCCAGTCTGGTCAGACTCTTTGCTAAGCGCTTAAAGGGTAGCTAAGGGTCTAAGCTATCTCCATGCGGACAGCGAAGACTCTGATCAAGACATTGTTGGTTTTCTCACGTCGCGGCTCATATCAGTGATATTCTCCCTGCCACCCTAGCCTACCTTACAATGCTCATTTACGGTAGTGGGTAGTGCACATCCGCATACATCATGATCAACATGTAAGTCAGCTTTCATTCTACCTGCAGTGAACTCAGGGTTTCCGCAATCTTACAAAATGTCCTTTGCTCCTTTTGGATAGGATTATCACAGATCCCCGCCATTTCGGCCATTCTGACAGACTATGTTAAAATGACGTGACATCTTTCATATTCATTACTCATATTTCCTGCTCACATGACGGCTTTCTGACATGATGTGCTGCACATGAACTTATTAAACTAGTTACATCAATAGACGAACTGTGAAATGCTTGTACATAGCAGTATTCGGATGTTATAAACTGTTGCAACTATAATACTTCTAGAATGTCTCTCGTAACGAGCATAATTATTGGTGTTGACAAAAAATGTAAAAAGGGGGAATTGCCACTTAACTGGGGGAAATCTTTGCTGTTTATTAAAGTTATTAGCAATATAATAACTTTTGTGACATAACATTATGTACGAGAAAGAAGCAAGTACAAATTAAAACAAAATAAGATCACTCCAGGGTGAATGGGTACTCTTTAAGGGGAAGCAACTCAGCAATTTCCGAGTGTTTTTTTTTGTCTCCATTCTTAAAAAAGACTAACTCTTTAAAATTATTAGCATTGAGGTAGTTCATATAGCCCATGAGCTATTCTGCATAAATACTTGATTGGAGTCGCAGATGCGAAGTATAACTAATTACAATTTATTAAGATATACCCCTTACAACGGGGAGATCCGCAGTCGGGGTAACTGAGTTGTAACTTGGATATATACATATATCCACGTTAAGACCATGAGCCGAATACTAAGGCTAAAATTATGAACATATCACCTAGGCAAATATCATTATTAGAATTCATATAAATATAACCTACAGTAAAACTTGAAGAAGGGCTATCACATAGAATTCGTAGTGTCAATACGCACATATAACAGTTGAGCTGATTCCTGAAACAGCACAACAATCAAGGCCACGCACAAATCATCTTTAAAATAATGCATTGGCATGCTGATAGGTCATGTCTGCGGACTCGCATCGGGAGTACGCAGACCGAACACAGCAAAAGAAAATGAATGCCATGTGGCCTTGCTTGCAAAGCTGTATCAGATGGAACTCATACTTAATGTATATTGGGCGTTTACATGTACGAGGAAACCAGATTTAATCTTTACACTGTCGCTTCTTGTCTGGTTATGATAAGAGTCTTTCCTGTTCGCATGAGCAATCTATAAATACTCAAGGGACTCTGAAAAGTGAAGATGAAAGTCATTGGACTGTTTGCAACGATTCACAGACTAATTTGGATCATAAAGGCGTGTAGTTGACTTAAAATCCCTTTTCACGCGAAGCAAGTCAAATTTATTTTATAATGATCATTACGATCCCAGCAAAACTGATACCGTATTTCATCCGAAATAAGACTGGGTTTTCTGCCTTCAAAAACAAACCAAAATATCTAGACGAGTCTTGTTTACCCTTCCAAAGCCGCGGCAATCCCGAAAATCTAGATCTAGTTCCGTCTTATACGACAAATTTAGATTCGTCTTAAAACACGGATTTACATTTTTGAGAACAATCCCAAACATCTAGCTCCGTCTTATAAAACGTCTAAAAACCCATCTTTTAGCAAAATCTCATGAGACTGGTCAAGATATTTTGGGTCATAACTCGTTTTATAGTGGAATAAATAACTGAGCCGCAACACGACAAAACCAACAAACTGGTTGTGCGCCAAGCGCAAACTCAAATTAGCCTGGGCATCCGCCCAGCCTGATTAGAGTCTTCGTTGTACGCATGAAGGTAGCTTAGACCCTTAGCTACCCTTTAAGCGCTAAGCAAAGAGTCTGATCAGACTGGGCGGATGCCCAGGTTGATCTGAATCTGCGCGGGATGCACAACCACTTTGTTGGTTTGCTCGTGTCGCGGCTCATATTGTGGTAATATCAAATAAGAATGCAAACCAGGGCACGAGCATGTTAAACATCCCATAGAATCCACTGATGTACAATCTGGAGAACAGGTAGCATCATATGGTGGACAGGCATTTCCGTTTCCGTTGGTGTTATTTCCACTTCCGGAGTTGGTACCCGATCCTGGAAATACTGGATGCCCAGGAGCAAATGTAGTTACAGATCCGCCACCGGGCATCAGTGGTGCTGCTGTGGTAATCTGTGTTTGTCCAGTGCCTGATGAAACTGGGGCTAGTAAACAAACAAATACATAAATGTCCTTCTATCATTAAGAAGAGTAAATACACGTCCATAGGGAATCATTCTAACATAGGTTTTATGCCTCCGCTCGCACAGGAGACTGGTGGTAAAGAAATGAAATCGCTCTTTCTAGTGAACAAATATTTTCTTCAAAAGGTGCTGTTCTTCCATTTTTTATGTTTAATTTTACAAAGCCAGCAGAGCATGAAATATGGGTCAAAAGTCAAAGTAAATGCAACAATTGGCTAGATAATTCTAAGTAGAAACTTTGTACCAGTTTTGATGACTGAAGGTATCACAGATTGAGAGAAATGGACCAGTATGCTAGGATTGACGTAATTTTTAGGTAAAATTTTACTAAGTCAGCAGAGCAGAAAATATAGGTCAAAGGTCAAAATAAATACAACAATCCTCTAAACCATTCTAAGAAAAAACTTTATACCAGGTTTGATGATTGCAGGTATCATAGATGAAGAGAAATGGACTCAAACACTAGGGTCGACATAATTTTTGAAGTAAAATTTTACAAAGTCATAAGAGCATGGAAAATAGGTCAAAGGTCAAAATAAGTTCATGGTTCCTCGAGACCATTCTAAGAAGATACTTTATACCAGGTTTGATGATTGTATGCATCATAGATTGAGAATAATGACACGAACGTTAGGGTCGACGTAATTGTGGACGGACGGACGGACGAACGGACGGACTGACGGACGGACGGAAAAGTGAATTCCTATATCGCACCGTGCTAAAGCAGGTGCGACAATTAGTCTATCGATACTCATTATTTTGGTTAATTGTTATTTAATCGTATTTTCTTTCGGTCAGCAATTCTCTACAGCTTCAATATGATTCAAAGACGTTGTCTTATGTAATAGCCTATTAAAGAAATTGTATTATAGTCTTCGGGTCTTACCCCAAATCTTCGACACATTTAACCCATTGACGTATAGCGCAACATACGTCACATGAAACGAGTATTGACAAACAGTTTAGAACCAGATAAGTTGCTGCAGAACGCAGCGTCTAATCAGAGTCGACACACTGTTAAAATATCCGAAAGATTTTACGATAACAGACATTGATTGCAACTGACTGCCAGGCACTTTACCGTAAGCAGTGCGGAATATTGCCGTAACTTTTTAAGATCATCGGGAAAATGACTGCATTGTGTAAAAACCTTGCTTTAATTCGGCATTTGATTGTTTCATTGTATATTGATTTTAAAGAAAAATAAATGCGAATTTAAAACAAGGTTATTACTATTCAATGCAGTCGGTTTCCATATTAGTAACATAGGATACTATCCCGTACTTTTTACGGTAAAGGGTCTGGCAGCCAATTGTCAGGTCTTTGACCGTAAAATCTATGGCATTTTTACAGTGCAGTATTTGCATTAAAAACAGCAACTTCTGAACTCAGTTAAGTAAAATGCAAATAAACTCAAATTCGACACCCCTTATATTTGAAATGGACCTCCCCGAATTGTGATGTGAGAAATTCAGAAGGCGTTAACCCAATTATGCGTAGCGGGCTCTTCTGTCCTTATGAATCAGACGAGTTCATTCTTAGGGGTGTCTGGTCTATTTATTTTTGATCATTTTTATATAGAGGATCTTACATGAGTGCCAATGTATTGTTGAATTTATTAAACGAGTTGGGAAAAAGATAAGATGCGAGGCTTAGCCGAGCATCTTATCGTTTTTCCGTAACGAGTTTAATAAATTCAATAATACATGAGCACGAATGCAAAATTCTATTTATCATGTGACGCTAAAATCATATTTTATTACCAGATTTTGCACTTAAACGTCACGATTTCGGCATTAGAAAACGCAATGTTTTTTATGGACGTCAACGCATAACGTTACGACGTAATTTGCATATTTAATCCACTAGTGAATGATCGTTTTTAATGCATGGCTTTATTACACTCTCAGAAGCGACGTCATATTATAAACATTTTTCTGTAAATTTTTACAAACAGTGCAGACCCTGATCAGACGCTGCGTTCTGCAGCGTCTGATATGGGTTTGCACTGTTTGATTAAGTGAGTTTTATGGAACGCTAGGGATTAATGGGTTAATGGGTAAATGTACATACTTGTTGCGGAGCATGAGCAGTGAAGGCATCCCATTGCGTCGATTGTTGCGCAGCCGGATGGACACGTGACATCAAATGGCGGACAGTTCACACTAGTTCCTGTTGATCCGGTACCCGATCCATTGCTGGAACCTGTGCTATTTCCACCTACCAGCGAAAAGACGAGGTACATGTATCAGATTGTACAGCTACTTCTACTCGTAAAAATGTGATTAAATCTGTCTTTTTGCAACTTATGTTTCTCGGTTCTTTCAATCATAAAATCCACTCTGGTAATTATTTGAAAACAGATTTTGCTTAATGAGCAGTTGTACTAATGTTTTATATATTCCAAAGATTTTAAACAGCAGGAGTTGTGTTTCTAAACTTACATTTACCACTTTAGCCACGTTTGGAAGGTCGTATGTATAAAAGCAATGAAAGAAGCTACATAAATATGGAAACACTAGTTTTTTTTTTTTTTTTGTTTTTTTTTTTTTTTGGGGGGGGGGGTGTATTTATTTATTCTTTATTTTTAATTTGCTGTTGGTATCGAGAGGCGCCGTAGTCGTGTGGTTAGAGTGACTTGGTTATGGTGCAGAAAGTCGCTGGAGGGTCGTCAGATCGAGCCCAGGTTTCGCTGTCTGACGACTGGAAAACTCTCTATGTCAACCCAGCAGTAAATGGGTACCTTTTTCGAATCAGAGAAGGATAAGGAGGCGAAACGAGAGGCATGGGCTCCGCTTTTCATATTCTGTGCCCATTAGATACAACGGGTCTCTAGCCCCCACTGTCCCTACGGCTATCGAACTATGGGAAAACTTCAACTTTATCTGATATTGAAATGAATTAATTTTATGTCAGTAGGTTTCGTGTTGCTGCGATATAGAGTTGTGTCAGGTAACTCATAATGAGCCGTCTCATCAGGATTTTCACTGTTTGCCCAGTTAAATTTGTTTAAATTCAAAACAACTCATATATAAAGGAAAAATGTCACAGTCCGAATTTACCCGCTGTCCGAAGTTACCTGACTTTCCTATATTCTTACAAAGCTATATTTCCTTTAAATAAGTTGGTGTGTATTAAATAATGTCAACTGTTTCAAATAGCAAACATGTACGTTATTTTTGCACCCAGATACCAAAGACAATTAACTGTGTAGGTCAGTGCGACTGAGAAAGGGTGACATTTTACGTTTCTATTGGTTTAAAGAACGATTGTCGTCGATGGTCTAAATAATTCGTGCATTCAAACCTGCAAATAGAATATTCAGAAACCTAACTCACCGGGACAAGAACATGTCATACATCCCATGGCATTGATGGATGTGCAGTCTATTGCGCATGATGCGTCAAAATCCGGGCAACCTGTGCCACCACTTCCGGTCACACTTCCTCCGCCTGGAATTGTGGGTGCAAATGTTGTGACTAGAGATTGTGTTGATAAAGGTTGATTAGTGGTTGGCGCTGGTGCTACAATAAAATATTGTCAAGAAACGTCTCAAGATGATAGAGTGTGTATTATGGGGGTTGTCTGTAAAAACTAATCACGTTAACGATATGAGACTTATCTAAAAACACAGTGGTGAATATTTTAATAATTAATGTCAAAATCTAGCAGTTCACAACACAAGTAATGCAGAATCTAGCCTCTATAAGCATAAGATGAATGGGTCTCTTGCGATTTTACGTCCTTTTCAACAGTATTTCAGTCATATCAGGACGATGGAAAGGTAATAATGAAAGGCTGTGTGCTATGGAACCCGGTTCACGATAGAAAAGGTTTCCACCTCAAGCTGGAATCGAACCCGGGATTGCTAGGTCAGGAGACCAGTGCTTAACCCATTGAGCTACTTGGGCTCCTAAATCTGTAAGAAAACCATGTATCTCAACTATGATTTCTAACCCTAAAATCACGCCTGGTAAAAACGCGCAATTCCACATGGCAACTAACATTCCAGCTTCTGTCAAAGGACAGCTTAAATGTAAGATTGTATTCGATTAAAATGTGTGCAAGACATATTAGTACACACTTTCAGCTTTGTAAAAGATTACCTGGGCGGTTTTTCTAAAAACTCCTGAAAGTAGATAAACCGAAATTTCGTTTTTTTTTCATGATAACTCCACCAGTTGTTTTACTTTTGATGCAAATATTTGCACAAATATGCTGCTCCATATATATATGAGTCAAATAGCATTGATACAGACTGGCTAACTTTCTTTTAGCTGAAGCTTTTAATTTTCAATGCATATGAACAAGACTTCTTAACTCTGTTATATCTGTAAACATGTAGCTTTTTTGTAAAATACACACTCCAAAAGCAAGTGCTAAAAATCAACACTTTCCTTTCAAGCTTGATGGATGGATGGATAATTTGTGATTTTACGCACCTTTAACAGTATATCAGTCAAGTCAAGCCTATGGAAAGGTGATAAATAAAGGCTTTGTGCAAAAACACCTACAGGTTCACTTATGAATAAATTTCATCATCAACTGAAATTCGGACCCAGACCGCTAGCTTAGCAGGCCAACGGCTTATCCTTAAGATTTTTTCTACACTACATACTTGGCCCACAATTGCAAATCAAGCATCCCTTAGCATCGACACCCAGACATTCAGCTCGGCAGTTGGAGCCATCAAAGGCGGGGCAGATTGTCACTGGGGGTGTGCCTGCAGTAACAGGTTGTGGTGCTGTCGTCGTCGTCGTTGTTGTGGTCACTACAAGGACAGAAATAGTACCAACGTTTATAAAATAAATCCGAATTCATTTGTGAAACTAGAAAGAGAATAATGTGAAAGTGAGTCTAGCTCCAACTATTAAAAGTTCTTAAAAATCAGGTTTGTCTACTTAGAATAACTTCAGGTACTCCTTTATTTGACGGTGTATATCATTTTAAACACGTCTTCAATAAATTTCAATAAATTTAAAATATTATGACTTTTTGTCCTTTAAATGCACCAGGAAGCAAATCTGACCTGGCTGTAAACAAGGTTCGAGCTCAGTATTTAAACAAACTTTATGGAACACGGGTAGTCATTGCTAAATCTATCGGTATTTGGTTCTAGATAAGGTTTTTTAAAGGTTTTTTATACCATTTATGGGGCTAAAGTGAGCTACAATCTGCACTGACTTCACACAAAGAAGCAACCTCCATTACCTGGACAAGTACATACAAGGCATCCGTTGCTGTCAAACGCGACACAAGTTGTTGGACAGTTCGGATCAAAAGCGGAACAAGTCTGGCCACCGGAAGTTGGCGTTGGTGTTACGGAACTGGAGTTATTAGACTGTGGTCCGGAACTACTTTTATGTTGTTCTGTAAACTATTTGATTCTTAATAATCCTGTTGGCCATGAGTAAAAGTGCATAGGCACCTTGGGGCCGTATGTTTAATTGTTGCCCACAAGGCATGAAATAGATGTACACTGTACAAGTGATAAAGTATCGTGATAAAGTGATAAAACAATCACTGTCACAGTGGTAATTTTGAATATAAATGTTAGTCTTCGAGATGCATCTATTTATTCAAAATATATACTTATAAGACAAAGGATGGGACGTAAGCTAGGCCTACATCTGCACACTCCGAATTGGTATTAATAAATGTAATTGCGCAATGTTCTTTAAAAACACAAACTTTACGTACCGGCTTAACTTTTATTATATGAGAAATAAAGTACCTTTACAGATTGTATTGCACTGAATAATTATTCTGGATACACCATTAAAATATGAGTAGTAACGTACCACAATAATATATGAGAAGTAATGTACCGTTACGTATGGTATTGCACTAAATACTTATACTGGATACAAACATTGATATATGGGAATTAACATACCGTTACACGTGTTATTGCAACGAATACTTATATATTGGGTACAATCATTGACATATGAGAAGTAACGTACCGTTACATATGGTATTGCACTGAACACATCTGTTACTGTCTTCATAGTAACAAGCCTCGTAGCAGTGAGCAGTTATAGGGGGACAGTCCGAGCTGCTGGTTCCTGAAAGTAGAAAGAAAATATGTACGTCACACCAGGGAATTGTACTTCCATGGTCACACAATGCTGATACGGTATTCATGTTATTTTATTGTTAGTTAATGTCATTGCTTACTAGCTTTTAAAGTTTCTGAAACCATCTTTTCTTTAAAGAAATATTTTATTGTCTTTGAATAATAAATGCGTATTGTCAGACCATGCAAACATTTGACCGAATTTTAAGTAGACAGAAAGAGAGCCAGACAAAGACATAGGCAGAGAGATAGAAAGAGAGAGAGGGAGAGAGAGAAAGAAGGACAAAAAGTGAGTAAAATAGGGTTATTTGTTTAAGACGCATTCTCTTTCCTTTTGTACCTACCTGACGTTGTATGTCCCGAAGACACCTGAGAACCAGAAGCTGAAACAGACAAAATGAACCTGACAAAACAAATTGACTGAGCCGCAACATAGCAAAACAAACAAAGTGTCGTTACCTATATAAGCATTCTAGTGTACTTACGTACGTATGTAGCGCAACGTCTAAATAGATAACGTCAAAAAATTGCGACAATATACCCTACGATATACTGTCGGAAACCCGACGTTATTACGTAATGTTGCTTCTCATTGGCTGACGTCTGGTTTTGCGTTGCTGTGAGCGTTTTCTATGAGTAAAAAGTAGTACAAAGTACATGTAGCACACTTTTAAAAGTGGAAATGTGAAAAGTGCATTTGAATGGGAATAACTATATTAAAAATTGTCACTTGGGGAGATAACTCGTTCGGTTTAATGGTCTCAAATTGCGTTTAAAGACAAATATTCTCTACTATAGAGGACACACCCTCAGTCTTTATTGGTTTTATGACCCTGTTATGTAATTACCTATGTGAAATGGGGTATTTCCTTTGATGAAATAGCAGTGTCACTGGACTGTTGCATAACAGGATTATGAGACTCAGTATACAAGAATATTTAATATAAACCTACGATTTACCTCTCCAAAATGTTAAGCCCTAATTATATTATAATCACAGACTTATTATTAGTAATAGTTTGGTTATAATAGGATGTTGACTTCATTGATCTTTCGTGCAAAATAATTATTGATACTTTTTTCTAATCTTATAGCTACACGTACTACTTTACCAGGGTTACAGCCTAGGAGGGCCGGGCAATGTTAAAATTGAGAAAAAATACTGGTTAAATTATGAATTACGTTCTAACGATTAGTGGATGTTGGTTAACACCATCAGGGGAAACAACGGTGTTTTTTTTTTTTTTTTTTTTTTTCATTTATGCCTCTTGTTCCAATGAGAGTAACTTTTAAAAGTAAGAATTTGCTCCTATAGAAGCAAATTCTTTCCTTTAAGAATGGACATTCGTTTACAAGAGGTGCGTTCAACTGGGAAGCAAACAGGAAGTAACAGAAGTTGTTCCCCTTTATAAAAATGCGAGACAAACATAGATGTGTATACCCATCCACTTTAAATACTACGCTATGAACCCCTTTTTGACCTGCGGACTTGTCCATTCTTATCATTTGGATGAGTCCATTCCTTGTTTTAGGGGAATCTCTGGTGGATGTTTTCACTTTTATTGTATTTTGCATAATTTTCCTGTAAGCAAACAGTATAGACCCTGGTCAGACGCCGCGTTTTGCGGCGTCTGACCTGGTTCTGTACTGTTTGCATATGCTCCAAAGGCCGGTATCCGGTCTATATATGATATAACATTTGAACTTACAAGAAGGCACTGCGCATGTGCAAATAGGGCATCCATAATCGTTCGTGGTTGAACATTCGGCTGGGCAGTTGTCAGGAAAATGTAAGCAGCCACCTGCTTGGCTGGCAGCGCCTGGGTTGACGTGATTGTATTCATTTGGGTATGACGTCATACCAGGATGCGTCCCGGATCCGGCTGTGTTTCCGGAAGCTAAAATTAGATAAACGAATGAGCATATAAAAACAAGGATGGATGGAGGGATGGAAAGTCTTCTCAGTATTTCATTCTATATCGAACCGTCTCCAAGTGAGAGAGACGGGAGAGAAAAGGAAAGTTGAGAGTCAAAAAGCAGACCCATTCTGCTCCTGCAGCAAGATCCTTGCGGTACCTTTTGCTACATTGCGTACCTTGTCCTGCATTGCGGTATTAAGTACACCTCAACGACCACCGTTCGGATCTCTACGTTATCGTCTGGCGTACCGAAAACGAGGCTCCACGTATAAATGATAAGAAACTACATACCTATTGTGCAAGTACAAACAGGACAGAAGCGTGCATCCAGCGACGTGCATTCACCACGACAGTTTGTTGGAAATGCAGGACATCCATTGTTGTTTCCTGTAGCACCACCACCTTGTGACGCCATCTGGCTTCCAGTCCCAGCAGAAGATGACGAACCTAGACGAAAAGATGAGTCGATCATTTCAGGCTGAATATTAAGTTTAGAAGTCCATCTAAATGTGGAGTCCCACTGGGCACACAACGTTGAATGAACACTGAATCATCCTTGATTCAACAAAATGACCTTGATTAACTTCATTCATTGTTTATTCAACGTTGTGTGCCTGCTGAGCCTACTCTTAAAAGAAAGAATTCGCTCACCTAGGATCATATTCTTTCCTTTGAAAGAAGACTCCCCCCTCCCAACGCCAACCCCTCCCCATTTTTTGAAGGGCTTCTTTCTCTTACGAAGAAGTTAAGAAGTTACAAATATTGTCAAAAATTCACAAATATTGTTTCTGTTTGTCAACTTGATGTGTACCCACTCACTTAAATGGGCCTCTAAACTGAGAATTTTTCAGTATTTCTCTAAACATCGAAAGGTGAATATCTGAGAAATTTACGTGTCAAATGATTGAAAGTTTATTGGGATTATTTTCTATCAACAAAATTGAGCCGCGACACGAGAAAACCAACAAAGTGGTTGTGCGCCCAGCGCAGACTCCGATCAGCCTCGGCATCCGCCCAGTTTGATCATACTCTTAGTTCAGTGCTCAAAGGGTAGCTAAGGGTCTAAGCTACCACCATGCGGACAGCGAAGACTCTGGTTAGACTGGGCGGATGCCCAGGCTGATCTGAGTCTGCGCTGGGCGCACAACCACATTGTTGGTTTTATCGCGTCGCGGCTCGTGTATCTCCGCCCACTTACAGACTTTACTGCTTTGCCGAGTGGAAGCGGATCTTTGCATTTAAAGAGGAACAGAAAAACAGTCTTACCAGAAGCATCATGACACTTGCAAATCGGACAACCATTGGTGTCAAGAGTAACACAGGCCGCAGTACAATCGTTGGTGAAAACTGGACAGTTGTTAAGATTCTGTGATGCTGAACTGCTTGCACCGCCTGTTTGACTAGACGAAAATGGCCCTGATGCGGACGTCGAATTGTTTCCACCTGAAATAGGTATGTTCATATTAATTGAGCCGAGAGACGACAAAAGCAACAAAGTGACATGTGACCCCAGCGAAGACTCAGATCAGTCTGGGTATCCACCCAGTCTGATCAAAGCCTTCGCTGTTGGCATGAAGGTCCGCCCAGTTTGATATGAGCCTTCGCTGGCTTAGACCCTTATTTAACCTTTAAACGCACAGGGAAGACTCTGATCAGACTTGACCGATGCCCAGTCAGATATAATTCTTCGCTGGGCGTACATGCCACTTTGTTTGTTTTGTCGTGTCTTCGCTAAATTAGCTAGCTTCGAACTTTATGGCCTTTCTTTACTGTCCGCAGATATGAACCCTAAAAGCGCCAAAAAACGCAGACGACAAAAATTATGTCTGCAAAATTTGAAAAAAAAATAATGTTTAATAATGTTTAGTTTAAGCTATATCATATTGTGACTGCAAAGACTAGAGGACAAACAGAGTAGATCCTTATGAGGCGGCTAATAATGAGCCACCTCACCTGGGTCTACGTTGTTTGCAACTTAACTTTTATTTCTTTTTTGACGTTTTTTAAAGTGTTAAAAAATCACGTCGGTTTTATGATTGAAGAATCAAATAAACTTTAAGATTCTGTTACAATCTGACTAATATCTAGCCCAACTTTCCTAGACATCTCCCCTTCGGTGGCCCTTTAGTTCCGCCATATCGAATATGAACATGTGGGCGTTCACAGTAATGCACAGTGCATTGCTACAAATTAGCTGTATGGGTATATCCCCATGTTTTCTGATATGTTTTTGAGAGGGAGTCTTACATGAGCAAATTCTTTCTTTTTTAGAGCTGTTCTCATGTAGAAGAGAGGCAAAAAAATGAATATGAACCGGAAAATTTGTTTTGAGATATCAATGGTTTGAGATGAATTTCGACTTCGAGATATCGAGTGTTGACTGTAACTCTAATGCTTAAAAGTATAACGTATCTATTTGGTTATAAACCGTGTTTTTGTGTGTGTGTGTGTGTGTGTGTGTGTGTGTGTGTTTTTTTTTTTTTTTTTTTTTTTTTTTTTAATCTTTTCTAGAATGATCCCAAATATAAATCAGTCTTATAAAATTCAGCTATGAGATGGGGTTTTCCCTTCTAAAACAATCCCAAAAATCTAGATCCGTCTTGTATGTTGGGGTTAATTTGGAAGAGAAAACCAGGCACGCATGTTTATAACCGAAGATATAAGTTGGCTAATCCAGATCGGGTTATTTTCAACCACTTGGCGTTCCACACACGACATTACATATTGCATGTACAGTCAACTTTCGACATTTCGAACATTAATATCTCACAGTACATATTTTATCAAAGAATATAGTGTCGACACATCTATTTTTATTAACATTGCAGCTCATGTTATCCCATCTACTGAGACCAGAAGATTTAATTTGAGATATCAGTTGTTTGGAATGACTTTCAACTTTGAGATATCGAAAGTTGGTTGTACTAGGTCGCGTTTAAACTGAGTCCAAGCTTGCAGTTTCCACGGCTTTGATAGTTACCAAGTTGTTTTGTTTTTAAAAGAAAAATACAGAGGGCGTAGTGCTTAACCAGCAATTACACATAAGACTGGGCAGATATTGCAGGATGATCGAAACTCTTCTCAGCTCGCGAACGTAAAAAGCCCGTACTTCTCATGTCATGGTTCAAAATTCGCTTACCGACTGTGCAGGTACAGATTGGGCAGCCTTTAGCATCTAACGTAGCGCAGGTGGAGCCGCAGTTGGTAGGAAACAGTGGGCAGCCATTATTGTTCATGGATGCTTGAGCTACATTTCCGCTTCCTGTAAACACAGATAAACTGCTTCCGAGTAAAATTGAACCATTTCCGGTTGATGCCGACATAGAATTTGGCATTGATTCTTCCAGATAAGAAAATGAGGAAAAAAAGAGGAAATTGAGTTTTCAGCTTCTCAAACATCAAAACTTAGATCAGTCTGCACATTCACGCTGATAAATATCAATTTTTACTGTTAGCGACAACGGTCTACGGTTCATGCAATCTTGATATTATTTAGTTTATTTTCGACAGCAATGCATCGGTATGAGCAAAACTCAATTTTCAGAGTTAAATTGAATGCAAAGGGGTTCAATAAGACAAAACATTTATCAAGTGAAGAAAGGATCAGTGCTGACAAAAAGAAATAAGCATAAAAAATACCCAAAGAAAAGAAAATTAACCACCAGCTGAATTTATTCAAAGGAAATGATAAAAATTTTGTGAAAGGTGTTTCTTTACCAGCCGTTAACTATCATTCTAGTCAAACTTAGAATATCTAATTCACCTACATTTAAAAATAACAGAGAGGGTATCAAAAGAAATTTGTTTTCTTACCAGTTTGTGTACTCGAGCTCAGAAACGGATTTCCAGAACCTCCTGAAGCAGTCAGGTTTGATCCGCTGGATGTCAAAGTACTACCTCCAGTTACAGAGCTACTCGCTGCTCCGCCAGCAGTGAACGGATTACCCACCGTGCCAGTCAGTCCGTGCCCACCGGAACCACTTGATGACAAACTGCTGCCACCTGTCAGAGCATGCGCGTCGACAGTTCCGGCAACAAAAGGACTTCCGCTGCCGGCTGTGCCAGTGCCACTACTTGAAGATAAATTCCCGCCTTGTGTAAAGGCAGAGCCACCCAAGGAGAATATATTTAAAGACGCATTACCGCTTGCACTGGCAACTGAAAAAGGATTTGACGAACCGGAAGAAGTGTTGTTTCCGGTTCCGCTTGAGGATAAGGTACTTCCTCCTGTCAGCGATCCTGGACCGTTGGAGCCTGAAAAGGAGTAGATAAAATGCCCAATTGCGCGCATATATATATATATACTCAAAAAAATATTAAAGGGTCAAATTTTTACCCTGTAATTTCTGGAACATTTCAAACATTTGTTAAAATAAATCATTTCTACCTTCCATTTTATTCATTTTACAAGTTTTATACACATGAAGCTTGAACCTATAGCCTTTGTCTTGACCAACGTCAAGCTTTAAGTCAAACTTCCCCTAAAATGAAAGTTCTTTGAACTCCCATAGAGAATTGATAGCGTGTCAGTTTGGTCGGGAATAACTTTTAAAAATGCTATGAGTTTTAAACTTCTTATAGCTTGCTGACCTTAAAAATGATTAAACTTGATGAGTATCGAACAATTTTTCAAAAAAAATCATGAATTGGCAAAATCGAAAATTTTGGTGAATTTGTTTCCTATGGACTTCAAATAACTCTGATTTTGAGGGTAGTGTGAATTGAAGTCTGGACTTAGTCAAGATATAGGCTATATTATCAAACTTCAAAACTTGTAAAATGAATAAAATGGAAGGTGGAAATGATTTATTTTACCAAATGTTTGAAATGTTTCAGAAATCGCGGGGTAAAAGTTTGACCCTTTAATATTTTGTTCGAGTATATTTTATCTTGAGGTATCGCTGCAAGCTTCTCAGCATAGTTTCGTCATTGTAAATGATCGTGATTAACTAACCTTTAAACAAATAAAACGCCCTAAAGTTTCACATAAAAGAAGTTTGAAAAATGACTTGGGCCATTTCAGCTGGCAACGAAAGACCTATTATCTATTTCCTAAAGTTGAATAAAACGGTAATAAAATTACATTTTGCCGCGATTTGTCTCAATTCTAAAATATGTTCCCGTTGTATGACTCAGTCCATGTATATGTCAACTAATTTGCTCAGAGAGGCATCGTGGCCGAGTGCTTAGAGTGACTCGGTTATGGTGCAGAAAGTCGCCGGAAGGTCGTGAGTTCGCGGCTCAGCGTCGCCATCCGACGACTGGAAAACTCTCTCTGTCAACCCAGCAGTAAATGGGTACCTTTTTCGAATCAGGGATGGATAAGGCAGCGAAAGGAGAGAGATGGGTTCCGCCTTTCATCAGCTGTGCCCAAGATACAGTGGGTCTCTAACCCCTACTGCCCCTACGGCTATTAGGCTATGGGAAACCTTTACCTCTATGCTCAGTCGACAATCCATCCTCTTATTACGGAAATATTTCTGGTTGCATTCATATTCTCAAAAGTTGCGTTTCTTTTTTTTTCTTTTTTTTTTTTTTTTTCTTTTCTTTTTTAATTTTCAATAGCAATATTAAACTGGTAATTTTCTACTTGTATCGGAAAATGCTTCAACGAACCTGGTTTAGTACATGTGCATTGCACACACCCGTCGGTACCAATAGACAGACAGTCGTAATTACAATTACTCGGTAGCTGTGGACAGCCTCCATTGTTTGATGACATGGAACTTCCGGTACTGGCTCCAGAGACACTTCCGACCGAACTGAATGGCGTGTTACTTCCGCTTGTGGAACTGTTTGTTGCCAGAACTGAAACAGAATACCGTATAAATGCTATTTAACGCCCCGAAGGCGTTGCATTTGCGAAAAGGGTGCATTATTTAAAGCTTAAAGTGTAGTAAATCAACCACTGCTAAAGTACCTATGATTAGCAATATAAAGGTGATTGGTTTACTTTGGGAAACCTTTACATTTACCTTTATACCTTCAGGGGAAGCAACTCTACTATTTTGCCTCCCTTTTCAGTAAGGGTCAACTCTTAAAGAAAAAAATTTACTTCTCCAGGAGCAAATTCATTCCTTTAAGAGTAGACCCCATTTCAAAAGCTACCTTATCTAAAGAAGCAAACGGGAATTCATGCAAGTTAATATAACATAATTTTCGGAAATAGGCGGGGGCGTTTATTAGAGCAGGGGCGTTTATGAGGATTAATACGGTAGTTAGCAAATTTAATTGTTCATATTTCTCAGACATGTAAGGGCGCGTGGCATTATTTTAAATTGGATCTTTAGTCTTGAAGGCTCCAGATGGTAGACGCCAGACTTACATGTACTACGCCAATGACCGTGACCCAATTAATGGGCTCCTTGGTCGTTGGGTTCCCAGAGGGCACATGACGTCTGAATGACGTCCTCCTGATGTCGATGCGACGTCATCACGTCGCATCGACGTCCGTATGACGACATTCAGACGTCATGTGCCTGCTGGGTTTAGACCTTTACTCTCTTACTAAGTCATTTTTAGCTCACCTGGCCCGAAGGGCCATAGTGAGCTATTGTCATACCAATGCGTCCGGCGTGCGTCGTGCGTCGTGCGTCGTGCGTCGTCACGGAATGTGTCCGTCAACACCTAAAAACAAATATTCAAACATCTTCTTCTGTAAAACAACTGGTCCCATGGTTCTCAAATTTCACATGGAGCATGACCTGACTCCAGGGTCTCAGAATTGTAAAATTGGGTCAGGTTGAAAATCCAAGATGGCCGCCGTTACTAAAAATAGCAAAAACAACAAAATAAACTTCTTCTCCAGAACCACTGGGTAAATTTGTCTGAATTTTGGCATGGAACATCAGTGAAACCTTGGTATTCAAAATTGTAAAAATGAAAAAAATCTGTAGCGGAGTTTTGTCACAGTGACCTACTTTCTGTTTACGTGTGTAATTTTGCTCAAATGCCAATGTCAAAAAATGACCTATTCAAACAACTTCAAACAACTTCTTCTCTAAAACTACTGGTCCCATGGTTCTCAAAGTTCACATGGAGCATAACCTGACTCCAGGGTCTCAGAATTGTAAAATTGGGTTAGGTTGAAAATCCAAGATGGCCGCCGTTACTAAAAATAGCAAAAACAACAAAATCAACTTCTTCTCCAGAACCATTTGGTATATTTGGTTGAAAGTTTGCATGGAACATAAGTGGGACCTTGATATTAAAAATTGTAAAAATAAAAAAAATCTATAGCGGAATTAGGTCACAGTGACCTACTTAGCGTTTACAAGGCCGATTTTGCTCAAATGTCAATATCTAAAGAAAATGCAACCAATTCTGACAAGATTTGGTCAGAAATGGTTCTTGAATGGAATTATTTCAATTTTGTGCCAGTTGACTATCCAAGATGGCCACCATGGGGGCCGTTACTAAAAATAGCACAAACATAAAAATGACGATTACTCAAGAACCCTTGAATGGAATTGGACCAATTTTGTGTCAGAATGTTCCTTGCATGAAGCCGTTTCGATTAATTGCAATTCGGCATTCCAAGATGGCCGCCATCTGGTGTTACTAAAAATAGCACAAACATAAAAATGACAATTACTCAAGAACCCTTTAATGGAATTGGACCAATTTTGTGTCAGAATGTTCCTTGCATGAAGTCGTTTTGATTAATTGCAATTTGGCATTCCAAGATGGCCGCCATCTGCCGTTACTAAAAATAGCACAAAACATGAAAATGACAATATCTCAGTAACCGCTGAATGGATTTTGACGAAATTTGTGTCAAAATGATTCTTGCATTGAGATGTTTCAAAAATATCTAACTGTGGACCATTCATATTGGCCTCTATTACTAAAAATAGAAAAATGTGAAAATTAGTAAATCTCAATGGAGTTGGATTAATTTTGTGTCAGAATGGTCCTTTAATTAAGCTTTTTCGATTTTTTTCATTTTGGCATTCCAAGATGGCCGCCATTTGCCGTTACTAAAAATAGCACAAAACATGAAAATGACAATATCTCAGTAACTGCTGAATTGATTTTGACGAAATTTGTGTCAAAATGATTCTTGCATTGAGATGTTTCAAAAATATCTAACTGTAGACCAGTCATATATTGGCCTCTGTTACTAAAAAATAGAAAAATGTGAAAATCAGAAAATCTCAATGGAACTGGACCAAATTTGTGTCTAAATGGTCCTTGCATAAAGGCTTTTCGATTTTTTGCATTTTAGCAATCCAAGATGGCTGCCATCTGCCGTTACTAAAAATAGCACAAAACATGAAACTGGCAGTATCTCAGTAACCCCTGAATGGATTTTGATGAAATTTGTGGCAAAATGATTCTTGCATTGAGGTGTTTCAAAAGTAAATATATAAAGACCAGGCAAGTTGGCCTCTGTTACTAAAAGTAGCAAAATGTGAAAATGAGAAATTCTCAGTGGAATTGGACCAATTTTGTATCAGAATGGTCCTGTTGCACAATAGCCAGGTGAGCGATATCAGGCCCATTTGGGCCTCTTGTTTATAATGTCTTTTAGATTTAATGTGACTGCTGGACGAAGATGGCTTACTGATGACTTCCTGGAAGTACATCCCCTACTCATACTTAACACCTGTTTGTTACTGGACCAGGTGTAGAATGCAAGAAAGTTGAAAACATAAAACTATTCAACCCAACTCCCTTGGCGTTTTTTGGCCATTTCAGGAGTACGTCACTCATATCAGGATGATGGAAGGTACTTATGAAGGACTAGGTAAACACGTCTAAAATTGTTCGCAGTCTTCATTGTTAAATAATTTCTGGCTTTCAAAGATCCATTGTCTTCTCCGCAATGTGACAAAATGAAAAGGCTTAAACTGTAAAACACTTATATTTGGCGGTTACTGAATTTTGGCGATATTGGCGGTATAGGCGAAGAGCGCTGAAATGTAAGTCCGTCAATATTAATTTTATAACAGAGGTTCAAATAAAAAGGAGTACCTGATGAGTATCTGAGACCGTTCCATTAAACTAAACATGTGGCATCCCATTAGAATCGCCTCGATGGGGCGATTCTAATGAGATGCCGCACCGTACAGTTAAACAGAATGGTTGGAAAAAAATAACAAATTTACATCCTTATTTCTTTATTATCTCGAGACATGATATCATGACCGCCAAAATTAATATCCGCTAATATGTCATTTTCATTTAGCCGCGAAATTTTGATACTGCAGATATTAAGTGTTTTACAGTATTAAGGATGCTGTCCAGATGCTGGTAGAATTCAATTCGTACCTATTCCGCAAGATCGATTACTGTTAACGGATGTGCTCTAGTTTGATAGCCTTCCTGTAATATCTTTCTTCGCAAGCCAAGGGTACTAAGTCCACTTAGTTCCTTACGTGCGTAAGAAAAAGTGGGCTTATTACTCTGGCTTGCGAAAATAGGTTGTAACTAGAAATCGAAGAATAATGCTATATACAAACGCATTGCTATATTTCAATCACTTTGTACATTCACAGTTTACTACATACATTGTAATTATTTCTATGTATTGATTTATGCTTGTCATCATGTTTACCGGCTTGCTATTTTCTCTTACTATGCCACCGTTGAGTGGCCTGGGATTAAATGCGAAACTCAGGTTTGTTCTGTTCATATACAGGAATTGATTATGCCACTTGAACACATTATTATTGCTAAATTAACCTTCCAAAAAGCTTTCTCCATTTACATTAGCTTTTCATTCTCATTGTGCCTTGTGAAACACACGAGTGCTTCTATGTCGCGTAACACATGGTGATCCGCAATTATTACGTCAAACGTCACAGTATTGCTTTAAGACAATAACATGTTAACGTCAAAATTGAATTAGAAATTTATTCCGAAAGATTAGGGGTTTCGACTATTTTGTCCATTTATTCACAATAAACATGTGATAATAAACGTCTGTAGACAAAGTGCGCCGCATTCCCACATCCCATGTTAACAGGCCCGGTAGCTTAGTAGGTTCAGAATCAAGATCAGAATTGTTTACCGGTGATATGTCCAAGGACAGTCGTTCACCAGGTTAAGCGCTTGCCTGCAGATCTAGCGGTCCCGGGTTCGAGGTCTGCCCAAGGCGGGAATCCTTTCAATCGCGAACGGGGCTCCATTGAACACAGCCTTTCATTATCACCCTACCGTTATACTGATATGACTGAAACAATGTTTAAACGAAAGAAAATGTATTTTATGTAATGTAATGGAGGATGAGTATCATTTTATAATGGAATGTCAACGGTACACAGATTTAAGAAAGAAATACATATCTAAATATTATTGGCAAAGACCTAGCATGTTTAAATTTGTTGATTTGATTAATTCTGATAATAAAAGATATATTAAAAATTTGGGAACTTTCGTATACCACGCTTTTAAATTAAGATCAGAAATGATGTATTGATACTGTATCGTCAACAATCCCTTAATTCATTAATTCACTGTCTTCCAACTGTAATGTGAGGACAAAGTTTTTTATGGTTATGTTATGTTTATATATGTACACTTTATATAACGTTTAATTAGCTATGTAAACCGTATCTTACTCTGTAAATAATGTTTAGATTAAGAAATATTGCATTGATATTGTATTTTCAATGGAACTAAAATATGTAGTAATACAGCAATTTTTGTCTTAATTAAGTCTAATAGTGGCCCCATGGTCCCCAGGCCTGGGCTGATATTTCGTCTCGGGAAGGTCTCGGGTTTTATGGACAATGAGGTTACTTTTCCAGAATATTATATAATCATTATACGGTCATCATCAGTGTTAACCTGTCTAAGGCAGTATATCTGCAATGCTTTATAATATTTAGGACTAGTTTTGCTAATACCAAATCTCAACAGAACTGAATATTTCATAAGTCAATGCTGTTTGGCAGAGTTTCTGTATATCCGCCTGATAACTACAGTATATGGCTAAATTGTTTTATCTATCAGTAAATCCAAGATTATATATAATAGATCATAATGGTGGTGGTTATGTGTATATAATCATACATGTACTTTTAATTGTGGTTCAAATTAACGTGTACGTTAATTTAAATATGAAAATATAGTGTAAAAAAGATGTGCCATGTTTGATGTCAGACTATGACTTCAGTATGCTTTAAAGTGTAACATGCTTTTTTCTGATATGTTTTATATTGATTTCGCAATGGGCACACGGCGTTTAATCGGCATTGGATCGGCGTTGATTAAACGTCATTACGTTTAATCAAAGTTGATTCAATGTTGATTCAGCCGTGTGTGCCTACTGGGTTTATTTAGTCACATATTTAGTCACAGTTTTCAAACCAACATTTATTTGCAAAAACCTGTTACAGTGTTGAATATTAGACATTTTGTAGAAAATTAGAATTTAACATAGGTGTTACAAGGCACTGTATATTCAGGCGGGCACACGATCTTGAATCTATATTGAATCAGCCTTGATTCGACGTTATGACGTCGAATCAGCGTTGATTCAGAGTTGATTCAGTATTGTGTGCCTGATCGATGTACAACGGTAATTGTTCATGATCTGCTGCATAATTATTGAGAGTTTATATTCATGAGTTGTCTCGCTTAGGCACTTTGCGAGAAGCATGTATATTTACTTACACCTTCTCCGCCAAATCTAAATCTCAATCTAAATCGAAATATGATTTATGTTGGCATGTATTGTACACTTTAGTATTTATAGTCTCATCATTGTCACTGTACTGTCCAATATGCCATTGTATATATGTAATGCTTGTTTCCTCTTGGGCTTTACAGCCTTCTGGACTTGTTCAATAAAATTATCTTATCTTATCTTATCTTATCTTTAAAAAAGACGTAAAACTGCAAGTCATCCATCCATCCCAAATCCCTTGTTGCCATGGAAACTCCACTAAGAAATACTCTAAACGTTTCGAAATTTAATTCTTAGATCAGAACTATGTTTAGTTTACTTTTGATTATTAGATTTCAAACCAGTTGCTAAAACAGTTATTATGGGAAAGCTTTACTCGCCGTGGGTAAATACGAAAGTATCATTCAAGCTTATTATATCAGTAAAAAAGTTTTGTAAAAGTTATACCACCTTTACCAGAAAACGCCAACTTTAGCACGAAAAATTGCGCAGTGAGCAGGGTCTACACTGGTAAGGGTGTTATGTAATAGTTATACCATGGTTTGTTCACCTGTACGGGAGATAATCTACTCGCTAAAGCTCGTGGATTATCTCCTCGTACAGGCGGACAAACCATGGTATAACTATTACATAACCGGTGGTGTTACCACAGATCTCCTGAAAGTGGCTTAACTGGAATTTAGTTCAAAATTGTATACGCACAAAAGGATGAATTAATATGAGCCGCGACACGACAAAACCTCAATGTGGTTGTGCGCACTGGGCAGACTCAGATCAGCCTAGGCATCTCCTCAGTTTGATCGGACTCTTCGTTAAGAGCTCAAAGGGTAGCTAAGGATCTAAGCTATTTCCATGCGGACAGCGAAGACTCTGATCAGACTGGGCGGATGCCCAGGCTGATCTGAGTCTGCACTGGGCGCACAACGACATTGTTGGTTTTGTCGTGTCGCGGCTCATACAGAGGTTGACGAAAAACAAACGAAATCAGAACGAATGTGTTGTAATAGCACACAAAATAATGAGAGAAAAGAAATACCTTTCTGTAATCCGCACGTCAGAATCAATATTGTCCCATACAAAAGCCCTCCATACCGGAATGATTTCATTTTGTTAGTCCTGTTTGTTATTTTGAAGCTGATTGGTGTGCCTATTCTTTAGTATAGTCCACCCTATTTTTCCAAGTCTTTCCCGTGCGTTTTTTTATTATTTTTTTTTTTCTAAGTTTTTTGCCAAGAGTATCCTTTGTTTAAATATTTGTATTGTTTATAAACTTAGAGTCTACGTTGCATCGAATCTTTTTTCCAGTTTTATTTTTCGATTTATTTTTCTATTCTTTTATGAGTCAATTTATCACATCGAAATCAAAAAGCTTAGCCAAAACCAAGACGCTGCTTAAGATGCCAGTATCTTCTATGCTATTACATAATATTACATTGCCTTCGAAAAAAGTAAAAAATAGTTTTTATATTGACCGATCTATACAAATACTGATAATTTCTAAGACTTCGTCATATTTGATGACACTACGCAGATCATATCAAAGTTTGAGCCTTCTAGAGAAAAGGTTCTCCGTGAGCTGCGACATGACAAAAACCAACAAAGTGGCATGTGCGCCGAGCGAAGACTCAGATCAGCCTTGGCATCCGTCCAGTCTGATCAGAGTCTCTGATGTGCACTTAAAGGGTAGCTAAGTGTCTGAGCTACCATCATGCGGACAGCGAAGACTCGTGTCAGACTGGAAGGAAGGCCTGGCTGATCTGAATCTTGGCTGGGCGCACATGCCACTTTGTTTGTTTTGTCGTGTCGCGGCTCAGGTACTTAATTAGATATTGCAACAGGGAAGACTCAGATCAGTCTAAGCATGCGCGCAATGTGATTAAAGCCTTCTCTGTTTATATGATGAGGAATGGGTTTACTTTTAGATGGATGACTTACGGTTTCATTTTAGCTTACCCTCTAAATGGGAATCAACTCTGTAAGGAAATTATTTGCTCCTCTTGGAAGGAGAATAGCAAAATTTAATAAAGATACACAATTTTTTTCCCTTTGAAAAGATGGCGACAAAAAGAGCCGGTCACCTTATCTACGGATCTTCAGAAATCCTAACAGCGAAAAATGAAGACTGACCACACTTGGACGATGCCCAGGTTTATCTGAATCTTCACTGTTTCCTCTGAATACAAGGTCCCTTTTCTCATTGCACTAGTAATATCAAATTTAAAGGAGTTTCATGTCATGCTTCTTGATAATTGCAGAGGACTTCCTAATGAATTGCCAGGTGATAGATAACTTTCTAACACAGTTAAGGTGAGATAACTATTGCATGACACGATAATCGATTATATCTGACCTAAGTGCACCTGCTATATGTAATACTGGTATCGCTCGATGTACATGTACCTGCAAATGGCATGTGCGACCAGCGAGCACTCAGTCAGTCTCACTATCCACTTTTGTCCTTATAGGCTTGTTTGATTTCTTGTTTTGTTGCTTTACGTCCACGGTAAACAGCTATGGTCATGTCGGAACGGTCATTCACCCTAACCACACAATTCCGGGGCAGGCTTAGACCTCCTGAGCGGTTAACCAGTACTAAGTGCACATACTTTCGCCAGTAACTGACAACTGCCCTCCTTGAATCAGCGGAACGAGAAACGAAAGTATGTGGCCGGGCTGGGTATCGAACCCGGACCTCTGGTTCTTGAGTCAGACGCGCTACCGACTTTGCTACGAGGCCCGGCTAGGCTTGTTTGAAATTATATACAAGTATATGAAACACGGAATTAAAAGACTTAAGAAAAAAATTCCTTTGAGAAAATCTGAAGATTCTGTTGAAAGAATTTCAGTTTGTAATGTCATTGAAAAATTTGCGGAGAATGGCGCACAGTGTTTGCCATGCTCCTGAACCAATGACGTCATATATAATGTTACCATATCACCTAAAAGTTCATATTGAGATCTAGGTGACGTCATCGAGATGTCATTCTGCCAAAATACTCAGTACAACAGTTGGCAATTCCATAGTTGCTATGGTAACAGATCCACGGCATTATCTCACTTATAATTCGAGAGAAAAATGGCATACAGTGTATGCCATGCTCCTTTTGAATTATAGTTGGATGCTACCTGAAATTCATACAATGGAAAAGTCAGATTTTCTCAAACAAATGATTATTCTCAAATCACTAAATTTCTTGTTGTACATGGTCTGCAAATGGCATGTTCAAGCAGAAAGCACTCAGACCTTAATACATTCGCAATAATTATGGTTATTTGTTAGATTTTTTGCGCCCTAGATTGCCCTTTGATCTTGTCTAACTCTTTTTAACATCGACAGGTCACACATTCTGGAATTATGAAAAAAAAACATAAAGAAGGTACTTTCTTATTTTTGGGAAGACATTTTCAACAGTGTATGCAGATTTTTTTTTTTTTTTTTTTTTTTTTTCGTATTCGCTCGAGATTAGTGCTTATCACCACTTCAATACACTATTTGTTAGGCAGCAAGTGAAGGTTTTGGTTTGTGGTAACTACAAAAATCTTAATAAAACTATCTTCCCTCAACTTAGCAGAGCACTTCTTTTGTTGTTCCCTGCAATTTAGTACACAAAATACAAAAAAAAAATGGATGTCAAGCTGTTAAAAAAGTGTGTGTTTTTCGGTTCTTTGATGTATTCCTTGCTTCCCAAGGATTCGACTATTTAGAACTTATTTATACATCTATAAGAAAAGATCAGCTGGTAATTTACGGCACCAAAAACATCTGGAAAAATAGCAATCATTTTTGAAAATGCATTTGTGTCTGAAGGTTATTTATTACATTGAGAGTAGTGTCCCATCAATAATTTTTCCATCTCTTTCACACATTATCAGCTTGAACAGATGAAATAAGTCACTAGATGTATATTGTAGATAAATGGATGCATTGATAAAATTAGCCGCGACACGACAAAACCAACAATGTGGTTGTGCGCCCAGTGCAGACTCAGATCAGCCTGGGCATCCGCCCAGTCTGATCAGAGTCTTCACTGTCCGCATGGAGGTAGCTTAGATCCATAGCTACCCTTTAAGCGCTTAGCGAAGAATCTGATCAAACTTGTCGGATGCCCAGGCTGATCTGAGTCTGCGCTGGGCGCACAACTACATTGTTGGTTTTGTCGTGTCGCGGCTCAAATATACGACAAACAATAATACCAGTATGACACATACGGTATAAAAACTACATTACTGTGACCATAGAGGTGTCTTAGCTTAAAAAAAAAGTAGATTCTAAAATTTGCCACAGGCTACTTCGTTTTTATTTGTAATCTGACAATGTGAAAAAGTTGGAAACAAATATCATTTAGGACATAACTCTCAATGCATTAAGGTACCTCAGTTTTTTTATTTTTGTGTTGCAAATTACCCTTTCATCTTTTCTTACATAATTATGTCTTAACATCAGAAATTGCTGTCAATTTTATGCAAACATTGTAGACCCTAATTAGACGCCGCGTCTTGCGGCGTCTGATCTGTGTCTGATCTGCTTGCTTGTGTCCCTTTTATGGGACACTAGGCATACATGGATTAACAAGAAATGTATGAGGTCAGATAAAATAGTATAGTTTTTCATCATAGCTTTTATCCGTGTTTTTTTCTTTCACGTAATGATTCCTCAACGGCTTAGGCAACCTTCACGCGGACCGAACATCTATCTAATTGTTTCGAACTATTGCCGAAGCTGAGAGCGAGGGTTTGGATCCAGTAAAACCGGTTAAAGCAACACCCCTCCCCCCCACCCCCAACACACACACACACACACACAAAAAGAAATTTATCACCGATCGTTCAAAGGCGATGCTTCTGTTATGGTTCCTAAATGTTACTTATCGTTCTCCAGATCGGTGTTTTCGCTCATCTGTCAAAAACTGTTATGCATTTAGAGTAGGACCATAAAAGACAAAACAGGACCAAGCTTCAGGAATCTAAACCATTTATTCAAATCTAAACAGCAACAAAAGTGTTTTCACAAATATCCAGAGTGAGATAAATGACGCTCCCATATATGCTGCCAACGATACATTGACGCGAAGCCTTAGTAGGTCGGGAAACCATTCATATTTGAGCTGCGACACGACAAAACAAGCAAAGTGGCATGTGCGCCCAACGAAGACTCAGATCAGCCTGGGCATCCGCCCAGTCTAATAAGAGTCTTCGATGTCGGTATGGCGGTAGCTTAGACCCTTAGCTACCCTTTAAACGTACTGCGAAGATTCTGATCAGACTTGGCGGATGCCCAGGCTGATCTGAGTCTTCGCTGGACGCACGTGCCTCTATGTTTTATCGTGTTGCATCTCAAAATTTTGACCTTCTGCCGCTTCAGCCTGTGGATCATTTTCCTTGAAGTTCGTGTTCAGTTTTGCATTCATAACAACGGCGAATTGTATGCCAAAATATGAAACTATTCAAGCTTTCGGGCCGAACACATGAGAAATTGGTCAGCTAAAGGGTGCTTATTGGTTATTTGACAGGGTTTAATATTATCGCTCGTAGGCAATGCATTGCAATTATATTAGGACCTTGGTAGCACAAACGTAACGAAGGCGTCAACATGACTTCTTTTTTTTTTTTTTTTTGCTTCACATGACACTGACTCAATAAAGATAAAAAAAACGAAAGTCGGTGTCAGCAAGAGCGTTGCCTTCTTTTAAAATTAAATAGAAACCTATCAAATTCTCAAAGTATACATCTGTTTAAAACCAAACGTTGTAAATCTAACGTATGTAAGGGAAAATAACGCTGACAGACAACCCGTCACTCGGGATCACTGTTAGGCATTACTTTAACTGGCGAGCCTGTTGTCCGATACACAGTTCCGATCTACACCTAGGATGTCACTCAAAATCACATGATAGCGGTTACCTTGCCAATACAACGACAACTTAGCACGTGACATAGTCTCACAAACAAAATCGCACGTGGTCAATATTAAACATAAGTCCGTGGTTTTACCTTACAGTTAACAAAGGGATGTATACCTGTTTAAGGAAAACAAACTAACACCACTTTTAATAAACTTATCCTGCTCTGCAAGAACAGAACGCATTGGAAATGCATGATGCGCCAACTGCCATGTGTAGGTCATGAGCCAAAGATCGCCAACATTCAGCAAACACTTGCATTTGTCATTTGTTTTTCCGCCATATTTGTGTAAGCTTGTGAGACGTAGTAACAGTAACTAAGCAGGCGGAGCTTAGCGGCTATTCGCGGAATTGAATTAGAATTAGAATTTTATTTATTGCACAAGTATACCCGTTTACCGGGTTAAGGGCAAATAACATACATGTAACAATTTACAAGAAACAAATACAAATTTAAACATACACACAAACACTCACATACATTCTTACCATATGCATTGAAAAAAAGAAGAAGATAAATGGTTTGGAGCTAAAGACTAGTTAAACATTGTATTGGTACAACAGGTAAGACATAAGCTTGCTTTGATCCTAAAGGTTGCTATGCAATGCCCAGCATGCACCGTGTTGATAACAACAACAATGGCGGCGCTTACGTTCTCAAAATAATCAAAGATAGTTATAGCCAAAATCAACGAGAAAAGAAACAAATCATATCAATTGTTTACACCGGAACAAATACTATTGATTGATTGATTGATTGATTGATATCTTTAGCACTTATTTTCTATTGTGTGCTCGCCATTAACAAATTTTAGAGGACAGATGTACGATACATATAGGCTACTTTGTTGTTGTCTACAGATCCCGAGACGCCAGCCGGGCCAGGTACCGCAATCGGTAGGGCACCTGACTCGTAAGTCAGAGGTCCTGGGTTCGAATCCCGGTCTGGCCACATACTTTCGTTTCTCCTTCCGCTGATTCAAGAAGGCAGTTGTCAGTTACTGGCGAAAGTATGTGCACTTAGTACTGGTTAACCGCTTAGGAGGTCTAAGCCTGCCCAGGAATAGTGTGGTTAGGTTAACTGACCGTCCCGACATGACCTTAGTTGTTTACTGTGGACGTTAAGCATCAAATCAACCAACCAACCAACCAACCGAGACGCCATCTTGGAAAAGAGCTTTGTCAGACGAGCTACGTCACTCACTAGCCGCCATAAGGACCCCCTCGGACCGGGCAGAATTTTGCCCAGTAAAATAATACCTTACCGGCCTCTAAATTCGGAATAAACTGAGGTGTTTCGAATGAGGTCGGTTTCCAGCTTAAGGCATCACTCGGAAAGCCTCGAGATGCCGTGATATATTCTCTTACCTTTATCACACTGGACAAAAATATTAATATTCCTTTCTAAAGGTGTCTGAGATTTTTCTATCTCGGCCTGCTATCTCAGCCTAGGCTCAGAAGGCTGTCTCAAAATGCCAATCATAGCTATATGGTACAGCCCAATTAATTACACAATTTAATTTAACAAATCAACTTACTACTTGTCATGTAAATTGCATGCAGAATATGAAATTGACACTCAGTGATGCACAGGAAGTGTCGGTGTAGATTTCTGATTAGCTGTCAATCATGAAAAAAAAGCTTGCACAAAGTGAAATTAACACACATGTCAAACTATTAATAGAAAAATAGCTTCAAGTTTATAGGAATGGCTTCAATAAGAAGTTAAGGTATTCAATGAATATTCTGTTCTATAAAATATAATGGGTGAGAAAATTAATCAATGCTGGGGTTGAGGCCTCGACAAGGAAATCTCAGGCTCGTTTTCAAATTATTTAAATCTTATGCTCGGCAAGCCTCGTATAAGACTAAATAATCTGAAAACGAGCCTGAGATTTCCTCGTCTTGGCCTCAACCCCATCATAGATTCTATTAATCTTTATCGCACACTCATGAAAAAAACACTATTTTGCACTCTTATCCAGCCCTAGGGCTAGAAAAAAATACAAAACTATCATGTCCAGTCGATATTTTGATAATACGGGAGCTGCATCGTAAAGGAGTTGGCTGTACAAATGATGACGTCATGATGGTAAATTTCTGATACAGTACACGAGGCATCAACATGAAGAAACAAATATACCGAACAGCAGTCTTTGATAGCTATTTTTTTTTCAAAATGAAAGAAATCGTTTCAATTGCAGAAAATATCCTTTGTAGCAATTTCTGCCTGTTTACAGATAGGCTTTGTAAATTAAAAGATGTGCAAGACAAAGAACCTGTGACTGGAGTAAGATTCGAACAGAAAACTCGGTCCCGCGAGACCCACCCCTAGTTAACTGTTACTGCATTCAGTGAAAACATTTCTACGTCACAAGTTAGATTTAAAAATTTCGTTCAAACAGTTTAAGTGGCAGAATAAACCCTTGACATTATTCATCAAAGCGCTTCTAAAGTCTTGACATTGTATGGCGTAAATCCATGGGTTCAATAAAGAATTATTCAAAACCAAGACACAAAAGAATACTCTCACAGTTCTGGGGATCGAATTTGGCGGAATCGCTTTCTCTGTTATTAGGTAAATAACAGTAGGCAATGTCGTTAAATCTATTAACAACAGAATTAAGCCGATTAAACACAGACTTTGTCTCTGTAGGTCATTTCCTGGGCTCTGGAATACGTGTAGATTATAATTAGATCTTTTAGCAGCGTTACATAACCTTTCAACTGAACGGCCTCTTAACAAATTCTTATTTATGTATCTGTTGTCTTCGGCAGCAACATCGGTCAGTTGTTCATTTTCCGGGATATTTACCAGCTTGGTATTACATGTAATATTTTGTCTTTTCTTTTCAAAATTAAATTTATGCTGCAAGTGCGGTTTTCTAATATTCTCTCTGGCTGATTTTGAATCCTCGTCAAATTGTTCAAGAGGAAAAGACTCGTGTGAAAGATTTGAACTAAGATGTCCACATTTATGAGTTATTTGTGGCACATCAACAAAATCTTCTTCGATATCCATTTTCTCATTTTCAAGTTTCTTCAGATCGTGTGTCCCATGGTTTCTTGCTAGTGCAGTAACTTGTTCAAAATAAGCTCTCTTACGCATATGCCTCCGCAGGAGATGAAATGTCACACAATATAAAACATTTACAAATAGTAATGGCAAAATTAACCCTGCTCCAATGAAAACAAACGCCTTTTGTTTTCCATTACCAAATACATCATTTGCCGTACATTCATCGATATTCTGATCAAGATTTCCCCATAAAGCAATTGGTGCCATTTCAAACATTGTACAGAGAGAATAAACTCCAAGAATCTGAATAATAGTCATCTTCGTTGTCCATCCAAATCTGAATCTGTCAGAACATACTAAAAACATAAATCTGTATACGCAAATACTTAAGACAGTAAATAAAAGCCCCATCTGGGAGACGAGAACCAAAACAATTAGGAAGAAACATCCGTATATATTCTTGTAAAAGATATCGTAATTTATAAATGACAATATAAATAATGTTACACTAGCAAATAGGTCATTAAAAGTCAAACATACTAATTGAAGCCAAAACTCCTTTTTAGAAAACTTGTTTCTATGTGTATACAGGCATATCGCTACAACACAGTTTTCGATAAAGATGAGTAAAGAATTCACTCGCAATGCCGTAATTTCGCCGTAGCCTAATATCAATCCAGATTCATTAGATTTCAGTAAGACTGTGACATTTTCCATTTCGAGTCTCTAATGATGTCTAATGGGCTCAAAATGTTTTTTCTTCTTTATATATTCTCTAGATGCTGTCAGATAGATAGATAGATAGTCTGTTATTAAAAGCCGCAGACGAAATGTGAGAATAACACTATAAAGGTTATTTATTTTATTTTTACATAATAAACACGCCTACCAATCACCCTCATGCGAAACCGCGGTTCAGAACGCCAATCCATGAGAGGAGGTTCCGGTTTTGCAGTAGGGGAGCCAAAATCGTAAACAAATTTGACATCGGCACAAGGTTTGAGGTATTTATTTTCTCTGAAAACTATTTATGCAAAATAACAGAATGCTATTTTGTCACATATAGATTGCTTCTTCTACGTATTAAAGGATTAGGCATATGGTCTTGCATTTTTCCGGATATTCATTTAGTACAACAAAGCATGTGTTCAAGGTCAATCTCGGCGATATATACATGTAGGGAAACGTCACATTCTCTTGCTTGATTTTGAGTCTCAGACCTTGTCAGTCGTAAAGAAGTGAACAGAACTACTGTACGCGTAAATCCAAACGTTGAAAGTAAGCTTTCCATGTTGGACAGTTTAGCTTATAGAAAATATACGCAAAAACCGTATAGCCCGGTTCCGCATGAGATATTAGAAAATATAAGTAATTTTAATGAGAAACAAAAACAGTTTCTGGACAATAATTGAATCAAAACTAACATGAACTCTGTGATAGGTCATTACTTGAGACATTGCAGACGCCAATTTTAGGCTGTTTTATATTCCCCGTTTGTCTTTTTAGGCCTTTTCCAACCCGTCTGTCAAACACTCTTGCATGCCTCAAAAACAGACAAACGGGGATTAGAACAGCCAGAGTGTCATCTGCAATATATAAAATAATGATATATCACAGAGATCATGTTAGTTTTAATCCAATTACTGTTCAGAAGCTGTTTTAGTGTTTGATAAACATTCCTTATATTTTCTTATATCTCATGCGGAACCAGGCAGACGACGCCAAGTTTTTGCGTATATTTTCTGACAACTAAATAGTCCAAAACGCTTACTTTAAACGTTTGGATTCACGCATACAGTAGTTCAGTTCACTTCTTTGCGATTGGCAAGGTCAGAGACTCCAAATCAAGTAAGAGATTTAGAGTTTTCCCTACATGTATATATCGCCGAGACTGACCTTGAACACATGCTCCTCCGTACTAAATGCATATCTGGAAAAATGCAAGACCACGTGCCTAATCCTTTCATGTGCTGAAGAAACAATCTATATGTGACAAAATAGCATTCTGTTATTTTGCATAAATAGTTTTCAGAGAAAATAATTACCTCAAACCTTGTGCCGATGTCAAATTTGTTTACGATTTTGGCTCCCCTACTGCAAAACCGGAAACTCCTCTCATAGATTGGCGTTCTGAACCGCGGTTTTGCATGAGAGCGATTGGTAGGCGTGATAAAGGACTTATATGAGAAAGGCTAATTTTATCGTGTTTTGACGAAGTCACTTTATACATAATAATATGTCATGCACTTATACAAAAAGCAAAAGGATAGGCAAAGATCAGGAACTATACAGTCAATCAGATCCCATAGCCGGCCCTCAAAACGAAAAGGAAAAGAAGTGTAATACATTATATTGGCATCTGTTCCCGAAAGGTGCGCACAGTAAACTGAGCAGCCATTTCCCAGAGACTATTGGTATTTCGCGGAACGGAACTGTAGCTGTCCCCGTTCAGCTACCTGCATTGAAAACACTACTCACACAACAGCTGAGCGAAAGCACTAGGGGAGAGTCGGGTAACTTCGGACAGCGGGTAAATTCGGACATTATGAATTATGAGCCGTCTGGATTTTCATTGTTTGCAATGGAATGTCCGAATTTACCACCATGTCCGAAGTTACCCGACTCTACCCTAACGCTACTCATACACTCTTTAAGGACAGGATTTGCTAATCAACTGTTGTGCTCAGGACCTTGGTAGAATGGCGTCTCAATGACGTCACTTCGACAACAATATGGACTTCTACATGCTACGGTAACAGATTTATGCCGTTATTGGTATCGGAGCATGGCAAACAAAATCAATCAATTTTTCAATGACATTACATACTGAAATTCTTTTAACAGAAACTTCTGAATTTTTTTCATTCAAATAATTATCTCAAGGCAGTTGACCCAGTGTTTTACACACTTGCGAATAAAGGCTCAACTTATTATTTACACTTGCCACTGACTTCCCATTGGTGAACCCTCTAGAGCAACTAGCTTCATACACCGATGAAGGACAATTGATCATGTGACGTTGTCGTCAAGCAACGTCTTATGTAAACAAACGTCTTGATTGGTTCTTGTAACGTTCGATTGACGTCACGTCAGGGTGACGGCTGTTTAACGTTATGGCCGAACACATCGTTGCTAACTTTTCTTCGACCCATGTTTTGCCTATTCTACACCAAATTACCACGGAAACGGCACAGAGCGGTTCACAAATAAAGTGTAAATATAAGAATAAAAATTTGAAGAAGCCAGTGGTCGTCGCTAAAATTCTTCAATCGTAGGTTTTATGGTCAGAAATTTCGTTTTACGGCGACGCGTGAGCGGAGCCGTAAAACGCAATTTGCGACCATAAAACTGACAATTTACTTCCCCAAATGACAATTTTCAATTTAGTTATTCTCATTTAAATGCAGTTTTTCGCATTTTCACCTTCAAGGTGCAGTTATTTGCACCCACTGCAAGCGCCTTCAGCAGCGTAAAACAAAATGTCAGCCAATGAGAGACGACGTTGTATAATGACGTCGGGTTTGCAACAGTATATCGCAGAATATACTGTCGCAAATTTTTGACGTTATCCAATAATAAGGCCACGCGTTACATACGTAAGTGCATTAGAAGCTCTGATCTTGTTTACGGAAACTACACATCCATAGTGACACTGTTATATACCATTGTCCTTCTAAATTAAGACTTTTTTTTAAATTGAACACAGTATTTCCTTAAATATGATATATCCTAATGGCATCTCAGACAGGTTTATAAGTTTATACAACCAGCATTAAAATACCATTATTGGATTGCTGGGGGTAAATAAGCTGGAATATGATAAAATCTGTACTTGCCTCTATAACCATTAATTTGAAAGCACCAAAAGCAAACTAAAACTTTCGTCTGCAAAATAAAAAAAAAAGGATGTTTTGTCAAAAAGCTGTCTGATATTTAGAATTCAAAGGCTAGAGAGCAAACAGTCATGATCAGCCTCATCTGAATCTATGCTGTTTGCAAATTCAGCGGTTTCGATTTCTGTCGCATTAAGGTTAAAAGCATATGGCTAGAGCTACCTGAGAAGATGGGCATTCCACCAGGCGCGGATCCAGACCACCACCTACTGGTGGGGCTCTGGATAATTGATACATGTAATTGATGGGACTGGGAGGCGCCGAGATGTGTGTGTGTGTGTGTGGGGGGGGGGGGGGGGGGAAGGGCCTGAAAAAATATGATATAACTATTATGGATCAATTTGATGAGAATTTCTGATAATGTCATTTTTGTCCTGAAATATATGTTGTGACATCATATTAGAATCGCCTCGCCGAGGCGATTCTAATGAGATGTCACAACATATATTTTAATCTAACAACATGGATGAATTACCTCAAAATGTTATCAGATTCTCCTTATTATCTGGATGCCTATATATTATACGTAAGGAGACCCAAATACAGAGCGGAAGCCGCAAAGTCCACCCCCTGCCAATCGCCACTTTTCGTTACTGATTTGTCGCATCTCTCGCGGGTAAAGCTGGGAAATTTAATTCGGATAAGTTCGGCAGCTAATCCGTCAAGCTTTGCCCGCCATCTTTAGCCAGAACTGCATACTACCCATAAGTCCTTGCGCCAGTTAAGACAGGCTATCGTTTAGTTCTCGCGAGAATGTCGGCAGTCTGGTCTGAAATCCGTATAAACGACTAGACCGCACAAACTCGCAGGCTTACCTTTCTATATCTATAGTTCGTATCTGTCCTAAGAGTATTTAGGTGGTGATAATCACTGATTTGGACCGAAGTCAAAAATCTGCATAAAAATGCTGAAAATACGACAGATCTTCCCAAAACTTAGCAGATGTCTTCTTTATGTTGTTTCTCACAATTCAGAATCCCAAAAATTATGCAGGTTGATGTTAAAAAGGGTTTACATAAGAAAAGACCAAAGGGTAATTTGTGCACAAAAATTTTTTAAAAAAAATAACCATTATTATTAAAAATGAAATTAGGTCTGAACATACTTTAATGCATAATGAAGAGCGTCCTAGCAATTATTTTTCCAAATTTTTCACACATTATCAGGCTATGCAGATACAAAAATGATATAGCCTGTGTCCAAATATTGTAAAAAATACAGAAGAATTTATTTTCAAGGTTGAACAAATTCACTTACATACCTGTCTTGGTCATAGTAATGTATTATTTGCACTGTGAATATGATATGGGTATAACTGATTACCCTGTTTTTAATGAATGCACCCAGTATATATGCACCATATACATGGTCAGAAATTTGAGAAAAAGCCACTGATTTTATCTGGCCTACCTTATAATTTGAGAAAGAGTTGGAACTTACAATAGCTAGGTAGCTCTTTTTAATGCATTAAAGTACCCTAAGAGCTAAGTACATTTTCAAAAATATACATTATTTTTTAGATTTCTGTGAACATTACCCTTTGATCTTTCTGTATAAAACACCTTTTTTAATCAGCATGTCCCTCTATTTTGTTTTCAAGAGTGTAGAGAACAACAAAAATAAGAAGCCTGCTAATTTTCATTGAGATTCGTTACTTTTTAAGGTTTTATTCCAATCTTGGTATATACCACAAACCACCATCTTAAAGTGTATGGATATACCTCCATATTTTTTCCGCCATTTTATATAGGGGGGCAAATTTAAGGACTTCCTGTTTGCTTTTCTGGACACCAATGAGGTCTCGCGGGATGCTTTTTGAGGGGGGAGGGGGGGGGGGTACCTGTCAGACTAGCTATTTCTGGGGGATAAACAGTAGATGCTGGGGCCTAGCCTATGTATCAAGAAAAATAAGAGTCCCCCACCCCATCAGGTCCCGCACCCCTGTTCTAGATGTTATGTCATTTAATCTCTGCGTGTTATGTAATAACTTGATGCATATGCACGCAGTATTAAAATGGCTCGCAAAAAAACTTTTGTGGGTTTCAGTTAAAGCTGCACACTGAAAGCTTAGATAAGTGTGTTTATTATATACCTATCAATGATACACCATTTGAACTGCCTGTTTTCTTGTCATCTAATACAGATAGCCGTATCAAACTGACGTTTTCTGAATCCCTATGACTATCCTTTACAACGAGGCTATTTCTGAGTTCCAGCTTCAGGCGCATCACTTGTTAACGTGCATCGAAGAAACGAGAACCAGAGAAAGGGGACTGGTGACGTAACGTCAACAAACACGTCAAAAGGCGCGCCATGATAGCTCAGTCGGTGTCGTTCCTCTCACGACTAGCAACATACCTCTGCCGCGCAGGTTCGAATCCGGGTCGATGCATTAGCGCTGGCAAGTATGAAAATACTTGTAGTAAAGTGTTCCTTAAGGTATATAATAAATAAATTATTATAATAGTACCTTGATCTGGCGTACTGTATCACGTCTCGTGGATGAGCTCATACTATCGGATCACCCTCGACGCAAGCGTTTCGGGTGATCCGATGGTATGAGCTCATCCACTCGACGTATACAGTACACCAGATCAAGTTACTATTATAATAATGTGTATTTCTCATATAACGTTGCATCTGAGAGTGTAATAAAGCCATGCATTAAAAGCGATAATCAACTAGTGGATTAAATTATGCAAATTACGTCGTAACGTTATGCGTTGACGCCCATAAAAACGTCCCGTTTTCCGATTGCAAAATCATGACGTTTTAGTGCAACATTTGCTACTAAAATGCAAGTTTAGTGTCATGTGATAAATAGAATCTTGCATTCATGTCCCTGTTTTGTTGAATTAAACTCGTTGGGGAAAACCGATAAGATGCTCGACATAGCCTCGCATCTTATTTATTCCCCAACTCGTTTAAGAAATTCAATTATGCATGAGCACTCATACATGTATACATGTTGAAAAGTGAGAGCAGCCAATAGAAGAAATAACAACAGATATTTTGCAATAAGGGGCTATTTTTTTAAAATTGTATGACATTTGATATGAAATTAAATACAGCCCACTTGTTACAAGATGTAAATTAATATGTATTTTGCTGAATATTCATGCAGTATGAATATTACAGAAAAAATGTACTATATGAGACTGTGAATTCATCTTTAATATCTAAAAAAGTATGAATTGTAGGACAGTCAAAGTAAGTAGCAGTAAAAATTTTGAATGGCATTATTTTGAGAAAAAAGGAAATGAGCCGCGACACGAGAAAACCAACAAAGTGGTTGTGCGCCTAGCGCTGACTCGGATCACCCTAGGCATCCGCCCAGTTCGACCAGACTCTTCGTTAAGTACTCAAGGGGTAGCTAAGGGTCTAAGCTACCTCCATGCGGACAGCGAAGACTCTGATCAGATAGGGCGGATGCCCAGGCTGATCTGAGTCTGCGCTGGACGCACAAGCACATTGTTGGTTTTGTCGTGTCGCGGCTCAAATATACGTCAGCTAGAATATGGTTTGTCCGTCTGAACGGAGAGATAATCCGCGAGCTTCTCGATTGGATTATCGACCGTACAGATGGACGAACCATAGGGAGAGTCGGGTAACTTCGGACGGCGGGTAAAATCGGACAGTGACATTGTTTCCTTTATATGTCAGTTGCTTGGAGTTAAAACAAAATTAAATAGGCAAACAGTGAAAATCCTGTTGAGCCGGCTCATTATGAGCCGTCTCATCTGCATTTTCACTGTTTGCCATGATATGTCCGAATTTTACCGCCTGTCCGAAGTTCCCCGACTCTCCTCTATTACACATCCAGCTTGATACCCAGTGTAGACCTCTCACATTACGAGGTACCTCATGCTAAAATGCGTGTATATGGGCATTGTATGACTTGAAATAGTTAAGAAATTCTATGCATTTTTTCAGAATCTTTTAATCTTGGCTGTATAAAAACATTGTTTGCATAATGGCGGGTTAAAATAATACTAAACTACCAAGTTTCATGTTATAAAATTTTCAATAATTTATGGATTTTTTTGCATGAAAAGGTATAGAAATCCAATTAAAACAGAGAAAGACAGACAGACAGACAGACAGACAAAGAGAAAAGAAGAGACAGACAGAGACAAAGACGGATTGGCTAGAGTATTTTGTAATTTTGTAAGTACAAGATTTATTTTTTCAAGACAACACTGTTGCAAGCAAACATTTTCAAAGTTTGCTTTACTAATGCGGCTGTCACATAGTGACGCATAACATCAGCGTATGCCGATGTACGAGAAAACAAGCAAACACGCTGTTTAGCAAACACGCTGTTGTACGTTGAATAAGTTAGGGGTAGATTATAATCGAGTTTATTATGTGTTATAATATATTTTCCCTCGACGCAGTCGAAGGTGATTCGTCCTTTCGATTTTTTCACCGGATTTTCACAAACCTACAGAATATTGTTGTTACTACGAAGGTTATCCAATAAAGAGTGGGACTTCTTTGATATTTTACGAACCTTACCCGGTTATCTTAGAATGTTACTTTCCTTTGCAAGACAAACATCTAACCGCCCTGTAGTATAAGTTTCATTACATTTTGCCAACCACTTACTCGGCTTTGGTACGAAATGCAAAGCATTGGCTTAGTCATTAGCCGGGATTTGCTTCTTAATTAAATCACACAGGCAGGAATTGAGGTCTGGCATTTATCCAGATAGTAGTATCCGAGCATATTTGAGCCGCGACGTGAGAAAACCAACAATGTGGTAGTGCGCCCAGCGCAGAATCAGATCAGCCTGGGCATCCGCCCAGTCTGATCAGAGTCTTCGCTGTCCGCATGGAGGTAGCTCAGTCCCTTAGCTACCCTTTAAGCACTTGGCGAAGAGTCTGATCAGGCTGGGTAGATGTCCAGGCTGATCTGAGTCTGCACTGGGCGCACAACCACATTGTTGGTTTTCTCGTGTCGCGGCTCATTTTTGACATTTTCTATATTTGGTTGCATTATGTTTTAATTTTACTTATACGAGGGGAGTTCAATAGGTTTGTAGAACTCGGGGTTTAACTCACAGATTGGAAGATGGTTTCAACATTATTTTTCAATATAATCCCCCTTTGCTTCAGTGCATTTGGCCCACTTTTCTGTTAAGCAGTCTATGCCTTTGAAATAAAAGTCGTCTGTTTGGTCCTCAAACCAAGCCTCTGTAGCAGCCGTGAGCTCATCATCGTCCCGAAATCACGTTCCATGCAAGTGGGACTTCAAATTTCGAAACAGATAATGATCACTTGGCGCCAGGTCTGGACTGTATGGTGGTGATTTAACTTCTCGAACTTGCATTCACGAATAGCCGCTTGTGCAACTCTGGACTCCACCCTTTGCTGACGATCTTGCATGTTCAGGTTTCTGGGTACCCACTTGGCAGATACTTTTGATATGCCTAAATGTTCATGGATTATAGTGTAAACACTTCCATTAGAAAAAAACACATTCTGAAGCAAGTTCGGCAACTTTGATTCAGCGATCGTTTAGCACAAGTCTCTCAACACGGTCGATCATCTCCTGACTGATGACATCAGCAGGACGACCTGGCCTTGGGTCATCTTCTAAGGAGTCTCGCCCACGTTTAAATTCTGCTGCCACTTTGCCACTTTGGAATACTTTGGGCTACTATCACCATACACATCAGCCATGCGCCGATGGATTTCTTTGGCGTTTGCACCCTCCTTAGTGAGGAACTTTATGACTGCTCTGAACTCAATATTCTGACTTTCCATTTTTTGCCTATGGGTATAGGTTTTCAAACAAACAGTAAGAGCAAAAAATGTACGTGTTGACCAAACGGCTGTTATCATTCAACTGACAAAGATTTACACTGCACAAAAATGAAAAAAGAAATATTTAATTGTATAGAAAAATACCGAGTTCTACGAGCTTATTGAACTCCCCTCGTACCATGTGGGCTCTACATTAGCCCATTGAAGAATGGTTGCCTACCAACCAGTCTATACCAGGAACTATTACCATAAGTTCTATGCACGATTTTTTGTTGCTAAGTAACACAAAGCACACCAACCGTGTGTTTCTTCAATATGTGCATTGTAATCTATATGGTATACCTCAAAATTAAGAGTTAAGTGCTTACTATTATGTAAGTCTAGTTTTAATTTATAATTATACCAATCTCACTCCATCCCGAATAATAACGATCAAGTTTTATTTTTTTATTTTTTTTTTTTCAATTTTAAACTGAATTTCCCACCTTCTTCAACAATTTCAGTCCCAAATGACATATTTTCACAAAGTATGATTTAAACATAGCAAGGTATAAAACAAAATATTTTTGGAATTAATAGAAGGGTTCCAGTAACCATGGCAACCATTTTTACAAACCTGGCCAGGAGCTTTTCCCTTGCCTTCTGTCGTTGCTAGGCAACAAGAAATAAAAAATTGTATGCGCTATAGGAGATAACGGGAATCCCCGCAGTGACGTCATCGGATGATCACGTGGGTAGATTGGTTGGCAAAAAGATAGCGACAGGCAGTGGTCTAATATGGGATTTTGCTGAAAATTAACCCTTGAAAGTGCGGAAAATGTACTTTGGAAGGCTTCGAATAATAGCAACCGATGAAACCTTTGCGAATATTGTCATAATCGCTTGTCGCGCGAAAAAAGAGAGTTACAAGGGTTGATCCAGAAGTAATGTCACTGTGTCCACTGCGCGCTTATTCATCGTAGCATTATTATAAAAATTATATCAAGCTGCACTGTAATTCAGTTCTGATTTACAGAATAAATATGTAATTGGATTTTTTTTTCTTTCCAATTATATAGACGTTCAAAGTATGCAACCGACGCCATCGCGCCGCACGTCAGAATAACGTTAATTACATGAACATAATTTTCAAAGGCAATCACAAATCAAAATCAAACTAACGCGCCAAATCAGATGAAAATTTGATACGATGACGAAATATATTTCTGTCGCCCGCTGTTGAAGTTTCAATATCGTCACTGCAGTTTGAAGTTTGCTAGCTAGCGCTAATGCTTGTTACTGCCGAGAGTAAAAATGTTGATTTCTGACGAAAACGCGTCAGCTGATATATGCGGTTTTGCATCGAATTTGAAGTATCACCATTACAGACTCTAGAGCTGTTTAGTTAGACATGTGGTGAAATAATAGTTATTTTGATGCTTCTTTAAAGCTGCAATCAGCGCGATACGCGTGCAGATGAGTCGCCAGAGGGTAGTCTGAAAACCGGAAGGCCTTTATGTGCAATGTCAGACAAAAACGTCACTCTTGTTTGGACCCCATATATGAAGCTCAACGTTCTGAAATTCGAATATTGTGTAAAATTCTTAAAATTGAGTTGCGGGGCCCTTCAATTAATACTAAAGATGAGATAAACATGGGTGAAGAGACATTAGTGCTATGCTTGAACAGCGAATATGCTACTTTGGACATGACGCAATATCGAAATTTCGTCTGGTGCGTCAACAACGTTATTGACGTGCGGCGCGTTTCGTTACCATGCCTTCTGTCTATCTCGATATCTCAGTTACTGTGCACTGTATTTCTATGACGTTTTCAGTCCATTAATGCAAATAGATTAAGGTACTTGGATACGAAATTTTATTGGCCTCCCTTTATTCTACATGATTTTATAGCTGCAGTGACATTACTTCTGGATCAACCCTCGTATTTAACATGTTTAATTACTTAAAATTATTTAATTACTCGGTCTGGCCAGACAGTGACTCGCTCCGTACCCGGACTGTTTCTCTTAAAGAGTTCGACTGAAAAAGAAATAATTAAATAAAATAAAAATAAATTGGAAGTATTGAACATCAGTATTTTAACCTTTTCGACGATCAAGGAGATTTATAAATATAACAGGGGTAATAGGAAATGAAAGACACAATAAAATATGGAAACCAGTATCTGATGAGAACTAATGCAAAATTAACAAAAAAAACAACTCCATCTGTTTTCAAGCGATTTTCATTACATGATATTGCAGCAAATAAATTAAAATTCATGAATGCGATTCAAAAGAGGATGTTATAAAACGGTAATATCAAACAGAGAACCTTCTATGTTTTGAAATGGCTATCAGTAATTACCACATCATTTAGTCCGAGCTCATGACATCTAAACAACAATCTCTCTCTCTCTCTCTCTCTCTCTCTCTCTCTCTCTCTCTCTCTAATTGTTTGCCCGTGATATTATATGAAGACACAAAAATATTAATATCATAATATGATTGATTGTAATAATCGAGTTTTATTTGATGTGTTAATTAAATGGCTGCACCGCCAACACAGTTTGTTTATTAAATCTGAATGGTTGTCACTACAGGACAGCAGCAGCGCTCTTTGAAATATGATAATTAAAGACATCCCTTATCAAAATAACCGCTGAATACCGGGTACATTCACTTACAAACAATAAACAACCAGTTAAAGATCAGAAAAATGTACACCAGATACAGACGCAAATAATTGAGCATCCATGATAAAACGTACATCTTAAAGCACTTCATGTGGAACCAATTTAAATGCATTATACGAGACAATAAAACAATATTTCACGCTCAGATACCTAGACTTCTCAGCGTCATAATTATATATAAAAAATATGCATCATAATGCGCAAAATACAAGACATGATTAATTACATATTTTAACATCGACCCCTTACTATTTAATATAGCGTGATTGACTATCGACTTCTTGCCAACCAGAGCGGGAAATCCCCTTGCAATCCTTATCGATGACGTCACCGTGTTATCTCCTATAAGTTATGCTACGTAGTGGTCATATTTACGATATGGAAAACTTATATAGTCACAAATTATAAATAAAGTCCAACTCTTCGTTAGATGACCCTCGTATATAACGTCAATCATGTTATATTGGGGATCAAAGTCGGGCCCTTTCTTTCGGTGTTAATGTCCTTTATCAGTATTTGGCAAAATCTTCCGGCCGCAACTCCTCCTCCAGTTTTCAACCGATTATCATCAAACTGTCAGGATATTATTGTCACTACATGACGTTGATCATGTTTTAATGGGGTCATGATTAAATTCTTTCTGACAGAGTTGTTACACTTTCTAAATCTGGCCAAATCTTGTGACCACAACTCCTCCTTTAGTTTTCAAGCGAATTGTATCAAACTTTCAGGAAATTGTTGTCATAACATGACGTGGATAATATTTAATTCGGGTCATGATTGGTCTCTTTCTGTCAGATTAATGGCCTTTGTAATTCTGGTCAAATTTCAATTTTTCAACTGATTTTCACTGACCACAACTCCTCCTTTAGTTTTCAAGCGAATTGTATCAAACTTTCAGGAAATTGTTGTCATAACATGACGTGGATAATATTTAATTCGGGTCATGATTGGTTTCTTTCTGTCAGATTAATGGCCTTTGTAATTCTGGTCAAATTTCAATTTTTCAACTGATTTTCATCAAACTTTAAGGAAATTATTGTCACTTCATGTAGTGGATCAAATTTTATCGGGGTTATTATTTGGTCCTTTCTGCTAGAGTTGTGGTCCTTTGTAGGTCTGGACCCGGTTGTATCAAACTTTAATGACAAATTAAACCGTCATTAAACCGCCATTAATTAACGCGTTATTAAATTCGGTTGTATGAAACTTTTAATGACGCGACTTCGTCATTATCTCTTCATTAACGTAATGATGGTCTGGGGGTATCTTTAAACCGTCATTAAGCAATTCAAGATGGCCGCCATCGTCCGATTCGACCTCGATATTTCGGAAAAGCGACCATTTTAAAGACAACATGGTCGATGTAGAATGCGAAGGAGATGGAAATTCGTGAAAAGAAACCAAACACCTCGATCTGCAATCATTTCCATGTAGAGCAATAACCTAAAGCCATTCAAATGTCAAACAGCAGTTGTTAGTTATCCAAAGCTCGGTACATTTTCCTTTAAAAACTTGCTTCTTTCCCGTTGGCATCGTAAAATTATGTAAACATCATTGAGGTCCTATCTGTTTTGAAATGTATCGACCAGCTGCTCACGACATGATGACGTCATAAGACAACAGGCTGTGCACAATCAATATCTAAGGACTTTTGATAGAACTTATGACCCGATTTGACTTGATGACCAATAAACTCTATTAAACTAAACTTTCTAAGGTTGTTGGATTTCCGGGAGCCTACACACCGGGCTATCGACGTTGAACAAACGTTGATTAAATACTGATTCAACGTTGTGTGACTGCAGGGTAGGCATAACGTCCATAGTCCACACTCTAGGCGCCTATACATCGCACCTACAGCATTGAATCCACGTTGTATACCTGCTACATAGCCATGTGTATGCATCACATCCTGTTTCGGATGCCTACACGTCGATGATACAACGTTGAATCAACGTTGTGTGCCTTCAGGAAATGTTCCTTTGTAAGTTATCCGCACTCTTGGGGTCTACACAACTGCGTACATTGAATCAACGATATGTGCCTGCAGGGTATGCACCCCCTTCATATGCATGGCACCCCCATTCTGGGAGCCCACACATCGGGCACACAATGTTAAATACGATGTGTGCCTACAGCGTATGTACCCCTTTGTATGCCAACAGCCCATATGGGAGCCTACACATCGAGCCTAAAACGTTAAGCCTGAGTTGTGTGCCTGCAGGGTAAGCACCGCTTTGTATGCTTGACATTCCCCAAGGGCGTAGCTACGTATACGGCAAATACGCAAGTGCGTATTGAAATTTTGTCAAAATTGACAAAATTTCAAAACGCACCTGCATATTTGCATGCTGAAATTTTATAAATTAGACAAGATTGCAATACCAATTACCAAAGTGGCTGAAATACTAGCTTTCCTTTCAAGAAGTACATAATAAAACATGGTTGTGCGTTTCATGAAATTGCCCCTAGTTACGCCCCTGTTCCCATACCTGGATTTAACACATAGGGCACACAACGATGAATCAACGTTGTGTGTCTGCAGGGTATGCATCTCTTTGTATGCATGTCACTTTCAGTCTTGGGGCCTACACATCGGACACACAACGTTGTTCATCGTAGGCCTAATTAATGTACCTGCAGAACGTGTCTCTTTTGTAAGATCATGAAGATGATATTCCAATTCTAGGAGCCCGAACATGGGACACACAATGTTGAATCAATTTAGTGTGCCTACAGTGTACGGACCCCTGTATGCATACAATACCAATTTTTGGGTGCCTTCATATCGGGCACCCAAACTTCAATCAACGTCGTGTGCCTGCAGAATATGTACCCTATGTCTTTGACCCTACACATCATACAAACAACGTTGATTCAACGCTCTGTGCATGCAGGGTATGTGCCCCTTTATATACATGACATCCCCAATCTGGGATCTTCCACATCAGACACTCAACGATCACTCAACATTGCGTGCCTACAGTGTATCTCTTTGTATGCATGGCATACCCGTTTTGGGAGCTTACCCCTCGGGCAGACAACGTTGAACAAGTGTCGTGTGCCTGCATGATACGTACCCTTTCAGGCCTTTGTCGGATGACATTCCAATTCTCGGACCTAACCATCGGACACACAACGTTGAATCAACGTTGTCTGACCAGCAGGAAATGTGACCAAATCCCATTCTGCAAACCTTAATATCAGGCACACACAGTTGATTAAACGGTGTGCGCCAAGAGGGTATGTACCCCTTTGTATGCCTTTGGGAGCTTACGTCTAGGATACACAACGTTGAACGTTAAGGACAGGCATGAGTGGGGGTAGTATAGAATAAAACTTCGGACCATTATCTATCACCATGCCAAATATAAACTCGATCCATCAAATATGAGATCTCAAAAAAATTTAACTCAAAACTTTAACGCAAATGTTAACTTACGGCTGGAAGGACGGACAGGCGAATGAACAGACATCGGACCAAAGCTATATACCCCTCGTCATACTTCGTATGCCAAATCATTGCCTATCTTTTTATTTTGTACGCATTCAGTAACTAAATTCCATTTATCATATGACGTCGCTTCTGAGAGTGTAATAAAGCCATGCATTAAAAACGATAATCCACTAGTGGATTAAATATGCAAATTATGCCGTAACGTAATGCGTTGACGGCCATAAAACGTCGCGTTTTCTAATGGCGAAATCGTGACGTTTTAGTGCAAAATTTACTAATAAAATGCGACTTTAGTGTCATATGATAAATAGAATCTTGCATTCGTGCTCCTGTATTATTGAATTTATTAAACTCGTTGGTGAAAACGATAAGATGCTCGGCATAGCCTCGCATCTTATCGTTTTCCCCAACTCGTTTAATAAATTCAATAATACATGAGCACTCATGTAAGATCCTCTATAACTCAAACTTTGGGTCGGAAAATGTTGTCTTGAATGTGATGTAATTACGTGGCATATAACAGGGGCGTAGCTAGGGGCAATTTCATAATACGCACAACCATGTTTTATTCTCTACTTCTTGAAGGGAAAGCTAGTATTTCAACCACTTTGGTAATTGGTATTGAAATCTTGTCTAATTTATAAATTTTCAGCATGCAAATATGCAGGTGCGTTTTGAAATTTTGTCAATTTTGACAAAATTTCAATACGCACTTGCGTATTTGCCGTATAGGTAGCTACGCCCTTGTATAACAGGATGAGCTCTGCTGTTCAGTTACAGTTCTTGTGTAATATCACGGGCTTTATATGGAATTGAAAGCTCAAGAATCAGTATAATATTATAAACATGAGCAAAAGAGTCATCAAAAATATACCTTCCAGTGTAGAATTTCGATCTTACATTTTCAATTTAATTACTTATATTTTCTTGAATCAAGGGCAGATAATTCAGGTTCTGATATACCTAGGATAATTTTGGGATAACCTAAATAACTTACTGCATTTGATCTCCGTGACCTTGTATTACATGTACCATGTTGATTAGCAATAATATGCTTGTAATCTGCTTATTTATGATATCTTACTGCTTATCAAATCATCCTAGTCCAAATATTTTAAATACTGTTAAAGAATACAGCATTTTGGCAACATACAAACAACAATTTTAGTTGCTTACATATTGTCTGACCAAAATTTATCTTTCGTAACACCTTTAGTCCTTGATAGTAACAAGAAGTGGGAATAAAACCATGGGGTTTGCAACATTACCTGACCAGTTAAATATTTGTAACTGTCAGAGAGTGGTTTTTCCCCCTTTCCCCCCGGAAAAATGGCTATAGGAAGGACGGCTATATAGTGGATTGTCCGGACCTCATAGAGCCACTTTTCCCCCATAGTCCCTTTTCCCCCACGGGGAAATTGACTTTTAGTGAATTTTGTATGACTATTGGTATTTTGCGGAACGGAACGAAACGGACCGTAATAAAACAGAGACATTTTACGAAATTAATCGCATTAGACATGCATCGGTTTTCCGACGAAGGTAATAAACGTGATTAATTCCAAAAAATGAATATGCAAATTTAGCAACCGTATTTTTATAATAATCAATAATTACTAATTAAGAACTGAGCAAGGTGCAATTTCGTCCCATCGCAGATATTTATATAGGTACACATACGCATGCAAGCTTACAGGAAGATGTACGAACGGGTGTTTTGTCCAGTTATGTTTGATTTTTCAGGCAGTTTATTACATTGAAAATAATAATCGGAGGTGTGTAACGATGGGACTCGATCCCACGACTCCCGCATGAAAGGCGAACACTAGTCCAGGCACTCCGATGCGCGCACGCACATATGAACGCTTGTACAAACACAAAATTATACAAATTTATGCTCACAACCACGTACACTCATAGCCGTTTTTGGCTAACATGGAAAAGCGAAATGTATGCCTGTTTTCCCGGAAACAAAAATCAGACTGATGGACACATACATGCATGCGGTTCTAGCATCTGTTATCCATCGATGTTTTACGGACAGATACTCGTATTTTGTTTCACCTCACTATTATGATTGGAGAAGGAGCAAATTCCACTATGTAGCGTGTTTTTCTGCAATCATTTTACCAGGGGGAAAATCCACTATAGAGGGGAAAAACGGATATGCAAAAACACCTATAGTAGATTTTCCCCGGGGAAAATTGGCTATATAGTCATATTTCCGGGGGGAAATTCTACTATATAGCCATTTTTCCGGTGGGAAATTCTACTATGGAAAAATCATAGTCATTTTTCCGGGGGGAAAACTACTAGGGGGGAAAAGCTACTCTCTGACAGTAACAACAGAATGAAAAATAAAACTCCTGAACTGACTGATGACAGAATGTTTTATACGTTATTAAGTATCTCACTTTCTTTAATCCTTGAATTTTCACAATGTTAATATTTTATAATGTATTTGATGGGAGCTGCTCACGTAGTTTGCAAATTAACATGTAAGTTATGATCACTGGAGCCACACATATTTGCTAACCCATGTAAAGCTGACGATTCGACTGACAGCATAGCAAAAATGTTGTAAAATCCTGTCAGCCGAGTTGATACTGCTTTTGACTGCCTCGGCTAGCAGTCACAGTTTCATATTTGTATGTAGGGTAATTGAATTGCTCAGCCAACAGCACAGGTAGCAAAACTAGTTTTATCCCCACCATGACTAAACCTAAATATTAATCATTTGCAGCATATATCAACGTATACTTACTTCATTCCATGCATAAAATTCAGAATAGAAAAAATATTTTCATGAAGTCACTTTTAAGGGGTCCCTATAAAACTAGAAACGGAACCAAAACGAAACGAAACGAAACGCAACGAAACGGAACGAAACGCAACGGAACGAAACAAAACGCAACGGAACGAAACGAAACGCAACGGAACGAAACGAAACGCAACGAAACGAAATAGAAATAAAACGAAATGGAGCAAAATCTGAAAAATACCATGAAAGTATCACAATAGAACAGCACCACATATTAATGCAAAAGGAAGACTAAAAAGCCCCATGTTTATCCCTATAAATTGCTATATGAAGTTACCAAGTTACTGGGTATTTGTTAGATCAAATACATTAACTTTTAAACAGATACTTGGCTGAATTGTTTAATTTGATAAACTGACATACAATTTTGGGGCCTCATTTGGTCTTAGGGTGTTTTGGTCTGGGCATTTTCTTTATTATCTTTATAGTTTTTGATTGTTATTTAAAGATAATTAATATTTATTTTAACTTTTTTTTTGTTGTGGAGCGTCGTATGAGCTTTTCGACATTTTTCGGGCTACCAGTTCCATACATATGACCCAGGTTCCTGAAATAGTGTTCTTGCCTCGGTTCCCAACAATTATTTTTATGCGCAACAATTCAGCCAAGTACCTGTTTAAAAGTTTATGTATTTGATCTAACAAATACCCAGTAACTTGGTAACTTCATATAGCAATGTATAGGGATAAACATGGGGCTTTTTTAGTCTTCCTTTTGCATTAATATGTGGTGCTGTTCTATTGTGATACTTTCATGGTATTTTTCAGATTTTGCTCCATTTCGTTTTATTTCTATTTCGTTTCGTTGCGTTTCGTTTCGTTTCGTTGCGTTTCGTTTCGTTTCGTTGCGTTTTGTTTCGTTTCGTTGCGTTTCGTTTCGTTTCGTTTTGGTTCCGTTTCTAGTTTTATAGGGACCCACTTTTAAGTGAGACTGAATTGAAGGCAAGGTCGAACTGCTTCAGCTGTTACAATCTATATGCGTCTTGCTGAGTTCTAGCTAAATTTGCCATCTGACTACCAGTGGTAAGCTAATACTACAGCAATGAATAATTCAAGCCGCCTGGGAACTAAAATTTTGAGAACAGATGACTTACAAATCTTATCCCCAGACATATTACAATTATGTAACGTAACGCTACTGTTAAATTGCTTTTCAAATATACACTATCCGATGTTCTTTTTCAGTTTGAAGACACATAACATTGACGTTTTTTTATAGTAACATATACAATAGTGTTTACCAGATAACATTGAAAAAGTAAAATGCAGCTAATGTTGGCTTTATTAGCTTTCCTCGTCATTTTGTAGGTTAAATTCTTTAACACAATAAGATACTTTCTGTCCCCATTTAATATATTCACTGTTAACTGCTACTTATTTTATCTAACCTGGGCATGAATCATATATACGTTACATATTTATCGTGACTGCTGACGAGTTTTGTAAGCCTTCAGTTTGCTTTTTATATATTAGAATATTAAAATAGTCATATATATGACATTAACTTTTCTCTACACTTCAATTCTTACTATTTGCTCCTTATATTACATGTATATATACACTGAAGGGGGAAAAAACGTCAAATATATGATAAACTACGTTATACGGATTGGTCAACTTATCCTTGACCATGTCAATTACCTTGAAACAGCGATTTATGTACTAGGAGACAAAACTCAACATTATTTAGCGCGAATACTAAGATGTGTATAACAATGCGTATTTTCTATTATAACGTGAATATGTAAATTTGGGTAGTGTAATTGACGTTGACGTTATACGTTAACGCCCCAACGTACAGAGGGCTAATATGTGTCATTTTGTTTCTTATATAATGTAGTTTCAGAAAATTATAGTGTACAAAACTCCCCATGGGGGGGAGGGGGGTCTATGGTCAGCTCAAGGTCTAAGAGCTGACTCAAAGGATTCCGTTTACAGATAAAGCAGATATGAAATTTAACGTCGCGTGAGAGCGATACGACATCACAGGTCTGAACAGAGTGTTCTGACCACTTAAGAACTTCTTAAATCGGCCATCAGTTGGTTGGTAGGTTGTTTTGGGTTTAATGGCTCTTTGAGACAGTATTTCAGTCTAAAATTGAGCCATCTCCCAGACAGCGAGAGAAAGAAAAGAGAAATTATAGGCGAGAAAAAAATGTCCAAACAATCCCCACCCGCACCACTACCTACTGCAAGCACAGTAGGTCCTTGCCGTACTAGTATCCAAATCAGCAGGACGCCCCGGCATTGAATCGGAGCTACCCAACACCATCGCCCGAGCATACCATCCCCGAATCGGCAATCAGCAAAATAAACTTTTTTACGCTATCTGTCACTAGCAAATTTTACGAAAATTGGCTATTTACAGACGTCTGTCACTAGCAAGTTCAACGGAAATTGGCTAGTGACAGACGACTGGCAGTAGCAAATTTTGCGAAAATTGGCTAGTGACAGACGACTGGCAGTAACAAATGTAACGAATATTGGCTAGTGACAGTCGACTGTCACTAGCCAATATTCGAAAAATTTGCTACTGCCAGTCGTCTGTCACTAGCCAATTTTCGCAAAATTTGCTACTGCCAGTCGTCTGTCACTAGCCGATATTCGTTGAATTTGCTAGTGACAGTCGTCTGTAAATAGCCAAAACTCGTAAAAATTGCTGGTGACAGATGATTTTGCTAACTCAATTCCATAAATCGACACTATATCATTTTTCAGAGATGACACGCGCACGTAGTGCTTTTAAAGCATATCTCAGTCTCTTCCAATGTTATCTCAGGTAAAAAAGTCTGAAGATAATTTTGCTTTCCATGGTTGGAAATGTTTTCTTTTTAAGTCTGTTAACCATGGATGCCAAAGCAACAAGCGAACAAGTTTAAGAAACAATCAGTTTCATAGTCACTCCAGCATACGCATCTACATGAAATTTAGGAAACTTTGGGCTTGTAAGTCTTGCGAAGTTCGCGATGTGATTCCACAGGCTTCAAGAAATCGAAGCCATTGTACTGTACTTTTTCTGACCTCCCAGAAACTTGGTACACCTTTTGGGGAAGCTTCCAGTGCACACTTCTTTTTTATTCCTGAAAGGACTTCGGGAGGCATATTAAAATCACACCATCCGTCCGTCAGTCCGTCAGTGTGTCCGTGCACCCGTCCGTAACAAATCGTGTCTCAGCGATAATCTAGAACTGTTGAAGCAATTTTAACTTCCCAGAAAGATAAAGCATATTTAGAATGAGTGTCGCGACAAGATTTAGGTTCTCACGCCCAAGGTTCTAGGCCGAAATAGAGTCAAAGGTCAAATCATGTCTTAAAGGTAGGTTCCTGGACTAGCGATAACAATTATGTCCACAAAATAATTTCGTCTTTTTCTGAGCAGTATTGAATTCTCTTATTTTTCTGAATTTGTTGCTACTGAGAAACTCGTCAGATGTTGAAGAAAATAGTCGTTTTCCCTTTTGATTTATCTTCTTTCGTTGGAATTCCAGTTCTACAAATAACTATGTTTATTATGTCTTTAAGTGGGCGATTTCTGATGCCATTCTCCAAAGGTCAATTTTCCATTGCCGTAAGCTCTTCTAGAGGTCCTGGCATAGCGGATGGGTTAAAACTATCCCAAAATGCAATGCAGCATGACGTCAGCCACGTTATCTATTTTTGGCGCGAACTAAAAATAGCGCTAACTGGTGTGCTAAGCAGAGTTAGGAAATCCCTTGCAAAACAACTTTTCTAATATTTTTTTTTATTTATACTTTTTAGTGAAACTTATTCATTCCCTTTTATAAGTGCTTTCCAACAAATTGGATGAACGATCATCAAAATTATGATGCATTCCGAAGTTCAGGAACCTACCTTTAAATCGTGTCTCGGCTATAACTACTGAAGCAAGTTTAATGAAACTTCACAGAAAGATAAAGCATAATAAGAAAATGTATCGCATATAAGACCTAGGTTCCTACGTCCAAGGTCAAGATCACTGTCAGACGGTTTAGATGTCAGATTGTGTCTCTGCGATTACTTAAAACTGCCGAAGCGAATTTCATCAAACTTCACAGAAAGGTAAAGCATAATGAGAAGGTTTGTCATGTATAATACTTATGTTCCCAAACCCAAGGTCAATGTCACAATATGGGATCAGATGTCAAACTATGTCTCAGCAATTGCTCAGAAAAGTACCTAAGCAAATTTCCTCAAACTTCACAGAAAGATAAAGCTTAATGAGAAGGTATGCCAAACACACAAGATTTGGGAGCCTACACATCCGTCTTACAACGTTGAATCAACGGTGCGAGCCAGCAATGTATGTACCCCTTTCCATGCATGACATTCCCATGCTTGGAGCCTACATATTGGGCACACAACGTCCGATCAATACTGAATCAACGTTGATTCAGCAAATTCAACGAATATCGGCTAGTGACAGACGACTGGCAGTAGCAAATTTTTCGAATATTGGCTAGTGACAGTCGTCTGTCACTAGCCACTCCGTTATTTATTTAGTTATTTTAGGGCCAGGCGATGGTGCTGGGTAACTTTCAGTGCCGGGGCGCCCTACACATTTGGATAAGCGTAGGGCAAGGGCCAACTGTGCTTGCCCGATATAGACTGAAATACGGTCTCAAAGAGCCGCTAAACCCCAAACAACCCTCCAACAAGCTTATTTAATCCTGCAACTGTTTCTGATTTGATTTGATCGTTTCGAGGAAGGGAGAACGTTGCGATGAAATCGATAGATAGTTTTTATTTATTTTATTTTCTATTTATTCTATTTTCTATTTATTTATTATTATTCTTTTCTATTTGTTAAACATTTTAACCAAAATATTAAATGTTGTTAAATTTTCGGTGCGAAAAATGCAGAAAAAGATCAAGCACTCAAGAATAACTGGGTAAAACTGGTAGGAAAAGATTTTAATTGCTTAACCAGTGCGCGAAAATCCAATTAAATAGCACGCAGTCTTAATAACGTCACGTTACGATGTTCCAATGACGTCAGATTTAATGACAAACTCGTCATTAGCGCATCATTAACTTATGACGGTTTAATGAACGTTTGATACAACCGGACTTAATGCCGCCATTAACTAATTTGTCATTAGGACTTTAATGATAGATTAGCGGTTAATTTGTCATTAGTTTAATGGCGGTTTGATACAACCGGGTCCTGGTCAAATCTTGTGGCCACAACTCCATCTGTTTTCAAGCGATTTTCATTACATGATATTGCTGTCATTTCAAGATGTGGATCATATTTTATTTGGGTCACAATTGGACCCTTTTTGTCAAACTTAGGGCCCTTCGTAAGTCTGGTCAAATCTTGTGGCCGCAATTCCTCCTCCAGTTTTTAACCGATTTTCAACAAACTCTCTTGACATAGTTGTCACTTCATGGCCTGGATTATAATTCATTGGGGTCTTGACTTGGTCCGTTCCGCTAGAGTTATGACCCTTTCTATACCTGGTCAAATCTTCTGGTCGCAACACCTCTTTCAGTTTTCAACCTATTTTCGTTAAACTTTCATGATATTATAATCACCATTTGACATTGATCATATAGTATATTGGGTCATAAATGGGTCCTTTCTGCCAGAGCTACGGCCCTTTTACTTGCAAGTCTTGTCAAATCTGGTGGCCACAACTCCTCCTTCAATTTTCAGCTTGTACCCATGGCTCTTTTCAAATTTAAAATCCTGATTACTGACATGTCCATCCCAGCAGCCACATGACGTCGAAATGACGTCGTATTGATGTTGATGCGACGTCATCACGTCGTATCAGCGTCAATGTGACGTCATTTCGACGTTGTGTATGACGTCGCATTAATGTCAATACGACGTCATTTCGACGTTGTATGCCCGCCGGGATACGTCGAGGGAAATTTGGCCTTTGGCCTTTTATATTTTCATGGTGCTGGTTATTATTTTTTTTAGGCAATTGTAATTTTGGGGGTTTGGCGCCCTAACAGGAAAATCTCGCAAATGTTGGCTCTGCAAGGGTAACATTCAAAACATCGTGAAGTGAATATTCAACAAAACTATTCTTATTATCTGATATCGACTAACATGATGATATTGAATGAACCCAGCGGGCACATGACGTCGAAATGATGTCGTACTGACGTCGATGCGACGTCATCACGTCTCATCGACGTCAGTATGACGTCATTGCAACGTTGAATTCCTGATGCGAAAGAGAAGAAACAAACAAAACAGACTGAACGTTCGAAGACTACAGATAATGTATTTGTTATCCACAGGGCCGGATGTCAGCCCCTTCTGTACTGTGTTTCATGCTGCTTTCTGCATGCAGTGTTGGATTTGATACTCAGAATATATTCGCTGATGGACATCCAGCTTACGAGAGCGATGATGACAAAGGTAAAAGTTTAGACAAAACCCAGCAGGCACATGACGTTGAAATGACGTCATATTGACATCGATGCGACAAAATGACGACGCATCGACGTCATTTTAACGTCATGTGCCTGCTGGGAAGCTTATACACAACAAATATTTCCCAGCGGGCTCATGAACTCAAAATTCATTACGTTGCATGGATGTAAGTACGACGTCATAATGACGTCATGCACCTGATGGGATAGGCAGGGCATTACGACGTCGATTCGACGTCATGTGCCTTCTGGAACTAACTGACAAAAACAAAAAGGGTTCAACAGATTCAGTTTTGAATCTCTTCATTTAGAACCAGTTCCAGTAAGAGAGGGGTTACCTCGATAGGGGTGAAACGATAGCTTCCTTACAACAGATATACGACAACAGTTTGGGCTTTGATTTTCTTTAGTAATTAGTAATTTTGAATCGGATATCCAGCTAGAAGATCTGCACAAAGAAGCTATGGTACGAGGGGAGTTCAATAAGTTTGTAGAACTCGGGGTTTAACTCACAGATTGGAGGATGGTTTCTACATCATTTTTCAATATAATCCCCCTTTACTTCAATGCATTTGGCCCACTTTTCTGTTAAGCAGCCTATGCCTTTTAAATAAAAGTTGTCTGTTTGGTCCTCAAATCAAGCCTCTGTAGCAGCCTTGTGCTTATCATCGTCCCGAAATCTCGTTCCACGCAAGTGGGACTTCAAATTTCGAAACAGATAATAATCACTTGGGGCCAGGTCTGAACTGTATGGAGGGTGATTTAACTGCTCGAACTTGCAATCACGAATAGCCGCTTGTGCAACTCTGGACTCCACCCTTTGCTGACGATCTTGCATGTTCAGGTTTCTGGGTACCTACCTGGCAGATACTTTTGACATGCCTAAATGTTCATGGATTATAGTGTAAACACTTCCATTAGAAATACCACATTCTGAAGCAAGTTCGGCAACTTTGATTCGGCGATCGCTTAGCACAAGTCTCTCAGAACGGTCGATCATCTCCTGACTGGTGGCATCAGCAAGGCGACCTGGCCTTGGGTCATCTTCTTAAGGAGTCTCGCCCACGTTTAAATTCTGCTGACCACTTTGCCGCTGCTGTAGAATACTTTGGGCTACTATCACCATACACATCAGCCATGCGCCGATGGATTTCTTTGGCGTTTGCACCCTCCTTAGTGAGGAACTTTATGACTGCTCTGAACTCAATAATCTGACTTTCCATTTTTGCCTATGGGTATAGGTTTTCAAACAAAATGTAAGAGCAAAAAATGTACGTGTCGACTGAACGGCTGTTATCATTCAACTGACAAAGGTTTACAGTGCACAAAAATGAAATAAGAAATCTTGAATTCTATAGAAAAATACCGAGTTCTACTAAATTGTTGAACTCCCCTCGTAACGGACCATTAACCAACAATATCTGTATGCAAGAACACGCAAAAAACACTTTAAAAAATCCGTAGATTTTACGGCAAAATAACTGGCAACTGGATGCAAGTTCATTTACCGTAATTTTTACGGGCATCTGCCGGTAGAGTAATTGCGAAACTCGTGGTATGCAGCCCCAGATCCAGGGGATGGGCTTTGGGGCTTCAGCCCCGCCATCTGGGCCTTTATGTTATTTACATTATGTCTCCAGACAATAATGAGTATCTGATAACAGTTTGAGATAATTTATCTATAAGGTTAGATAAAATATATGTTGTGATATCTCATTGGAATCGCCTCGGCGAGGCGATTCTAATGAGATACCACAACATATATTTCAAGGCAAAAATGACATTATCAAAAATTCTCATCAAATAGATCCCTACCTATGTTATATGTGTTCAAGCCCCCCCCCCCCCTCCCCTCCCCATTCCCCACACACACATACATCTCGGCACCTCCCAGCCCTACCAGTTTATCACAGCCCCGGTCTGGATCCGGGCCTAGTATGGTTGTGTTATTGTGTCGAAGGGCTGTATCGCAAAAACAATTCCATTCCTATTCTACACTTCCCTGCGGGATGATCCGGCCTGAAAATGTTTACGGGCGCCCGTAAAAATTAAGGCAAATAAGCTAGCAGCGAAATACCAATTACATTGTATTTAACCATTTATTGTGAAATCTACGGAAATGTTTTAAAATGTACCCACTCGGCACACGACGTTGAATCAATATTTTATCAACGTCATTAGCTTGATTCAACACCGATTCAATGTTGTTTTAATATTGTGGTTCAAGTGGAGATGCCCTTGTGTTTGCCCTGAAATTGGTTCCCGAACAAAATTGGTAGTAAAATGGAATATACAAATTTTATTTTTGATAAAATCTGTTAGCTTCCCAGTGAGGACACAACGTTGAACCAACATTAAATCAACATTGATTCAACGTCATGATATTGAATCAACTTTGATTGAATGTTGATTCCACATTGTGTGCCCTATGGGTTTATTTATTTATTCATTTATTTATTTATTGTTTTCTAGATTCAATCCGTTCCGAGAGTTTTGAAACTGAATTCTTTCCAATAGAAAGGATCCAAAATGAAATTCCTGGTATAGCGTATACAGGTAAGCACAGGTACTATACTTATGCAGACATTTTGCTTCTGTGTCTTCCATATAATTGAGCCGCGACACGACAAAACCAACAAAGTGGCCCGAAAGTTACTGTTCGCAGTGGGCACATACGGAATAATTAGTAGTGCGTTAAACAATGTTGCTTTCTTCTCATTCTACCACAGGCGCTTGAAGTTCTATGCTATGAAACATATTTCAATGCCGCTAAACATCTAGGCTATGAGCCATTTTGAAGAAATCTTACGAAATGACCTATAGACTACGTCAAGTATAAAGGGTTTTGAGGGGTTTTTTTAGCATAGAACTTCAAGCGCCTGTGATTCTACACGATTTTATAGCTGCAGTGACTCAACTTCTGAATCAACCCTCGTATGCCAGTATTACTATTTTTCTGGCAATTTCTTATTTCTGTCTTTATTTCAGGTCACCTAGCTCGCACTAGAAGAAAGAGAATGACAAAAATAATAAGTAAGAAGACATCTTCTAGTCTGTATATTAAAAGATATTGCGGAAAGACTAAATTCAACAGTACCATACATGTCAATCGGAACACCGCTCGGCCAATTCCGTGAATCACGGAATTGGCCGAGCGGTGCTCAGATTGTACCATATGTATTCGGTTATAAAACGTGGATTTCAGTTCTCTAGAACGACCCAAATGTCTAAATCAGTCTTTTGAAATTCTGCTGTAGCAAGTTTTTTTCCCTTTCCAAAACAATCCTAAAAATCTAGATCCGTCTTCTGTCTTCAAGATGGATCTAGATTTTTAGGATTGTTTTGAAAGAAAAAAAATCCGTTTTAAAATAAAAAAGAGGGTATTTAGTTTAACCCTAACCCTTTGTTATCATGTTTCTTCCAGCAAATCTATATTAAATGAGGGACATAACATTTTTCATTTCATCTCCATGTTCCATATGTTCCATATTATTATTATTATTATTTATTCATTTTAATATTATTTATTTATTTGTTCTTTTTCATTTATTTTTTTAATCTATAATTATGTATTTTTATTTATTTTTTTATTTTATTTTATTTATTTTTATTTTTTTATTATTATTATTATTTTTTTTTTTTTTTTTTGGTTGTTGTTTTCGCCATTTTTACAAAGTTTTGTCACACTTGTTTTCTTCCCTGTGCAATAAAAACATCTACTCTTGAAGGAAATGTTTTTCTCTTATTGGACCAATTCTTTTACTTTATTTATTCATTTATTTTCTGTCTTTTAATTTTTTTTTCAAGTTGACCTCAAGGGAAGCCAAACAGAAAATGGCAGATTTTTTCCCTAAAAGAGTATCCACACACATTAAGGAAAAATTAAGATTCTTTTATTTATTTTTTATATATATATCGCAGAATTGACTCATTTATGCCCAGAGGTCCATACAACAGACAAGGCTGGCAAATAGTGCAGACGAGATCAGACGCCGCATGACGCGGCGTCTGATCTGGCCTGCACTGTTTGCATGAGAAAATGGGCATACCTCTTTAAAATAAGAATAACAAAAGTTCATTAAACCAGACCCCTTAACAGATAAACGGACTAATCCAGACTTAAAAGACAGAAAAGCCCACTGGGCACAAATGGGTTAACTCAATAGCTCGACTTAGCTGAGGTTTTCCATTTCCATTTTAGGCTTCGCTGCCAAAAAAGCGTCGAAAATTTTGAGAAAATTATTAACAGGAACACAACGACTACCTGCAACCAGTCGATACATCCAGCTGTCTTTAAAACGAGGCTCCTTTCTCAACGCTGTAAATGACTTCTATTCATTTGAACCGACAAGGGTTGCCACGTATTATGAACAAGGGGTACGTTGGTGACATCCCAGCAGGCACACAAGGTTGAATCCATATCAAATCAACCTTGATTCAACGTCATGACTTGAATCAATATTGAATCAGCCTTGATTCAACGTCATCAATATAGAATCAGCCTTGATTCAACGTCATGACTTGAATCAATATTGAATCAACCTTGATTCAACGTCATGACTTGAATCAATATTGAATCAGTCTTGATTCAACGTCATGACGTTTAATCATGGTTGATTCAATATTGATGACGGTTGAATCAAGGTTGATTCAATATTGATTCAACCTTGTGTGCCCAGTGGGATTGTTTTCTGTATACAGGTATAGATGAAACATAACCATTGATTAATTGGTTGGCTGGTTGGTTATTTTGGTTAACCGGCCTTTTGAGACAATATTTCAGTCCATATCTGGCCGTCTCCCAAAGAGAGGGAGAAAGAAGAGAGAAATGATAAACGAGAGAAAGAATTCCAAACAACCCCCACCCGCACCCACTGCAATGACAGTAGGCCCTTGCTCTACTTTTATCTAAATCAGTAGGACGCCCCGGCACTGGAAGTTATACCCAGCACCATCGCACCACCCACCCCCCCCCCCCTAACCATTGCTTAACCTCGTTTAAAAGTGGTATATTGTTGGTGTCGCACCGGAACGGATGGGAGAGGTGGGGAGTTGGAGTGAGAAATCTTGTGTCAGATATACAGCAGGAAATGTATAAACCATTTGATATATAAAAAAAAGGTTGTAGGTTCTTACTACACATTGTCCTGGAATTGAGCAATCTCTCTCTCTCTCTCTCTCTCTCTCTCTCTCTCTCTCTGACTCGTGTGAAAACGCGTAGCAACTGTAAAGTTGTATATACTATCTGTAGAACTTTTAAGTCGTAGTTCTCGATTCAATACTGATGTTGTTGTTTTAGAAGACAGTTAAAATTAATAAGGAAACAGGAACACCAAGAAGTAACTAGAAAACAGTAACACGAATAAGGAACCAGGGTTCGAGGTTATAAACTTGAGAATAATCTCAAACTCAAAATAAAACGCAATGATTGGCTGCTTCCGAGCATGTGCTCGGAAGCAGCCAATCAGTGTGGGCACATTCTCGGAAGCAGCCAATCAGTGTGATTTATTTTGAGTTTGAGAATGTACTCAAGTTTTATAACCTCTGGGCCAGGAACAAAACAGGAATCAGAAAAGTGGAATCGGGAATCAGAAACTAGGAAACTAGAACAAGAAAGAGATTCAGAAAGCGTGAAAAATAGGATCTTTAGTATCAGTCACGTATAACGTTATAATAACATTAACACGAATTTATTTATTTATTTACTTTTTTTATTTTTTTTTTTAGAAAATCTAAGTTTCTGTTGAAAGAATTTCAGTTTGTAATGTCATTGAAAATTTGGCGGCGCATTGCAAAAGTGTTTGGCATGCTCCGATACTAATGACGTCATAGATCTGTTACAATAGCAACTAAGGTCTCATATTAATGCAAAAGTGACGTAATCGAGACGTCATTCTGTCAAGGTATTAAGCACAAAAGTTGATAATTCCATAGCTACTATGATAACAGATCTCTGATGTCATTGAAATTGGATCATGGCAAACAACATATGCCATGCTTGCCTCGAATGATAAATGAAAAGAAACCTGAAATTCATGCAAAGAAAAAGTGTGATTGACTCAAATCTATAAATCATTCAAAAACAATTTAATTCTCTGTTCATTTCAGCGCGACTTTGCGAACCAAATACGTGCTTATGAAAATACTCTTCTTGTGCGTACGCTTGCATGTGCGCGCGCGCCTTATATTCACCTATTGTTTTAGCTCAGTTTCTAAGTAACCACAAGGAATAGAGTCTTCAAACTTGCTCAATAGATACATCTGATCTGGAGAAGATCTACCGAAAGCAGAGATGTATATTGGGCCATGACCTATATTTCACTGTTGATAGAACATAGTAAAAAAAGCTGTTGCATTAAGCTCAATTCTAAGTGACCAGGAAGGAATGTCGTCAAACTTGCTCCAAAGATACAGCGGGGAAGATCCCATGAAAACAGTGGTGCACATTGGGCCATGACCTATATTTCACGGTTGATTAAACATAGAAAAAATATTCACCTGTTACGTTTAGCTCAATTTATAAGTAACCACAAGGGTTACAGTCTTCAAACTTGCTCCATAGATACATCTGGGAAAGATCTATTGGAAGCAATGATACATATTTGGCCATGGCCTATATTTCACGGATAATTGAACATTGAAAAAATATTTACCAGTAGCGTCTAGCTCAGTTTCTAAGTCACTAAAACGGACAGAGACTTCGAACTTGCTCCATAGATACATCTTGGGAAGATCTACTGAAAGCAATGATGCATATCAGGCCGTGACATACATTCCAAGGGTGATTGAACATAGAAAAAATATTCACCTGTTGCTTTTAGCTCGGTTTTTAAGTAATCAATATGGATAGAGTTTTGAAACTTGCTACCCTGGACGACCTAGGGGAGCTCTACTGAAAACAGTGATGCTTATCAGGCCATGGGCTACATTCCATGGTCCAGTGATTTTGCCATATACCTCGAAGACTATTTGCTGTATGAACACGATAGCTTGGGATTATAAGTAAAATGACTCGATGTTGGACCTCAACTAAAAGTAAGTCACAGTGACCTGCATTTTATAGGCAGTGATTTTTGCCTTATATTCTTATATATTGCAGACTGTTTGATGTCTGTACATGATAGTTTGGGATTATAACTTTGTATGACCAGGTGTTTAACCTAAATCTAAAAGTAAGTCACAGTGAATTATATTTCGTGGGCCGATGATTTTGCCTTATATCTTGAAGACTGTTTCGTGTATGAATATGATTGCTTGGGATAATGACTCAGTATGACGAGATGTTTTCCCTCAAACTAACAGTAGGTCACAGTGACCTATATTTCATGGTCCAGTGGTTTTGCTTCATATTTCTAACACTATTTCTTGGATGTACTTTATACTTCGGTTAAAAGTGGGCTAACACTGTGAGTTACTTCATACTGATTGTAGGTCAAAGTTACTTATATTTCGTGGTCCAATGATTTTTGCCTTATACTTCTATTACTATTAAATGGATTTGCATCATATTTGGGTTAATGATTTAGGCTGACACTATGAACGATCTCATCTAGCTGGAGGCCAGTGTGACCTATATTTCATGGTCCAGTGATTTTACATCATTAGCTCACCTGAGCCGAAGGCTCAGAGGTGAGCTTATAGGATGGGAGTCGAGCCGTCGTCCGTCCGTGCGTGCGTGCGTGCGTGGGTGCGTCAACACTGTCAAACATTAATATCTCAGAAACCAGTGGGCTGACTGCAATCAAATTTTATCTGAAGCATCATTGGGGTGGGGGAAAGGCTGCATTAGGTTTTGGTGCAGATCAGCTCAGAACTCTGGTTTCCATGGCAACAGATAGCCCCCATAGGGTTATAATGGGGAAAACGGCGTCATCACATTTTCTCGACTGTTTTTGCTTAGATCCTTATCATACTTGCAGGTAATGGTGACATACATAAGAGCTTGGATGAGTTCGAAATTTGGCCGGATTCGAGCACAGACTACGGAGTTAGCTGCCCTTGAGCGTTTGAAAAAAATCCCATAGGGTTATAATGGGGAAAATGGCGTCATCACGTTTTCTCAACTGTTTTTGCTTAGATCCTTATCATACTTGCAGGTAATGATGACATACATAAGAGCTTGGATGAGTTCGAAATTTGGCCGGATTCGAGCACAGACTACGGAGTTAGCTGCCCTTGAGCGTTTGAAAAAAATCCCATAGGGTTATAATGGGGAAAATGGCGTCATCACGTTTTCTCAACTGTTTTTGCTTAGATCCTTATCATACTTGCAGGTAATGATGACATACGTAAGAGCTTGGATGAGTTCGAAATTTGGCCGGATTCGAGCACAGACTTCGGAGTTAGCTGCCCTTGAGCGTTTTGAAAAAAATCCCATAGTGTTATAATGGAGAAAACAACATCATCACATATTTTTAGAAAAAATTTGTCATCGCTCTATTGCCTACATTTCTCAATGGATTTTAAAATAAATTCACACAAATGTAGGGCATGACAAGATCTCGAGCAAGTTCGACTTTCAGGGTGCTGCACCCAAGGTCAAGGTCACCGTGGCTATTTTCAGAAAAACTTTGTCATCACTCTAGCGCCTACATTTCTCAACCGATTTTAAATAAACTTCGCACAAATGTAGGGCATGACAATATCTCGAACAAGTTTGACTTTCAGGGTGCTGCGCCCAAGGTCAAGGTCACTGTGGCTATTTTTAGAAAAAACGTCAGCGCTCTAGCACCTACATTTCTCAATGGATCTTAAAATAACTTCACACAAATGTAGGGCATGACAATATCTCGAGCAAGTTCAACTTTCAGGATGCTGCACCCAAGGTCAAGGTCACTGTGGCTAATTTTAGAAAAACTTTGTCATGGCTCTAGCACCTACATTTCTACATGGATTTTGAAATAACTTCACATAAATGTAGGGTATGACAATATCTCGAGCAAATTCGACTTTCAGGGTGCTGCCCCCAAGGTCAAGGTCACTGTGGCTTTTTTAGCTCACCTGAGCCGAAGGCTCAGAGGTGAGCTTATAGGATGGGAGTCGAGCCGTCGTCCGTGCGTGCGTGCGTGCGTGGGTGGGTGGGTGCGTCAACACTTTCAAACATAAATATCTCAGAGACCAGTGGGCCGATCGCAATCAAATTTTATCTGAAGCATCATTTGGGTGGGGGAAAGGCTGCATTAGGTTTTGGTGCCGATCAGCTCAGAACTCTGGTTTCCATGGCAACAGATAGCCCCCATAGGGTTATAATGGGGAAAATGGCGTCATCACGTTTTCTCGACTGTCTTTGATTAGATCCTTATCATACTTGCAGTTAATGATAACATACACAAGAGCTTGGATGAGTTCGAAATTTGGCCGGATTCGAGCACAGACTACGGAGTTAGCTGCCCTTGAGCGTTTGAAAAAAATCCCATAGGGTTATAATGGGGAAAATGGCGTCATCACGTTTTCTCAACTGTTTTTGCTTAGATCTTTATCATACTTGCAGGTAATGATGACATACATAAGAGCTTTGATGAGTTCGAAATTTGGCCGGATTCGAGCACAGACTTCGGAGTTAGCTGCCCTTGAGCGTTTGAAAAAAATCCCATAGTGTTATAATGGAGAAAACAACGTCATCATATATTTTTAGAAAAACTTTGTCATCGCTCTATTGCCTACATTTCTCAACGGATTTTAAAATAACTTCACACAAATGTAGGGCATGACAATATCTCGAGCAAGTTCGACTTTCTGGATGCTGCGCCCAAGGTCAAGGTCACTGTGGCTATTTTTAGAAAATCTTTGTCAGCGCTCTAGCACCTACATTTCTCAGCAGATTTTAAAATAACTTCACACAAATATAGGGCATTAAAAAAATATCTCGAGCAAGTTCGACTTTCAGGATGCTGCGCCCAAGGTCAAGGTCACTGTGGCTATTTTTAGAAAAACTTGGTCATCGCTCTAGCGCCTACATTTCTCAACGGATTTTAAAATAACTTCACACAAATGTATGGCATGACAATATCTCGAGCAAGTTTGACTTTCAGAGTGCTGCACCCAAGGTCAAGGTAACTGTGGCTATTTTTAGAAAAACTTGGTCATCGCTCTAGCGCCTACATTTCTCAACGGATTTTAAATCAACTTCACACAAATGTAGGGCATGACAATATCTCAAACAAGTGTGACTTCCAGGGTGCTGCGCCCAAGGTCAAGGTCACTGTGGCTATTTTTAGAAAAACTTTGTCAGTGCTCTAGCACCTACATTTCTCAATGGATTTTAAAATAAATTCACACAAATGTAGGACATGACAATATCTCGAGCAAGTTTGACTTTCAGGGTGCTGTGCCCAAGGTCAAAGGTCACTGTGGCTATTTTTAGAAAAACTTTGTCATCGCCCTAGCACCTTCATTTCTCCATGGGTTTTGAAATAACTTGACACAAATGTAGGGTTTGACAATATCTCAAGCAAGATCGACTTTCAGGATGCTGTGCCCAAGGTCAAGGTCATTGTGGCTATTTTCAGAAAAACTTTGTCATCGCTCTAGCACCTACATTTCTCAACGGATTTTAAAATAAATTCTCACAAATGTAGGGCATGACAATATCTCGAGCAAGTTTGACTTTCAGGGTGCTGCAATCAAGGTTTTTGATTAGATCCTTATCATACTTGAAGGTAATGATGACATACATAAGAGCTTGGATGAGTTCGAAATTTGGCCGGATTCGAGCACAGACTACGGAGTTAGCTGCCCTTGAGCGTTTGAAAAAAATCCCATAGTCTTATAATGGAGAAAACAACGTCATCACATTTTCATTTTTCATGGGATCCTCTTCATACTTGCAGGTAATGAGGATATGCATAAAAGCTTGGATTAGTTAGCATTTCGGCTAAATCCCGCCACTGACTATGGAGTACCTGCCCTGAGCATCCAAAAAATCAATATCACCACTTTTTCTTGGTTTCTACTGATCCGATCCTTTTCAAACTTGCAGGTAATGAGGAAATGCATAATATCTTAAACAAGTTCAAATTTTGGCCAGATCAGGCCAACCACTAAGCAGTTAGCTGTCCTTGACAGCTCTATTGTGCTCTTGATCGGATACTTTTTAAACTTGCATATATTAAATGAGGGCATACATAATGTTTTGGATGAGTTTAATTTTCAGCCTGATTGGACCACTGACTGTGGAGTTAGCTGCCCTTGAGCATCTTAAATATCCCCATAGGTTTACAATGTCTCTCAGGTGAGCAATTGTTGCCCTTTGGGCTACTTGTATTTCTAATACTTTTTCTTGGATTCGCGTTATACTTGGGTTAATGGTGGGGGGCTAACACTGTGTGTGACCTCATACTAACTGTATGTCAGTGTGACCTATATATCATGGTTTAGTGATTTTCCTTCATATTTTTACACTTTTACATGGATTTTCATTGTACTTGGTTTATGGGTTTGCGCTGACACTGTGAGTGATCGCATTCTAATTGTAGGCCAGTGTGACCTATAGTTCATGGTCCAGTGATTTAAGCCAACATTTCAAAATTATTTTGATGGATTTGAATTATACCTGATTTTTTTTTGTTTGGGCTGACCCTTTTGGTGACCTCATACTTATTGTACGTCAGTGTGACCTATTTCATGGTCGAGTGATTTTAGACAATATCTCAAACATCATTTCATGGATTTGCATTATACTTGGGTTTTGGGTTTGGGCTGACACTGTGAGAGTCCTCATGCTTAAGTCACTGTGACCTATATTTCATGGTCCAGTGATTTTAGTAAATATCTATAACATTATTTTATGGATTTGCATCGTACTTGGGTAAATTGGGTAAATACTGTTTTGTATATACTGTTCTTCGATTTGTATATACTGTTCTTAGGGAAGGGCTGTAACTAATGTTGGTAGAACTTGTAGCCCAACCCTGTATTGTTAGTTCTAAGACAATAAAATATGTTTAAACTAAACTAATTGGGTAAATGCATTGAGCTGACACTGTAAGTGACCTCATACTAATTGTAGGTCAGTATGACTTATACTTCATTGTCCAGTGATTTAAGCCAATCTCTTAGTGATTTAAACCAACATCTCTTACCCTGTTTCATTGACTTGTCTTATACTTGGTGTAATGGTGCATTCAGATACAGTGAATGACCTCATGCCACTTATAAGTCATTGTGACCTATATTTCACAGTTAATTCATTGATATTGTCATACATCTGGCAATATTTTAAAGGTTTGAATTATTCTTTGGAGAACTGTTTATTCTGACACTGCAGTTGATCTCATTTCACTAGGCAGGTATTGTCCGTTGCTAAAGTCAAGCTCCTATAAGCAGGGCTTTATTTTCTTCTGACAATTCTTGTTTCTAAAGTCATGTTTTATTTGCAACACAGATAAAGGTCATGATTGGGCAAGCTGGAGACAAAGTCATCCGCCTCACACATAAGGGTACCAGTGGCTACCCGGAACTTGATGTCCGGAAGAGTCCTGACGATGCCACTCCTACCATCTATAGAATTGTATATCGAGAAAATTGACATTCTGTGGAATTAAATTTAAATTACTTGGAAATAAATTGTTTGATAATATGTTATTTTTCATTTTGTTTTTACTAGCCCCTTTTTGCTCAGAGGACTATCAAATAGTTGAGTCCATTGTCAATTAAGGGGTGTCTGGTTAGTTTAATTTTATATATTTTTCATTATTTTAGGAGACACATCCATTCATTTTATGCAAATAGTGCAGATCCTGATCAGACGCCGCATTTTGCGGCATCTGATCAGGGTTTAAACTGTTTGCATTATGCCCTATTTATGGGAATATATAAGGGGCACAATTCAACGAGGAAACAGCATAAATTAAATGCCTAGTTTAACTAGGCATTTAATTTATGCTGTTTTCTTGTTCATTCGTGCCCCTTATTATAATTTGCCTGCTTTTGTCAGAAATTTAGGACCTGGTCAATTGATTTTGCTTTTGAAAGCTGCAAATAACCTTCTGACTGCATAATATCAACTTATTAACTGGTGTGAGTTTTATTTTGACTATAAAATAGGGCACTGTCTCAGACTACCCCTCAGAGCAAAAATTTATAACGTTTCTCATTGAGTTCATGTCCTTGAAGTGAAGGGGTCATTAATTAAAGGAAAGAATTAGCTCTCCTAAGAGCAAAGTCTTTCCTTTAAGTGTTGACCTCTTTGAGAAGAAGGGCAAAATTGAATACAGCTGAGTTCCTCACCCTAAAAGTATATTTGAGCCCCGTCATGTGACTTCCAACAGTGTGTCAATTTTGTCATGTGATCTTCAGATCAACCTTCTCATTCACACAGGGTAATCAGAGACCTCACTGTTGGCTCTATGGCTAGAATCACTTCAATAGATGGCTGATGTGATAAGTAAAGGTTCTGACTAGACTGCACTTATGTGCAGTCTGATCAGAGCCTTTGCTTGTCACCAATGCCACATTGTTGGAACTCACATAATGTGGCTCATTTTATTCACCTTAAGCGATGATCCATAACAACAAATACATAGTTTCTAAAAAAATTATTGCAATATTTAATCATAAAAATACCTTTCACCATCAATACAAAAGATAGATCATGCTTTACCTGTTAATCAATTCTAAGGTGTTTTATTATACAGGGTTGCCACATATCATTCTTTTCAAAATTCCATGACTTCCATTATTTTTCCCTGACATTTTACAGTTTTCCATAACCTTTTTTATGGATCCACTCCTTGCCTCTTTACTTCAACAGTGCTAACTGTATCACTCGGAAATTTTCAATTTCCATGAAATTTTCAATTTCCATGACTTTTCCTTGACTTTTCAAGTACTTTCTATATGAGCCGCAACATGAAAAAAAACAACAAAAAGGCATTTGTGCCCAGTGAAGACTCAGATCAGCCTGGGCATCCGCCCAGTCTGATCAGAGTCTTCGCTGTCTGCATGGAGCTAAGTTGGACCCTTAGCTACCCTTTTAGCCCATAGCAAAGACTTTGATTAGACTAGGTAGATGCCCTGGCTGATCTGAATTTGCGCTGGGCGCACAACCACTTTGTTGGTTTTCTCATGCCGCGGCTCATATTTTCTTGACCAACCGCAAAATTCCCTGACTTTTCTTTGACCTGGAAAAAAAAGCATTTTCCAGATGTTTTTCCCTCACCGTGGCAACCCTGGTATAGGTACACAGTCAAAATTTTACTGTCATACTACAAGTCAAGTTTCTACTGCAACCAACGTCCTTCTAAAGGCGATGGTAATCTGTTACAGTCAACTGTCAGATAAAATATTCTGCCAAAAAACTATTTCTATTTATTCAATTATAACGGTATTAAAACCGCTCAGTTAAAGTCGTGGTAACTAGATTTGTGACGTCAGAGCCTCGCTGTACTCTGTAAACCTCGCGCTAACAAAGTGACCGCCGCGGAAGTCGTTAATAATGCAGCTGACAGGTACCGTTAAAGATAAATTTTGTGGCTAGGATCAACTGAGCAGACGTCTATGAAAAATTTACTTTGATTGTCTGTCTTTTAAATATTTTGAGATAAGGGAACGTTTCTAAACCTGCTCCAAAAACGACATGTTGCAGCAGTGGATTGACGCGTAGTTTTTGCAGAAGGAAACGACTTCTGTGACTCCTGTTTGCTATTCAATATGTTGAATCCCTAAAAATGGTGGTAACACTCAAAAGAAAGAGTTTGCTCCGACAGAGCAAATGAGCTGCAACACCAGAAACCCAACAAAGTGGTTGAGCATGCAGCGCAGACTCAGATCATCCTGGGCATCAACCCAGTCTGATCAGACTCTTTGTTTGCAAAGCGCTTAAAGGCTAGCTAAGGGTCTAAGCTACCTGCATGCGGACAGCAAAGACTCTGATCAGGCTGGGCGGATGCCCAGGCTGATCTGAATCTTTGCTGGATGTACAACCACTTTGTTGGTTTTCTCGTGTCACGGTTCAAATTTTTTCCATTAAGAGTTGACCCCCAATGTAGTGAGAGGAAAAACGAAAATGGCAGGGTTGTTTCCCATGACTTAAGCAAATTCATTCTTTACAGAGTAGACCCTCAAGGGAAGCAAACAGGATTTCACAAAAGTTGTTCCCCTTTGCCAACTGTCAGAATATCATGGAGATGTACCCATATACCATAAATGAGACATTCCTAGAAAGGAAGACAGACTGAAGGTTGTAGATTCCAGTTCAAAAATCGGTGGGTCTAGGATAAGTATTTAATATCAAATAGAAATATAATATAATGAAAATATAAATGCAATATATGAGGAGGCCAATGCCTAAAGCTACTCACAATAATACTTAAATTCCAGCAAAATGCACCCACTATTCTGATTATATAACCATTTCCATAGATAATTAAAAAAAACAATACATAAAAATAAACAGGAAGAAAGCAAAATTGCAAAATTAGAGCCACTTTTTGTATTTTGCAGCTCAAATTATCTAAGAGTAATTGAGCCGCAACAGGACAAAACCAACAAAGTAGCATGTGCACCCAGTGAAGACTCAGATCAGCCTAGGCACTCTCCCAGGCTGATCAGAGTCTTAGCTGTCCATAAGGAGCTAGACTCTTAGCTACCCTTTAAGTGCACAGCTGTAAGCCTGATCAAACTGGGCAGATGCCCAGGCTGATCTGAGTATTTGCTGGGTGCTCATGCCACTTTGCTGGTTTTGTTGTGTCGCAGCTCAATTGTCTAAAGTCCTCACTATATGAAATTCTGACTTGTTCAAGCGAGCATTCACCAATACACTGGCTCATTAGTTCATTCATCTACACAACCTAATACATCTATGAGTATATTTTGTGCCCATACAATTTCATTCTTTCATTCATTTTCATAGTTTTATTTTCTAACCTATATATTTCCAATTTGACCTAAAACCAAATTATAAACAGAAGAATTGAGATAAGCTGCATATATGCCAAGTCTCACTAAATGCCAAGTCTCACCAAATGCCAAGTCTCAAAATGCCAAGTCTCACCAAATGCCAAGTCTCAAAATACCAAGTCTCTGTAAATGCCAAGTCTCAAAATGCCAAGTCTCACTAAATGCCAAGTCTCACTTGGTGAGACAATACTAAGTGTGACTATACAGTCAAACCTGTCTTAAGGAGTCATCCCAGTGGACGCATAAAAAGTAGCTGCTAAAGGCAGGTGACCCCTTAATACAGGTTAATTTACACTGTTGTTTTTATCAAGGGAGCCAAAACAGTGGCTGATAAAAGCAGGTGACCCCTAAATATGGTGACCTCATAAGACAGGTTTGACTGTATCTCAATTTAGACCATATTGGAGCCGACTGTCATAAGAGGACAGTGTCACACCTAGCTATCTGCATTGCTGCAAAATACAACTTAACCAGAAAACCAGAAAACTTGGCGAAAAGTTACGCCACCAAAGGCAATGTCTGAATAGGAATAACTATGTCTCACTTGCAAACTACTCTAGGAAATATACAAAAATTTGATTATCAATAAAATATATCTATAAGAATATAAATAAACAAAACAAATAAAAAGGTACCCTATCACATACAGGTATAGGAAACTGCTTTGATGGAGTTGATTACAGTAAGTATTGGGAAAGATAGGTCTGAGCAAACAGTGCAGACCTAAATCAGACTGCTCCTGTTTGCCACAGACATGGCAGGCATACTATAAATAGAGAATCTTACATGAGTGGTCATGTATTATTGAATTTATTAACAAACTGGGGAAAATGATAAGATGCGAGGCTATGCTGAGTATCTTATAGGTTTTACCCCAATGAGTTTAGCAGATTAATACAGGAGCATAAATGCAAGATTCTATTTATCATATGACACTACAATCGCATTTTAGTAGCAAATTTTGCATAAAAATGTCACGATTTTCCCACTAGAAAATGAGACGTTTGTATGGATGTCAACGAATAACATTAAGACATAATTTGCATATTTAACCCACTAGTTGATTAGTGTTTTTAATGCATAGCTTTATTACATGCGCAGATATGATGTCATATGATAACAGGCAGGTAAGCTTACTACTTGGAAGCACCTGATCACACTTTCTTTTTTTTTATACAAGTCTGTGTATCAAAATATTTTGGATTTGTCAATATTTTTATGGTTTAGGAGTTCGGACTTATGAATTTGGTACTTTTAGCACTTGGCTCTATGTAACTATGGTAGTCATAGAAACATGTATTATGCACTGGTATATCTACATCTATATACATCTACGTATTCTATATAATTCTATCATAAAATATGGAAAATAGTGAAAAATAAAATATTTCAAAAAAAGAAATAATACTTCCAATACTAAATGCAACACTAGCTTTTCTATACATGTATCATGCATAAAACCCTCTCTCAATGAGCCACTGAGGAACAAAATGACATAAGAGCTGCATAGTGGCGATAAAACCAACAAACTGGCATAGGCACCTAGCATAAACTCAGATCAGCCTGGACATCTGCCCGGTCTGATCAGAGTCTTTGCTTTGCGCTTAAAGGTTAGCTAAGGCTCTAAGCTACCTCCATGCTGACAGCAAAGACTCTTATCAGTCTGGGTGGCTGCCCAGACTGATCTGAGCCTTCACTGGGCACACATGCCACTTTGTTGGTTTTGCTGTGTCAGAAATCATAAGCCTAAAGCTAGTCTGCATGGAGACACTCTCTGAGTTCAGTATGTGCTATTAGCAGGTACTGTAATGTGCCTAAATTTTGGGACACCTAAAAATAATTTTCCATTTCTTCCAAATAGAAATAAATTATTTTTTAGGTTCCCAATCCTAAAGCTAATTATGATATGTGATGTCACTCATTTTGGAGACATGTCCCTTAATAGTGGGCAATATCCTGTTATTGTCCTATTCAAATTTAATTATAACATGACCTTAACCTTTCCCCTAATGAGTGTATAGGAAGCAAAGTCTTGTGAAAATTTCTAATAAATTATGTTGCTATTAATGTCCCAATGTGCCAATCAATTTCATGTCCTGATGGCATTGAATGTAAACCTGTGCTTCTGTCGACATCCACCTCCAAAGTTCTAGTCTTCTCCCCGCACCCCCTCCCTCCACCACCATCCCTTACACATCCACCTTCCTCTCCTACCCTCTGTACCCAATAGCCAAAGAATGGGGTAGAAGAAGGTGGATGTGTAAGGGGTGGTGGTGGTGATTTTATTTTTCCTCTAACTCTATAAGACTCCAGATATAAGCATGCCCAACTTCTGTGCAGAAGAAAAATTGTCTGTTACAGAATAAACTGTATAAACTGGCCCAGAGGTTATAAAAAAAAGCACACTGATTGGCTGCTTCCGAGCACATGCTCGGAAGCAGCCAATCAGTGTGCTTTATTTTGAGTTTGAGATTATTCTCAAGTTTTATAATCTCGAACCCAGATGCTGTTTATCCCGTATTGTCTATGTGCTTTGTTAACTTCCAGGAATGACAAGACCTGTCCAAGTACAGAATAGCTCACCTGACAGCACCTTGCCCATCATATAAAATACTTTAATGTAAAACTTTAACATTTTGCTAACGCCGATGATGCCAACAGCGCTAACACTGCCACCTGGGGTAGTGCAATAGCTCTTCCTATACATGGGTACAGGAGAGCTAATAATAGGATACTGTCAGCTACTGGGAAAAGATTCCTTCAGCTTCATAAAATCAAGAGCTCTCACATTTTTTGCTGAAAAATAAAAGAGCAAAACCTTCACTTATTCTTTTGGCAAAAAATGGCAGTGTTTTCACAATGAATATATTTCAAAATTTAACGTCTATTTAACTTAAGATGTTGTTAGTTTTGAACAACTGGACCCATTGTTATTACTGTACAATAGGTCATTCTCTTAAAATTGCATACTTATTTGTTTTCAAATTTAAATAACATCAGTTGAAATGACTTTTGTTTGTATTTTTAAGAGAATACAGGGGAGCACTGTTACTGGCACAGTTTAATTTTGGCTTTTTCACAATTTTATATATACAACTTGTAAATGCTTAGCTATGTAAATGTATCAAAAAGCAATTACTAGGGGACATATGCTTCTGTGCCTTTAATCTATACTGACAATAGCAACAAAATTAATTTACCACAAAGTATAAATGTTTTACAGTACTGTAGCTTGGAAGACATTAAATAAATCACAGCTAAAATATTTGGGGCTGCTCTTATACATTTGTCATACATCAAAAGGAAAAGTTCTTAATGACCCCTATAACCCTTAGTAGGGTTTTTTGGAATTTTTTTCCATACCTTACACCCATGACAGATACTTTCCATATTAATCCCATTAAAGGTCCCAGACCAGAAGCATTGCTTTTTGAGAAGGGGGGGGGGCATTGTTTAGAGCCTAAAGTGTAGAAAATCAGCCACTGCCAAACTACCTCCAAAATACCTCTAATAAACAGTATCGCAAGTCTCCTATTTTTTGCCTCTCGTCTCAGTAGGGGTTAACTCTTAAACTAAAGAATTAGCTCCTCAAGGAGCAAGGTCTTTCCTTTAAGAATAGACCCCCATGACAGAGAGCTAATGCATCCAAAGAAGCAAGCAGGAATTCATGCATGTTAATACAAAATTTATTCTTCCGAAAAGAGGCAGGGGGCGTTTATTACAGCAGGGGCATTTATTAGGATTAATAAGGCATATTCTTGTCATATGCATGTGAAAACATTTCTAGTGAGTGGCAGTGCTGGCTGATCTGTGCCTGATCGGTTTGCACTGTAAGGGCCTTTTCCTTGTGCTTCACCTGCTATCTGCCATGTAAATAGCAGAATATGAAACTGGCAGCAAATGCTGTGCATGACTTGTCACTGTATTTGAGCCGCGACACGAGAAAACAACAAAATGGCATATGCGTCTAGTGATGACTCACATTAGCCTTGGCAGCTGCCAAGTCTGATCACAGTCTTTGCTGTGTGCTAAAATAGTAGCTACCGGTCTAAGCAACCTCTAGCGGACAGGGAAGACTCTTCAAGTAGACCATATATAGAAATGTTCATTACCCCATACAGTTGAATCAGAAAGGTGAATGGGTATATCTCAGAGGAAGCAACTCAAGCATTTTGTTTTTTGTCTCCCTTCTTAAAATAGGGGTCAACTGTCTGCAGAAATAATTTGCTCCTCTAAGAGCACAATCTTTCCTTAAAATATAGACCCCTGTTCATTTCATATGGAGAAGCAAACAGAAAGTCAGAAAAGTTGTTCCCCTTTGTAAATTGGGAGGAAATATGGAGGTGTACCCATGCACCTTTACAATCTATTTATGGTGACATAATTATCAAATAATCTCTTGATCCAGATCTCTATAATCAGAGCTCCAGATAAGAAGGGGCAACAGGGATAATTTTGGAATAATTTTCTTTCGTCTTCCATATGAGGCATGACACAACAGAACCAACAAACTGGCATGAGCATCCAGCAAAGACTCAGATCAGCCTGAGCATGGGGCCCTGTCTGATCAGAGTCTTTGCTGCCAGCATGGAAGCAGCCTAATCCCTAAGCTACCCTTTAAGTGCACAGCAAAGACTCTGATCAGACTGGGTAGACATGCCATTTTGTTGGTTTTGTCGTGTCACGACTCACATATTGTGGCCCCTGATTAGAACCGTCTTGCTGAGAAGGTTCTAATGAGAGGTCACAATGTAAGTTTCTAAAGAGAAATAGTAAAAATTATCTCGGAATTATTTCTGTTACCCCTTCTTACCTGGAGTTCTGATTATTTCTTTTGAAAATTCTTACAAACAAAATATTTACTAGCATAAATAAATATCACAATTCTGTTTTATCATTCTTTTTTACTTCTTTCTTTTTATCTTCCTTCTTTTTGTCTTTCTTTTTGTCTTCTTTCTTTTTGTCCTTGTCTTCTTTCTTGCTGGAATCTGATCCCTGTTTATGGTACATAAAAGAAAAGTAAGTGGACAGTCAAAAAGATGGTATTTGTTTTTGTTTTGTTTTTTTCAAAAAATTTGTGTCATGAGGCTAGTTGGTAGAGCTTAAATACCATTAAGAGCAGAGGACTTCTTTTATAGTTTTAGGAACAACTGCTAGCTTCACCACACAATGACAGCTGTAAGCCCAAATCTTAACTCATCTATTTACACTTTCTATGCATTATTTGACTTTAAAGACGAAACTCACTTAAATGTATAATTTCAGCATGTCAGAAGTTTCTTTTTAATTTTGAAAAATGTCAATGTCATCAACAACAGAAGTTTCCACTTTCCGTTGAAATTGGACCAAACTTTACTGTATTGCTTAAGTTTTAAGATGGGGATTTGTCTCTTCCGAAAACAATAAATAATATCTATATCCATCTTATAAGATGGGTCTAGATTTTTGGGATTGTTTATGAAGGGGAAATCCATCTTATAGCTGAATTTCATAAAAATTGCCATATTAATCCAATTCAATGCCCCTGTGGCACTGCATTTTGCAAAAGGGGGCTTTATTAACAGCCTAAAGTGTAGTAAATCAGCAACTGCCAAATAGTTCTATTAAAGACTACAGTAGAACTTCAATGGCTTGAATAGGCTTGGGACCACGAAAATTAGTTCCAGTCAAGGGTAATTCCAGCCTTCCATGGTTAGTTTCTACATAAATTGACCTCTAGGGACCAAGTAATGAGTTCTAGCCAGGCAGGGTAAACGAGCCATCAGGGTTCGAGCCATTGAAGTTTTACTGTATTAATGTGAATGGGTATAATTGCAGAGGGAGCAACTCTACTATTTTTGCCTTCTTTTAATAGGAGTCAACTCTTAAAGGAAAGAATTTGCTCCTCTAGGAGCAAATTCTTTCCTTTAAGAGTCAACTCAATGTCAAAGAGCTACTTCATCCAGAAGAGCTAACATGAATTCATGCAATATAACATTTTTTGGGAAAAGAGGCAGGGGCGTTTATAAGGATAAATATGGTATTAACATAAATGCAGAAACTTTGGAAGGATTAATTCCAGCCTTATAACCGAATGAATATAGTAAGCACACTGACCTCATTTGTGATATCATATAACTGAACAACAAATGTTTTGATGGAGATGAGTATAATTTTTTATTTATCTTATCTCAGTTAAGAAAAGATGTTTGAGATAACACAATAATGATAATCTTTATTTATACGATCATGAGTCAGACACATTACCAACTGCACCACTGTGCTCCACATGTTTATGACAAGAATTTCTCCCACACCGGATAAGGATATCTGCGTGTTTCCCCTGTACCTACAAATCTTATCTCAGTAATAATCTCACCCATGTTATCTCACCCAGGACAGGATAAAATCACGCAATGTCAATGCATTGGTTGTATTGGAGGTCACGTACCTACATCGTCAAGTGACGTTGGCATTTTAGATGACATTGTCACGAAAAAGGCAAACATGAAGTCAGTTTATGCACGCCAGACGCTAACGTAAAGAACCGAATGATGGTCATTGAAAGCGACGCCTTCTTTCAAAAACAAATAGAAACCTCTCAAGCACTAAAATAACAAGTTCTAAAGTTAAAACAAAACGTGATGTGCAAGAAAGAGTATCTTTCATGGGTATGAGGTGCGGACAGAAAAATCTGTCACTCTGGATCACAGTTCGGCATCACTCGGCACGCCTCGTGAGGCCAAACAGTGACCCTCGTGACGGATTTTTCAATCCACACCTCATACCCATGAAAGATACTTATAGTCCAACCCAGGTAAAAATGAGAGATATGCTATGTGGTATTCAAGAAAACATAAAGAAGAAAGGAAAGAAAAAGGCAAACTTACTTTGCTTGCGCCTATTCCAGGATAATTTTTGCCCTCTATCGTGACCTCCTCACACCTGTCTTGTTGTACGAGGTAATCTTTAACTTCCCATGCCATAGCACCGTCTTTTAGCATAAATATCACTCTGTTGTCACTAACCACATATCTAAGAACAAAACAGAAATGAGCCGCCATGCGAGAAAACCAACAAAGCAGTTGTGCGCCCAGCCCAGACTCAGATTAGCCTGTGCATCCACCCAGTCTGACTACATTCTTCGCTAAGCACTTAAAGAGTAGCTAAAGGTCTAAGCTACCTCCATGTGGGCAGTGAAGACTCTGATCAATCTGGGCGGATGCCCAGGCTGATCTGAGTCTGAGCTGGGGGCACAACCACTTTGCTGGTTTTCTCGTGTGGTAGCTCATATGTTGTAACTCCTCATTAGAACTGTCTCAATGAGACAGTTCTAATGGGAGGTCAAAACATATGTTTTCATTGAGAAATGTGAAAATTCATCTCATAATTATCCTCGAATACTCCTCTTATCTGGAGCTCTGCAGCTGTATTTCTAAAAAATATGAACAGAAGTTACCTCAAAATCTTTGTAATTTTTCCACTTAGTTTTGAGCTCTACATGCAGAACATGTATTGAAGTATCAAAGGGTATCTTTCATATCTGGAACAAGGATATCACACTTAAGGACCTGGATATTCAGTCAGCAACAAGGCTTGCCAACATTCTGACAGAAATATTCTGATCCTGAGGGTGGGATTTCCTTGCCCTCATACCAATACAGGGTTTATGTTACGGTCCAAAACCCAACTGGTCCACAGGACCAGCATGGACCTGATTTAACAGGTCCTCTCGATGTTTCTGCTGGTTTTCATTATAACCCTTATGCAATAAACATAAAAATTAGTTGGTCTGGAGGACCAGCTGATACAAAAATCAGCTGGTCCTGCCTAAAAAATCACTGGTCTCGGACCAACGGACTAATGGTTAATAAAACCCCTGCCACAGTCTTCCCTGAGCAGTGTCAGCTGACTTGACTTTTTACAGGGTTGCCACTTATCCCCCACTTCAAAATTCCCTGACATTTCCCTGAATTTTCCCTGACATTTTAAAGTTTTCCATTCACCTTTTATGGATCCAAAAGTTAAATTTACTCTTCAATTCAACAGTGCTAACTGTATCTTTTCAGACTTCCGGGCTACTCTAAAAGAAAAAGAATTTGCTCCCATGGGAGCAAATTCTTTTTTTTCAGAGAAGCCCCAAATCACGAGGCAGGTGTGTCTGGCTTATCTTTCTAGAATGTATATTTTTCCCCCTTGAACAGATTAAGTATATTTTCTGATGACTCTAGTAGCCATAAATTTGGGTCATGTGGGACAAGGCTAGTCACTGCAGTAATATAGTTACCTCTGAAGTTCGATGTTTGCATTAAATAAACTGCCTTGCCAAATCTGTGTGACTTTCTCTGTTTCTTCTTGGGTGGGATTACCTACAATGAAAACAGAAAACTAAAACGTGTAGAAGCAGAAATACAGTTAGTGGGGGTGTATGCTTTCAGAAGGATTTGCCTCTCATCTCAGTAGGGGTCAACTCTTAGATACAGTAGAACCTGTCTTAAGGGGTCACCAGTCTTTAGCAGCCACTTTTGGGGGTCCCTTGGACCAATATACAGTGCAAATGAACCTGTATTAAAGGGTCACCTGTCTTAAGCAGCCAATTTTTGTGGGTCCCATGGGGTGACCCCTTAAGACAGGTTTGACTGTATATGGGGTCCTTCAACATGTTATAAGCAGTTTAATTTTACACTACTTATAGACAAACCCAAGCACTGTATGCAAACACCACTGCCATGCCCAGCCCCCCCCCCCCCCACCTCCCCTCCACCATCTTGAAGGTGGGGCATTAAACAAAACCAGAATTTTATGTAATGTGCTGTATCGTCTGTCAGAGCAATGACACAAAATTAGGCTAAGCCTGAACACCCTGCAAAATTTAATGACGCCGACAACACAGGAAAAATAATACATACAGTAGAACTTCAGTGGCTCGAACCCTGATGGCTTGTTTACCCTGCCTGGCTAGAACTCATTCTTGGGTCCCTAAAGGTCAATTTATATAGAAACTAACCCTGGATGGCTAGAACTACCTTTGGCTGGAACTAATTTTCACAGCCCCAAGCCTGCTTGAGCCAATGAAGTTCTACCATATGGCGAGACAAAAAAAAAAGCTGTTAAAGGTAACACAGAGCTCTAGAAAAGAGGGGGTATTTGGTGATAATTAGGGATAATTTTTGTTAACTCTGCATAAAAACATATATTGTGACCCCTCATCTGAACCGGCTCAACGAGACGGTTCAGATGTGGGGTCACAACATATAGTTTCGATGTGAAATAAGAAAAATTATCCTTAATTATCATCAAATACTCTCTCTTATCTAGAGTTCTGTAACATACCTGAAACAGTGGCGAACAACATCAATGTTCTTCCTTTCTTGCTCATTTTCAGCATGCCCTCTGGATCACTGGGGTCCATTTTGTTGAGGTCTAGTTTTGGTGGTTCCCGTTTCCATTCTGGTAATTCATCCTCCTCTAGCTCATCCTCGTCAGCGTCCTGAAAATAAGATAATTTCAGTGCTCCAGAGAAGAAGGACTAACAGAGATAATTTAGTGATAATCTTCCATATTATTCCATGAAAACATGTGTTGTGACTCATCATTAGAACCATCTTGCAGAGACAGTTATACTATATTCTAATGCACTTACGTATGAAACGCGACGCCTGATTGGATAACGTCAAAAATTGCGACAGTATATCCTGCGATTTACTGTTGGAAACCCGACGTCATTATGTAACGTCGCTTCTCATTGGTTGACGTCTGGTTTTACGTCGCTGAAAGCGTTTGCTATTGGTACAAAGTAGCATACATTTTAGGTGAAAATGTGAAAAGTGCATTAGAATGGGGATAAAGTTCTGTCTTGAAAATTGTCATTTGGGGAGGTAAATCATTGGTTTTATGGTCGCAAATTGAGTTTTACGACTCCGCTGGCGCGTCGCCATAAAACGAAATTTCCGACCATAAAACCGATGATTTACCTCCCCAAATGACAGTTGTCAAGCCAGTTATCCCCTAAGTGATGGTAACAACATTGGTTTCGTTGAGAAATAAGAAAATTATCTACCCTATCTGGAGCTCTGCAATTTCTAATAATTATTATACCACTCTTATCAGAAAACGCCAACTTTTGTATGCAATATTTGGCTTTGAGCAAGGTCTACACTGATAAGGGTGGTATAAAATAGTTATACCATGGTTTGTCCGCCTGTATGGAGGATAATCCACTCACTAAATCTCCTTGTACAGGCGGACAAGCCATGGTATAACTATACTGAGAGGCGAAAGAAAGTATACAGAAAACGCAGCCTTGATTTTCCTTCAGATGTCTTCACACCTGATAATACCAGGGCAATGTTGATAAATACAATCAATTTCACATAATTTGCGACAATTTTCAGTACAATCGGCAAAAGGATAAGGAAATAACATGGTTTCAAACAGACAAGGGGTCTAAGTCAACACTGTCGCTGGAGTAGCTCCCCTTTAAACATACACTTTGGACAATAGAGATTAATTCTGTGCATTTTTATGCATTACATCGAAAAAAGGATGAAAGGTTTCTAAGTACATATCAAACTTATATGAAAAATGAGGTAAAGTATCAAATTTTCGTACCAAGAAATGATGCATTTGGCGTCTTCTGGTAGCATGCATTGAATATGCATTGAGTTCTTATGGGAACTTTATTTGCAATTTTCTTTCAAACAAACAAGTCAATGAGGGTCCTTTCAAGTGCACACAAAAGCAAGAAGCCAAACAAAAATTTTCCAAAAATTTTAAGTGAAAACTTCTAATACCGGATAAGATAGAGAAACATTTAATTCTCTATACTTTTAATTAAAAGGGAGATAATTTGAGTCATATAGCGTTTCTAACTACGGTTGAAGAAGTTTGGCGGGGGTTTCAGTTTAGATGACGATGTGGTTTTACTCAGAGACATTAGCGCTAGACATTCGTGAAGTGCAAAATGCTATTTGTCATGTGCAAAGCAAGTTTTGATTGGAACTGCTAAATTTGAGTTATGGGCCTTAACTTCATTATTAATAACTGCAAAACAATTTGTGTTTGTGTTTTGCACAGCTAGACGTTTGCCCAAAATGGCATTATTTATATTTCAATGCAGCCACTTACTCGAGACCCAGTAGTCAAAAGCAAAAACTGTATACTTTCTATTGCCTCTGAGTATATTTTATCCACATCTGACAGTACTTTTCTTTGAAGTTGCCAGTGCTGATAAATTCGTATAACTGTATAGTTATCATGAACTGTTATCATGTAAAGATATCAACCAATCATTACAGAGCTGCAATTAAACAAACTTCTGTTTCAGTAAACTCAGCTGTTTTCCTTTTGGGCACAGAAATATTTGTTAAGGGTATTCATTTGACTCCCCTCGCTTAGATGAGTCCTCACAACATATGTTACATGAAAATTATCCATTAAGCATATGATTGCATTAGACTCACCTCAGAGGTTATTGATGGTTACCAACTTTTTTCTGTGGAAAATGAGCATTGAATTAAGGTCACATACATTAAACTTTTGGGTAAGCAACTCTGCCATTTTCATTTTTGCCTCCTTTCTCAATGGGGGACAACTCTTGAAAGCAGGAATTTGCTCCTTTTGGAGCAAAGACTTTCCTTTAAAAGTAGACCACTGGGATGAGTTACGTCATCCAGAAAAACAATTTGTTCCCTTTGCATAAATTGGAGAAAAACATTATGGTCATAAAACATCAGAGATGAGTTTATCTTATCAAGATAGCGTAGGATGTCTTACACTTTTAGTTTTTTTTATTATCTGCCCTTGCCTAAAAACTGTCCACAGGTTAGGGAGAAGCTCAAATGGAGCTATATAGCCGGATCGAGAAAAATGAGTGGAAATTAAAGCATTATTGCTCCTGCATTGCACTGAAGCTGAACTGCAAAATTTGATATGAACAACAGTATAAAGGGTGACAAACCTTTTACGATTTTGTAAAAAAATAACTTCCACCGTTGCATTTTATGCAAATTGAGGAAAACTTAAATACAAGAATATCTTTGAGATGCCCCCTAAAACTGGACAGATATATCCACTTCTGTGTCCTGGTTTACATGCCTGCTACGCTGGGATCATCTCAGAGGTATCATTGGACTGCAATTATACTTAATTACATATAATTTATAGCAATGTCAGGGTATTGGGGAGAAACATGTTTGCATAAAAATGTGGTTCTTTCACAAAAACGCAACGGCAGACAAGTCAAATTGCTTTGCATTCCAACATGATTTTCATCAATACTAAAAGCACAGTACTTAAAATTTTGCAATTATATTCAAAATGGATTCAGGTGAAGAATCTTCAAATTCTAATGCAATTTCCATACCTCGATCGGGCTATATAGCTCGATCGGGCTATATACATGTAGCTCCATTTGAGCTTCTCCCTAACCTGGTCCATGTCATTACCCCTTAGCTGTATGGAATTTAGCCATGAAACTTTTTAAAGATGGGTTTGTCCTACTAAGAGAATGTCTCACACAAGAAAAGATGACTCTCACTGTTGAACTTTTAGAATATCCGCTGTCCTAAAGCTTGACAAATTACATGCGTCATAGCCTTTAAGCATTTATTAACAAAAACTTCACAAATGGCTTTAGCTAATAAGTGCTGTTTCGTGAATGTAAAAAGAATGTAAAAATCATAAGTCATCCATCCATTTGTGATCACAATGGACGGTATTACATATGTCTATACACAGCAGCTGCAGCATACACATTGACCGACAGGGGAGACAACTCAATATCAATAGACAGACCCGACCAGTACGCGGACACTACCAGTACGCGGACACTTTAGTGTTTTGCATCAAATAAACGCTACGATCCCTTCTGAATTCAACTGATTTTGTAACATTATTTCAAGGCGCACCTTTATTTATCATTTTGTCAGTCTCTTTTATATTTACACAACATAGTTTCAACTTTGCAGGACTGTTGCAGACGGGTATCACAATCGGTGCTTCAGTTTGGCTGCGGCAAACACACGAACAGGTAAAGTAAACAGTCATGTGCCAATATGAAATCAGAACAATCCTGTACAATATTTATACATTTTTATTAACTACATGCATCAATAATGTTATTAGTATTCCAGCTAATAAATGGCATCTCAGTTTACTCAGATGCTAAAGTGTCCGCGTACTGGTATGATAAGCCTGTTTCTATACAGCAAATAGCATGACCTCAACAGCGTCACGTAGCGCATGCGCACATGAATTTTTTCACGTGTTTCCTTTGTCTATACGCTACGATCCCTTCTGAATTCAACTGATTTTGTAACATTATTTCAAGGCGCACCTTTATTTATCATTTTGTCAGTCTCTTTTATATTTACACAACATAGTTTCAACTTTGCAGGACTGTTGCAGACGGGTATCACAATCGGTGCTTCAGTTTGGCTGCGGCAAACACACGAACAGGTAAAGTAAACAGTCATGTGCCAATATGAAATCAGAACAATCCTGTACAATATTTATACATTTTTATTAACTACATGCATCAATAATGTTATTAGTATTCCAGCTAATAAATGGCATCTCAGTTTACTCAGATGCTAAAGTGTCCGCGTACTGGTATGATAAGCCTGTTTCTATACAGCAAATAGCATGACCTCAACAGCGTCACGTTGCGCATGCGCACATGAATTTTTTCACGTGTTTCCTTTGTCTATATTTAGCATAATAATTTTCCTGAAATTGCATGCCCCTTCGGTAGCCCGGAACGCATTGGACTCTTAACATCAGACGAAACACCCTTAAATGTGTCCGCGTACTGGTCGGGTCTGTCTACACGAACCTCCCACTGATCAAAAAGTCGCTCTAAATCAGCATCGTTGTAGTCTCTAACATCTTTTTTCTTCCATTTATCTTTTTCATCTGTTTGCTTGTCATTCTTTTCATCCTTCTTACTTGTGGATTCAATCAAAGGCGCCACAAATAAGAAAATCAAAAGAAACGTCAAAGTGAAAGTACAGGTACACGCCATCATTAACAGCTTTCTTGATCAGAAAAACTTCGATAATCTGGCTAAAGTGCTAGTGCAAAAAACAAGTGCTACTAATCACCGCATCAATCCGACGACCCAGTCCTTATTTGTATCTGTTTTGAAACTCCAAGATGACTGATATCAACGAACAAACGAGAACGCAGATATGGGACATTTCACGAGGTTTGTTATATATATACTTTGCAAGGTCCTTGCACATATAATGGCTTCCCAGTTGGTTAAGCACATGGACAAGCATGACCTATTGTACGATTTACAGCACGGTTTCAGAGAAAAAGGTCATGCGAGACTCAGCTTAGCACATTGATTGAGGACCTTGCCAGGAGTGCGAGCGCAGGGAAACAAATTGACTTGGTGCTGTTGGATTTTTCAAAGGCGTTTGATAAAGTGAATCACTCCAGGCTTCTTTGGAAACTCCACCAGTACGGAGTCAGGGGGAAAGCACTAGGCTGGATTCGTGCCTTCCTTGGTAACCGGTCGCAGACGGTGGTACTTGATGGTGAGGAATCGGGTTCGGTCCCAGTGACGTCTGGGGTTCCCCAGGGCTCTGTCCTTGGGCCGATCCTGTTCCTCATTTACATCAGTGACCTACCAGATGAACTCACCTCAGAGGTTCGTCTTTTTGCAGACGACACGGCCGTTTACCTTACAATTGGAGGCACTGATGACAGCAGTGTGCTACAGACTGACCTGGACAAACTGTCCATGTGGGAGTCTAGGTGGGACATGGAGTTCAACCCCTCTAAGTGTCAGGTTGTAAGGGTGACAACCGCAAGGAAGGCAATAAATACTTTCTACCAACTACATGGGCAGACCCTCTAGGTTGTCACCAGTGCAAGATACTTGGGGGTTGATATCTCTAGTGGCCTGTCTTGGAACTCTCACATAGACAGAATTACTGCCAAGGCCAATAGCACCCTCGGATTCATTAAAAGAAATATCAAAATAGAAAATCAAAAGGTTAGAGAGACTGCCTATAACACACTAGTACGCCCCAGCTGGAGTATGCGGCACCTGTTTGGGACCCCCATACTCAAGATAAAATACTCCAGCTGGAAAAAGTCCAACGTCGAGCAACTCTGGACCACCAGTGATTTTGATCAACGGTCAAGCGTAACAGCGATGCTCCAAAATCTAGGATGGAGAACTTTGGAACAGAGACGGGCAGACGCGCGTCTTTGCCTCTTCTTTAAAATTGTATACGGACTTGTGGCAGTACCCCTCCCCAACTATATTCAGCCAACTCAAAGAATATCCCGGTACTGTCACTCTATGACTTTCCGACAAATTCATACCAGTAGGAACTATTATAAATACTCCTTCTTTCCACCGGCTATAGTACAGTGGAATGCCCTACCCGAGACTGTTGTTCGCTTACCAACCCTTGAGGCCTTCAAGGAAGCAGTTGGCAGGCTGCAACACTCAAGGCCCTAGATCTTGAAGTTGTTGTTTTTATCCTGATTTTAGCTACACTTATCTATTTCTAACCTATCACCTTTTATCCACTTCACTGTTCCACTTTTACTTACCTTTTATTTCAGCTAATATTCTGCGTTTTTCTGCTTGACGCGCGTCCCTGCCTAGAATGCCCGTGAGGGCGTGTGGCAGAATATATAGATAGAGATAGAGATAGATAGATATATTGCACTTAAAGCCGAGTGCTTTGCTCGACAAAAAGAATGACAAGTTCTTCTCTTCCTTTCTGGGAGAGTGGGATTGCGCTTATATGTAGGTGGAAGAGCCTTACCGTTTAGGCCCTTATAAAGAAGTAAATTAAGTTCTGAAGAAATAGCTCCTTTTGAGCAAGGAAACGCCAAAGAAATGAAAGTAGCAGATTCAGTTTAAGTTAGTCTGCTCATGACCCATAATTAAGTGTGAAACGCCGGCCATGCCCCCTATCACCGGCTTAAGAAGAACTTTATTTTCAAATGACTATGAATAAACTGACCGTAAAAGATAATCAGCACTATAATGATGTTCGGGGAGACGTTTTTCGGCTGCAACATGGCACAACACCAGCTGCAGTGAAGATAAGAAAATTTTGAATAGTTAGATCCTTTGGAAGCAAGGAATACACCAATGGAGTCTGTTCATGACCCGTAATGAAGTGTACAAAAATCTAAACGTCTAAAAGACTGTTGGTACTTTTGTCATGAACTCTTAACAAATCTCAACGCCCCGGCCGAGGATCGAACCGGGGATCCTTCGATTTTAAAGGTGAACACTTTACCATTTCCCTATAAAAGCCGGCTTGTACTGCGAAGCAGTACAAGTGTATGATATACCTAACCAATATCCTGTGACACTCCCCCCCACCCCAACTCCATATTGAATTTGTCCTCGAATTCACAGGACTACAAGAATCAACTGGAAATGAGACTTAAGGAGGTCTAATGCACATGTTATTTACGTTTGGGACTCTTAGAAAATCTGAATGCCCCGGCCGATGATCTTACCGGGGACCCTTTTAAAAGACAATCACACAACCACGTCGCTATAAAAGCCGGCTTGTATCGCAAGGCAGTACAAGTGTATGATATACCTAACTTATACCCTGTGATATTTTGAACTCCGTTTGTGAGCTGGGCTTATTAGCTCACCAGAGCCATAGGCTCAGGGTTACTCCCATAATATGAGATATCGGGTATTCTGACGTCCATATTTTATGTTTTTATGCTGATATTTACATTTTTACTTTCATTGAATACCCGATCTCTCATCTACCATTGAGGTTTTGCATTTGCATCTTTAACCATCAGTTGATGTCGTGGAAAAATATCGCCTTTAACAAGCAAAACAGACCTGCTTGTGTTTAGAACATGTTAAACCTGTTTAGAGACATACCAATTATCAACTTACCATGAACTGTTAACTTGTAAGTTGTGAGAAAAACGATTAAAATGATCAGAAATGAGATTTCCCGTAACTGGCAATGGCCTGTAATCCAAACAAATCCCACAATGCAACAGATTCCTAAAGCAAGAATTTTTTTTCCTTGGCGAAATAAAATTAATATGGATTTGATTAAAATATTTCTTCCCATTGAATATATGTGTGTAAAACAACTACACCTCACATATTTAATGTTTCTTTCCGCAAAAATACATATTTGTACAACATATTACACTGTTAGGTGTTTCTACAGACTGTTTTTATTATATTTGTTAATTTCGTTCAAAATTATAATTTTGTATTTACCGACTTTTGTCAAACAAAATGGATGCCAGTGGAAAGTGAAAAACCCTAACAAAAGAATCCAGATCAATCTGGCAAAGTAGAGTGTTCAAATCATTGAAGTTTAATGATAATTAACAGCTTATAAATTGATCTTTTTTATTCAGCTGTTATTTTCTCCAGACTTGATCAAAAGTGTTTGCTCTGGTTTCAAGTAGATGGTAGATAAAACGTCACTCTCCAAGAAACGAAAATGAAAGTAGAAATGAAAATGTCAGAATAAAAATAGGAATAATTAAATGAAATATTAAATAAGAGAGTGGCAAGTTTTATGTTATAGAACTAGCTCAGGGTGAGCTATTGTGGTCAGTCAATGCCTGTCGTGCGTCGTCAACAATTTGTTTTAAATGTCATCTTCTCTGGAACCACTAGGCCTAGGGCTTTGATATTTGGTATGAAGCATTGTCTAGTAGACCTCTACCAAGTTTGTTCAAATGGTGGCCCCAGGGTCCAAAATAGCCCTGGTGCAGGGGGTCTTGGGTTCGAAACTCAAATATACTTAAAAATCTTCTTCTCCAGAACTGCAGCTTGGCTCAGATGCTTGAAATTTGGTTTTTGAGTTTGAACCATAGAAATACATAGAAAACATTCAAAAATCTTCTTTTTCAAAACTGCAAGACTTAGATGCTTGAAAGTTGGTATGTAGCATTGCCTAGTGGTCCTTTACCAAGTTTGTTCCAATGACGGCCCCAGGTCCAAAATGGCCCCGCCCAAGGGGGTCCAGGGGTTGAACCATAGAAATGCATAGAAAAATATTCAAAAATCTTCTTTTTCAGAACCGCAAGGCTTAGATGCTTGGAATTTGGTATGTAGCATTGCCTGGAGGTCCTCTACCAAGTTTGTGCAAATGGTGGCCGAAAATGGCCCAATGGCAGTTAGTCCAAGGTTTGAACCATAGAAATACATGGAAAAATATTTAAAAACTTCTTCTTCAGAACCACAAGGCTTAGATGCTTGAAAATTGGTATGATGCATTGCCTAGTAGTCTTTTACCAAGTTTGTTCAAATGGTAGCCCCAGGGTCCATATGGCTCCGCGACAGGGAGTCCTTGGTTTGAACCATAGAAATACATAGAAAAATATTCAAAAATCTTCTTCTTCAGAACCACTTGGCTCAGATGCTTGAAATTTGGTATGTAGCATTGCCTAGTGGTCTTTTATCAAGTTTGTTCAAAGATGACCCAGGGTCTAAAATGGCTCCGCCGCATGGGGTCCTGGGTTTGAACCATAAAAATACATACAAAAATATTCAAAAATCTTCTTCTTACGAACCACATGGCTTAGATCCTTGAAAGGACCTGGTATGATAAGGGCCGTTTTTGGCCCCCATTCAAATTCTCTTACAAATGCATGGTTTCTATTGCTTATTATTTGTGCGTATGGGATCAAGCAGAAATAATATGTTTCGTGTTTGTTAATTCTCAGAATAACATGATTTCTGACATGCCTACGTTGTTTCAATAAAATGAAGGAAAATTGCGAGAAAATTTGAGTTTAATACATATTCCTTTAAAGAAATAAGTCATTTAGAATAACTTTTGAAAGCTCTTAACAACAGGCTTTTGATGAAATGCTTATATGTAAGATTGCACTGCTAATTACCTGTGCACTGCACAAGGCCTCTCCAGGTACCCCACCCACTCAAGTTTGCAAGTCCAGAGACGCTATCCAAAAAAATCCAACAGATCAAAATGAAATGTATACCAGATTATTCCTTGTGTTCTAACTAAGAAAATGAATACCAACAACATGTGTTTATTTTGTCTATGAGCGGAGATATGGGCGTTTTTATGTTGAAAACGCTGGGAAAATGTTCCAAACGCTGCCAGTTTGGTAACAAAAAGTTAAAAATAAACATAGAGCCCGGTCTCCAGCACATTTAATATTTTCATGGCATGTAAATATATTAAAATTCTATCTGTATACAAAATATTAAATGTGCTGGAGGCCGGGCTCATATATTTTGAAAGCCACAAAGGCTACCAAATTCTTCATTTTCGTCAGAATCCGCTGGGGGTATGGGTATGTTCAGTACAAATATCACAAATATTTTGTGCAAGAACTGGTTAACTTTGTGTGTGCTGTAACATTCAAGGTTTGAACTTTCCTATGAATTCATTTTTATTATGGAAATAAGACTTTTGAAAAATGAGTTTTCTGGGGGCCAAATATGGGCCTTATCATACCATGTCCTTTGGTGTGTAGCATCGCCTTGTTGTCCTTTATCAAGTTTTGTTCAAATGATGGCTCCGGGGTCCAAAATGGCCCTGCTGCAGAAAGTCCTGTGTTTGAACCATAGAAATACATAGAAAAATATTCAAAAATCTTCTTCTTCAGAACCGCTTGGCTCAGATGCTTGAAATTTGGTATGGTGCACTGCCTGGTGGACTCCTACAAAGTTTTTGTAAATGGTGGCCCCTGGGAGCCAAAATGGCCCTTGGGCGGGGAGACTTGGGTTCGAAATTAAAATATACTTAAAAATCTTCTTCTCCTGAACTCCTTAGTGCAGACGCTTGAAATTTGGTGTGATGCATTTCCTAGTGGCCATTTACCAAGTTTGTTCAAATGATGGTGCCAGGGTCAAAAATGGCCCCGCCCAGGGGATCTTGGGTTTGAACCAAAGAAATACATAGAAAAATATTCAAACATCTTCTTCCGCAGAACCACTTGGCTCAGATGCTTGAAATTTAGTGTATAGCTTTGCCTAGTGGTCATTTACCAAGATTGTTCAAATGATGGCCCCATGTCCAAAATGGCCATGCCCACAGGGTCCAGGGTTTAATTATAAACCATAGCAATACATAAAAAAAAAATATTCATAAATCTTCTTCTTCAGAACCATTTGGAAATGATTGCAAACTATCAGGTTTGTTCAAATGATAACCCTAGTTTTACCTTTAACATTTTTTGCTCAGGTGAGCGATTCAGGGCCTCTTGGCCATCTTGTTAATCCAAAATCTAAACAGACCCTGCGATACGTGTGCCTTCGAGTCATCAACGTATCTAATTTATTACTGGTACTCTATTAGTAGTAATATCACTACCTTAGTCCGCTGGACACGGTAGTAATTCCTTAATATCATTTTGATACTGCAGTTGAAAAGTGGTAAAACATCGTTCTTATATAAAGTTGCCACTGAAGTTCACTTTGAAACTAATAGAATAGAATAGTGTTGAATGAGCTATAGCAGTATGATAGTCTATCTAAACTCAGCCTTCAACTCTGGAAATGAACAATTTTAAGGGAATTGACTTCAGTACGAAACGTAGGGAGTATGAATCACCTTGCATATTCTAAAGTATTGAAAAGCCGACTTTTGTTAAATTATCATGCTGTAATAGCTCAGTAAGTATAATTTCATCAATGTTTAAATTATTTTCATCAGATATTTTGTGTAACATAGCAAATGTGTGAAAAGTGAATCACTTTTCCGCTGCATCATTAAAATGAATCTAAGGAATTACTACCGTGCCTGTGATGGCTAAGGTAGTATTGTTATTTCTAGTACTCTATGTACTACAATAGAAAAGCAGTACGAAGAAAACTTCACTCTGATCAACATCAAAGCAAACAGTGAAACAGATAGTTTCATACATAATCTCACCATTTATTACACTCTGGTGCAAATGATCTCTTTAAAGTGAATTTTAGAACTAGGGTCGAGTCGGGTAACTTCGGACAGTGGGTAAATTCGGACATACCATTGCAAACAGTGAATCTCCAAATGAGCCGTGTAATCAGGATTTTCACTTTTTGCTCATTGTCACCCGACGTAGGCGGAAGGGGACTATAGAAATGACCCTCGTCCGTCCGTGTGTGCGTCCGTCCTTCCGTCCGTCCTTCCGTTCGTCCGTCCGTCCGAATTCTTGTCCCCGCAACTCCTCCTACGTCTTTCATCGGATTGATTTGAAATTTTACAGATTGTTGTCTTATGATATGAAGATGTGCATGTGGTTTTCGATTTTTGTTTCGGCCATTTTTGATGGAGTTACAGCCCTTGCTGACTCAGACCTTCCGAAATCTTGTCCCCGCAACTCCTCCTACATCTTTCATCGGATTGATTTGAAATTTTACAGATTGTATTCTTACGATATGAAGATGTGCATGTGGTTTTTTATTTTTGTTTCGGCCATTTTTAATGGAGTTACGGCACTTGCTGACTTAGACCTTGTCCCCGCAACTCCTGCAACATCTTGTATCAGATTGACTTGAAATTGTGCAGAATGTTTCATCATGATCTGAAGATGTGCATGTGATTTTGGAATTTCAATTGTCCTATTTTTTACAAAGTTATGGCCCTTTGTCGTTTTTTGGCATTTTTCCAACTTTTGAACCATTTGACCGAGACAGCTGAAATTTGGTATGCTATTAGCATTTGGTAAATTGATTATTCTGATTATTGTTAGGATGTGCTAAATTATAAGTGACAGAGTTTTTCCCCTTTAATAGATAATAGACATTCACTTAAAGGTAAAGGGATAACTCGAGAACGACATATTAATGGGCTGAATTTTCATAAATGCATTGTTCATTTTTCATCAGATTCATATAAGCAGGATTATGGCTCTTGTTATTTTGTTACTGGGTATACAGTCTTGATGTTTTGGTCATTTTGTAAGGGCCTATAGTTTCAGTAACCTGATTTTACACATATATGCCCCGTTCTGACCTTAAGTATTTTATAAAGAGACCCAGTAATTGGGTATATGTCTTTGCTTATGTTCAGTTATCATTTGCTTACCAGGTTCTGTATCCTTCCGCTGATTCAAGAAGGGCAGTTGTCAGCTACTGGCGAAAGTATGTGCACTTAGTACTGGTTAACCGCTTAGGAGGTCTAAGCCTGCCCAGGAATAGTGTGGTTAGGTTAACTGACCGTCCCGACATAACCTTAGTTGTTTACCGTGGACGTTAAGCATCAAATCAACCAACCAACCAACCAGGTTCTGTAATATATATATTTTCTGTTTTTGGCCATACATTTACTCTGAAACAGAATAAAGGGCTGAAGTTTGTGACCCATTTCAAACGTCGGGTGACACTTGGCCGATGGCCTTTTATTTAATTTTGTTTTACTGTTCAACACCTGACATATAAAGGAAACAACACAGTCACTCTCCAAATTAACCTGCTGTCCGAATGTACCTGACTTGACCCTATTACGTTGTGTATATGCAAATGCAAATCGGGCTGAGGAGTGCTTGAGGAATGGAAAACGGCTCAGACCTGAAACAACATGGGCCTCTCACAGCGGCCTGGCCTGGATTTGAATGAGTACAGGCAGACACACAACATCAAAATGACGATATATTTAAGTATATTCGACGTCATGACGTCATATGCTTACTCAGCAAGTGCTTTGTGCATGATGGGTTTTTACTATTGGAGCCATTTTATTTGATGAGTAAAACTCCGTCTGGCCTACGATGTCTATCGGTGTCAATGCAGCGTCAATACAACGACTGTATTTGACGTTGCTTCAGCGTTATGTGCATGTTAGAGAAAGTTTGGGATATGGTTTTAGTAAGAATAACATTTCTTATTTCAGATAATATTTAAACAATCCTAGCAGGCACTTGACATCGAAATGAAGTCGTACTGACGTCTATGCTACGTGATGACGTCGCATCGACGTCATTATGACGTCATCACGAAGTCATTGCCTGCTGCGTCAGCATTTGCAATTTTTATAACGCCATTTTAGGTGATAGATTTATGCCAGTAGTCACGACAGTACGACATGCATCTAGTCCTCATAAATTCTCAGCAGCGTGTCTGCTCAGTGATGCTGGAATGTGCTGCGATGGCTACGACACGAAGAACACATGAAATATTGATTTTGTGACTTTTGAAATTTGGGTGCTGGTGCTTGCGGCGTTGTCATTGGCACAAGTGCTCATGGAATGGATATAAATTTCTGTTCAGCGCATAACATACACCCCTATGGCCTTAGTCAACAATAATGATACCTCCGTAGTTTATTTCATCTTTCTGATGTAATGAGAGTCTGCATACCAGTGCTGAATAATTGATGTTATGGAAGCAAATTATTTGAATGAAATGTCTGCCTGCGTTTGGAATTAACACATGTAAAGCCGACGTTTCATGTTTGTGTCAGTATATATAAATGACATATCTAATAGTATATGTGACAGTGTCTGGCATTTTGAGCCTTATGGAGCGGAATTCGGAAATTTTGTTTTTAACATTTTCATATTTGTAAGTGCTTCTAGAAGAGATTTCGAGAAGCACAAAGCAATAGCGCTAATGTTTACTGCAAAAGCAAACGAAATTCACACCACCCCGATTTTTGTTTTCGTTTCACTGATTGGATATAATTTACATAGTAGCTGGATAAACGTTTATAATTCTGGTTTGTGACATCCCTTTTCAAAGACCTGTAATGCGAACATTCTCAAAAGAGTGTAGATGTAGAAAATTAAAGATGCCGATAGAAATGTTTAATCACTCTTTTCAGGTGACGCTTTGAAATGTATTAGTCAGTGCGCGGCAATCCAATTAACTTTACGTGCGAATTTCGTGACGTCACTTTCATTTCACGTTTCGTGACGTCAACGTCGCACCTCTTTTTAAGCTTACTTTCAAATCCTGATTTATTTGTTGTATGTCTATTATGTTGTAAACTTATTCTCGAATAAAATAGTGTTTAAACCAACGTCGCACCTCCACAAGGCTCAAAATCCCAGGCACTGTCACATATAATGAAAGGTTCGATTACTTGCAAGCACAAGAACAAAAGACAGTTGTATGTATGTATGTATGTATGTATGTATGTATGTATGTATGTATGTATGTATGTATGTATTAGGGGTGACTATTGCAGGCCAAAATGACTATTGCAATATTATTACTATTGTAGAAATCCCTATTGCAATACTATTACTATTGCAGGTTACTATTGCAATGCATTGCAATAACTATTGGAGACAGCATTCTTATCCAGAAATTCTGGTTTTATGTATAAAATCTTGTTTGTTCACATAAGTTTGTGGCTAAAAAACATTACTTAATTACTGTCATTTCACAATGTGGACAACATGACAACAAAATACAAGAAAATGTTATATTTTCCATTATTTGAAATCCAATATAAGCTAAAACACATCCTTTCCTATTATTCTTTTAGTTAAAAATACTTCCTTCAAGAAAAAGATGCATGTCTAGAAACTATTGAAACTATTGCGATATTGGAAACACTATTGCCAATAGTATTGACATTGCAGCTTTCCCTATCGATAGTGACTATTGCCAGTGTCACTATTGCGATATATCGATAGTCCGATGTATTGTTACACCCCTAGTATGTATGTATGTATGTATGTATGTATGTGTGTGTGTGTGTGTGTGTGTGTGTGTGTGTGTGTGTGTGTGTGTGTGTGTGTGTGTGTGTGTGTGTGTGTGTGTGTGTATGTATGTGTGTGGGGGGGGTGGGTGTGTGTGTGTGTGTGTGTGTGTGTATGTGTGTATGTATGTATGTATGTGGATGGATGGATGAATGGATGGATGGATGGATGGAATCAGAATTGTTAACTGGTGATACGTCCAAATCACTCATCAGGACATGTGATCAGGGAAGCTAGTCCCTAGCCCTTACAAGAGAACTTAGTAACTTAACCATCTGCACTCTAAGCAGCAGAAATAAGGGAATTTTCCAGGGAGTTCAAATCTCTTTTAGTCTGGTGACAGAAAATCTTTACGGCTTTTAGGCACACCTACCTTAATAGAGCTAATCGAGTATGCTAAAGGTAAATCTAAAAGTAGAATTTCTAGTTGCATTTAAATTTGTATTTTCATACACTAAATTTTAAATAAAAATGTAACTATCTGACAATATTATCAGTTATTGTGGCATTTAAAAATTTACTCTATTCGTTTTAGGAAATTCTTTTCGAAATAACCGCAAAATCTGACACATTCTCTATTCAATTTCGTCTATAAAGAAATTGGGAAACTGAAATGTAAACATGGCGATTGACAGCTTTTGCAATATTTTTATTCACGTATTTTGTTTAATTCAGATGCAGTAAATGGATGAAATCCTTGTTTAAAGCCTAGCCACTGTAACCAACTGAAGTTCTTGCTCAAGATCACGTTGACGGTGGGTTTATTGCTATAACAGTACACTGAAAATAAAACAATTTCAAGTTCCTGAATTTCTATCTATCTTCCTTTACGTCTTAAGGTGGTGATAATCACTGATTTGGGACAAAGACAAAAATCTGCATAAAATACTCAAAATAACACTGATCTTTTCAAAACTTAGCATATGCCTTCTTTACAAATGTTATTTCTCATAATTTAAATCCCAAAATGCAGCATTTGTTAATGATAAAAAGTGTTTTATAAGGAAAGATCAAAGGGTAATTTTCTGCGAATAAATCTGAAAAAATAATATCGTTATTGAAAATATACTTAGTGCTTAGAGTACCTTGTTGCATAATGGAGAGCATCCTAGCAACTATTTTTTCAAACTCTTTCACACATTATCAGGCTGAGCAGATGAAAAAAGATGCAGTCTGTGTCCAAATTTTTGGGTCCCTATAAAACTAGAAACGGAACCAAAACGAAACGAAACGGAACGAAACGAAACGCAACGAAACGAAACAAAACGCAACAGAACGAAACGAAACGCAACGAAACGAAATAGAAATAGAACGAAATGGAGCAAAATCTGAAAAATACCATGAAAGTATCACAATAGAACAGCACCACATATTAATGCAAAAGGAAGACTAAAAAGCCCCATGTTTATCCCTATACATTGCTATATGAAGTTACCAAGTTACTGGGTATTTGTTAGATCAAATACATTAACTTTTAAACAGATACTTGGCTGATGATGATGATGATGTTTTCATATTTGATTGTTGCGTTGCGCATAAAAATAATTGTTGGGGACCGAGGCAAGAACACTATTTCAGGAACCTGGGTCATATGTATGGAGCTGGTAGCCCGAAAAATGTAGAAAAGCTCATACGACGCTCCACAACAAAAAAAAAGTAAAAATAAATATTAATTATCTTTAAATAACAATCAAAAACTATAAAGATAATAGAGAAAATGCCCAGACCAAAACACCCAAAGACCAAATGAGGCCCCAAAATCGTATGTCAGTTTATCAAATTAAACAATTCAGCCAAGTATCTGTTTAAAAGTTAATGTATTTGATCTAACAAATACCCAGTAACTTGGTAACTTCATACAGCAATGTATAGGGATAAACATGGGGCTTTTTAGTCTTCCTTTTGCATTAATATGTGGTGCTGTTCTATTGTGATACTTTCATGGTATTTTTCAGATTTTGCTCCATTCTATTTCTATTTCGTTTTGTTGCGTTTCGTTCCGTTGCGTTTTGTTTCGTTTCGTTGCGTTGCGTTTCGTTTCGTTGCGTTTCGTTCCGTTTCGTTTTGGTTCCGTTTCTAGTTTTATAGGGACCCCAAATTTTTTTGTCAAAACACACAGGTGAGACAGGTGAGACTATTTTAACAAGGTTGAACAATTTCATCTACACACCACTGATCATGTCAGTAATGTATTATTTATACTGTAGGTGTTAACATAGGTATGCTTGCCTACCCTATATTTAATAAATGCGTCCAGTGTACATTTTGGGTTTTCTTCGGAGAAACCTTCGTGTTAACAGCAGTGACACCAAGGCAGCTGCATACAAGACCTTAGTTCGGCCAAACCTAGAATACTGCTCATCAGTGTGGAGCCCTCATACAGTCTCTGGAAAGTCCAAAATAGAGATGGTGCAGAGGCGAGCTGCAAGGTACGCTACCAGTCGCTACCATAACACCAGCAGTGTAACCGATATGCTGCAGGACTTAGACTGGGAGTCACTAGAATCAAGGAGAGTTAAGATCCAGTTGACCTTACTCTACAAAGTGATCAATGACCTAGTGGACGTTCCTGCCTCAGCGTACCTCTCTCCAGTCAACACACGGACAAGAGCTAATCACACCAAGAAGCTAAGACAAGTTCCATCTAAAACAGATGTCTTCAAATATAGCTTCTTTCCACTGACCATCCCAGTTTGGAACTCGTTGCCAGCCTCTGTGGCTGAGGCCCCTGACTTGGTACTCTTCAAGCAGGGGCTTTCCACTCTTACATTCTAGGTAGGGGGCAACCTGCAAGTAGGGTTGGAGGGTTTTTGGAGCTGTGCCGGTTGGGTGCTATACCCAGGGGCCGCTACGGTAGCCGGAGTGGTCTGATTACCCAATGATGACCTGAAAATGCAGATTGCGAACTTTTCTTTACTTCCTATCTGTCTATCAACTGTTTTCTGGCTTTCCTATCTTTCCTACTTTTTCTTTTTCTACTGCCACAGAGACATAGTGATCAAGTGTGATTGAAGTCTCTTGAAGAACAGATACAGATACAGATACATTTACTTTGTACATGGTTGAACATTTGAGAAAAAGCTACCATTTTCATCTGGTCTACATTACAATTTGAGAAAGAGTTGGAATGAATAATTGCTAGGACGCTCTTCATTATGCAATAATGCACCTTCAGCACTACGTAAATTTTCAATAACGATATTATATTTTCAGATTTATTCGCAGAAAATTACCCTTTGATCTTTCCTTATAAAAACACTTTTTTAAGCAGCATGTACGTCTATTTTGTATTCTAAACTGTAAAGAACAACAAAAATAAGAAGTCTGCTAACTTTCAGGGAGATACATCACTTTTTATGGTTTTATGCAGATTTTTACATTTACCACAAATCACCACCTTAACCCCCGAGGGGGACGTCAGACGGGTTCCGGCGAACCAAGTGCTGAAGGGGGTTAGCTGAAACAAAAGTATAGGAAAGTGTGTGAGATGAGTTTGTACAGTGTGATAAAGAGTGTTAGTATAGTTAAAAGATAAAAACAGAAATTGGTGTTTCTGTTTCAAACATATCCCGGTGTGATGAGAATTCGCCGGTATAAGGAATTCCTCTCCTATACCATTTTATTACATCATCAATCAAACAATAGATTTACTCACCTGGCCCCTATTTAACACTGAATAAATCTTCAAAAATTAGACATTTTTCCTTTCCAAATACGCATGTAGATTGTAAACAAAAATGGCCACCGACCTCGTGTTAGCTGTCAGTGACGTGATATATTTTCGCCGACGTCATCATTAACTATACTGATAATCAAAATTTATGTTACATGAGGTTTGTAAACATTATCAGACTACAAGAAATGATTTTGAAGCATTCTTATGCATCTGTACAGGGGTACGAGTTTATTTAACTGAAATTTAGCAAATGTTTAGCAGATGTTTGGATATTATAGAGAAAAAAATAATAACCTGAATGTACAATATTCTTTCATTACAAGAAAATAAATCCAGCTTGAGTTTTACAACATGGTGTACTTAGAACCTGAAATAGCACCTAACTTTATAAAATTGTAATACACATTTAGATTTATGTTGAGATATTTGCAGATGAAGTGAAGAAATATTGATTTAACAGAATTTTGCAATATTCAATTCCTTAATAAGCACCCCTTCATTTTGTGACATAACTTTTAAGACAGTATACTTGTGACGTTATCGAGCAGGACCACGTGCTAACTAGGGGTGTAACAATACATCAGACTATCGATATATCGCAATAGTGACACTGGCAATAGTCACTATCGATAGGGAAAGCTGCAATGTCAATACTATCTGCAATAGTGTTTCCAATATCGCAATAGTTTCAATAGTTTCTACACATGCATCTTTTTCTTGAAGGCAGTATTTTAAACTAAAAGAATAATAGGAAAGGATGTGTTTTAGCTTGTATTGGATTTCAAAGAATGGAAAATATAACATTTTCTTGTATTTTGTTGTCATGTTGTGCACATTGTGAAATGACAGTCATTAAATAATGCTTTTTCGCCACAAACTTATTTGAATAAACAAGATTTTATACATAAAAGCAGAATTTCTGGATAAGAATGCTGTCTCCAATAGTTATTGCAATGCATTGCAATAGTAACCTGCAATAGTAATAATATTGCAATAGGGATTTCTACAATAGTAATAGTATTGCAATAGTCAATTTGGCCTGCAATAGTCACCCCTAGCGCTAACTGTCAAACATATTTCTTGCAGACGACAAAAGTTGAGCGAGTTGTAATCACTAATAACAGGTTTATTTTGATGATAATTTTGATGGAACTTTGGGATTAAGCAAAATGTGTAAAAAAGAGTGCAGTATACAGTGTTTATGTTTAATCTCCAGACTAACTCCCGTTAAGGTCCAAAATATTTTCCCGCGAGAAGGCTTCATGTTTACAAACATTTATCACATGTTAGCCATGAGAAACGCATGTGAGGCAAACAAAAATGTAAGATTCAATGCTACCGGCGAAATCACATCACCGGCGAATTTTCATCCTTCCGCGATACGTATGAATTTTGGTGAGGAAAAAAATATTTTTGATTTTTAAACCATGAATAAATTTTTTTTTGGTAGGGCCATTTTTCTAGGGTCGGCCGGGTAAGGGGAAACAAAAAATATTTTATATTTGGCCTTAGAAGTTATTCCTCTAAGTGCCATACTAAGTTTACTTCTCTGGTAAGGGCTATGTACTAGCTTCTCTGATCACAGGGCGGATGCCCAGGCTGATCTGAGACTTTGCTGGGCACACATGCCACTTTGTTGGTTTTGTTGGGTCACGGCTCAATTAGTGAAGTCAACTCTTTATGGAAGGAATTTTCTTCTTCAGGAGTAGACCCCTTTTGAAAGTGTTTCATTATCCAGGGAATCAAACTGGGTTCGAGGTTATAAAACTTGAGAATAATCTCAAACTCAGAATAAGCACACTGATTGGCTGCTTCCGAGCATATGCTCGGAAGCAGCCAATCAGTGTGCTTGATTTTGAGTTTGAGAATGTACTCAAATTTTATAACCTCGGGGCCAGGTCACAGCAGTTATTTGTCTTTGTAGAAATGTTGGAAACACATGGAGGCATACCCATACACCTTACATACCGTATTAATCCTATTTAATGCCCCAGGGGCGTTGCATTTTGTGAAGGGGGCGGGGACATTATTTAGAGCCTTAAGTGCAGTGAATCAGTCATCGCCAAAATACTTCTAATAAGCAATAAAAGGTGATGGGTGTACTTTCAGAGGAAGAAACACTTCTGTTTTTGCCTCCTTCTACTATTTTTGCCTCCCTCTTTAGTAGATGTCTACTTTTAAAGGAAAGAATTTGCTCCTGTAGGAGCTAATCCTTTCCCTTAAGAGAAGACCCCATTTCAAAGAAGTACCTTATCCAGAGAAACAAACAGAAATTCATGTAAGTTAAAAAAGTATTATTTTTGGAAAAGAGGAGGGGTGATTATTAGAGCAGGGGCATATATTAGGATTCATACGATATTCAAAGGTAAAGTTCAAACAATTAATTTATTAATTATGTTATTAAACAGGAAAACTTGAAACATGCCTGTCTCGTCAAAAAAGGACCTGTACATTGCCAAAAATATGGCAGAGCTGAATGCATTTGCCGAATTGCCAGCCAAGTTGAAAACAACAAATGCTAAATTGTAAGTATACTTTATATGCTACAAACTCTGAAATGTTCCTTGGCTCTAGGATCTGTTATTTAACTAGTGTCAGAAGGAGAAAAACTAAATAAGCTTGTAGCTTCCGTTCTTATCCTAATCAATATTGTATTTTGTAAAATACCGTATAACAATATTTTGTTGAAATAAATATGTTTAAACCTAGCCTCAAATAGCATAACAAAACAGAAAGCTCTCATACAGCTTGTAGAATCTTTAACATCAAACAATTTGACTACTGTTTCAAACCAGGATGCTACTTAAGCAACAGTTTCAGCTGCTTATCAGCCATGTATGCAAACAAACAATTCCATGCTGAAAAGTTCACCAAGATCTGGATTTGTAGGCTGTGAACAAAAGTTAAATATATGAAATCCAGGAATATAACAATCCATCATTAGTGTCCATGTACGATAGGGAAATCTCATCCGAGGGGTTGGAATTTCAACCAGGGACGAGGTTTGTTGAGTCCCTGGTTGAAATTCGACCCTGATGGTGAGATTTACCTAGCCTACATGGACTGACTCATGATGGATTAATTTTCTCACACTTTTAGCAAACTTTAAACCTCAAATCTAATGAAGCTGCAAAACTGGAAAATTTTAATTTTAACCAGTGATCCATTCAGTAAATTTTGAGCAGCCCTGTGTGTTTATCAGGTCTCAAAATTGGTGTAAACACAGTTTGCACAAGAGAATAGACGCGAAACACGATTTATTGATTATTTTATCTTCTAGAGGGCAAAAACAAAATGCAGCTCAGCCTCGAATGTAATGCACGTTAAGTTGCTAGGGACATTTCATAACAAATTGTAGTGATGTCATTAAAATTTGGTGACATCAGAAACCTATGATCTGCTGCCAAACCTCGTCCTAGTCACTTGCCTGTCCATTTTGTTCATTTGAAATAGAAAATATTAGTCAAAAATTGGAAAAGTCCTGTTGCTAATTAATATAAGAAAGGTGTTGCTAATGAAAGAAAGAAGTTTCTTATATGAGTTGAAAGCTTATCTTGTATATGTGAAAGTGGGAGGAAAAAAAAGATTTTGTGATGTAAAAGGTCCACTCAAAATTTAATGAAGCAGAAATGTCAAAATTTTGAACTCTCAGATAATTTCTTATATCATACGATGTCGCTGTTATTCAGTAGATAAAGTCATGTCATAAAAATCGTATGAGCACACATGTAATTACACTTTGGCGTGTATGTAACGTCACTAACAACGTCTTGATGTCAACAATATTTTTGAAGGCTTAAACCCCCACTTTAAATGTTCGTGATAAACAGAATCTTACACTCGTGGTCATTTCATATGAAATTTATGAAACTCGCCGAAGGCTAGTTTCATAAATTTCATATGAAATGACCACTTGTGTAAGATCCTTTATTTATCAGATACCCAACAGTAGGAAAGCAAATTTATGTACATTTCCCAGTGGACCTATTTCAAATTAGTAATGCACGTGTAGGGTTATGAAACTGACATTGTTGAATATTGTACCCTTTTTATCCCACAACTAACATGTTTGTGGGAAATAGCAATGAGCCTGGTGTCTGTCTGTCCATAAACAATTTCTTGTTCGCTCTGTAACTTGAATACCCTTTGGAATAGTCTCATGTTACTTCACACTTATGTAGAACATTTTTTCCAGCAAAATCTGTTAGCACACTTGACTTTATATACCGTATACAGTAGAACTTCATTGGCTCGAACAGGCTTGAGACCATGAAAATTAGTACGAACCAAAGGGAGTTCTAGCCATCCAGGGTTAGTTTCTGTATAAATGACCTCTAGGGACCAGGAAAGAGTTCTAGTGAAGCAGGATTAACGAGCTACATGTATCAGGGTTCGAGCCATTGAAGTTCTACTGTATGCGGTAATTTTCGCGGGTTCAAATTTTCGCAGTTTAGAGTCAAAGACATAAAGTTTAATTTTTCGCGAATTTTAATTTTTGTGGGAAGAAACATGCATGAAAAGTAAATTTGCTTATTTTCACCTGATCCAAGCTGTTCATTAACCTGCGGCAGGCCGCAGGTACTTTGTAAGAAACCTGAAATTATTTCGCAGTTTTAATATTCACGGTCTCTAAGTGACCGCGAAATATCGCGTAAAATGGAACACCACAAAAATTACCGCATATACAGTATTTAAGAACACTGAACAAAAATCCTTGACGAATGACTAAGAAAAGATAAAGATGCTTTGAAAAGTAGGGCCCTGGTGTTTGTGTTTTACCATTTTGAAATATTTCAGGCTAGTAAAAACTGCAGACAAGATGTTGAAAGAAGCAGAACATAGTGATGTAATGATGGATGAAGAACGGGCCTATGTCTTGTTCATGAAATATTTCAACGTTGTGACATTTCTAAAGAAGACTGCTGATTACAAGAAACAGAAGGCATACTTTGATGACTTACTAGGGTCCAAGAATTTGATGCAAGCAATAGACAGGGCTGAGAAATTGTCTGAGGGCTTGAAAGAAAGGTAATTCCAAAACAAGGAGAATATTTCATATATATTTTTAAATTTGTATGTTTTCATAAAATATATTCTGTGGCATCTCAGATATCAGAACTTAAATACCAATATATCTTTCTACTGGGCAGCTTCTCTCAATCTTAGGATCAACTCTAAAAGGTAAGAATTTGCTCCCATAGGAGTAAATAGAGAAAGTGCTTGCTCCCTTAGGAGCAAATTCTTTTAAATAAGATAGAACTCACTTTAGAAAGGCTTTATCACCCAGGAAAACAGAGTCACAACAGTTGCTTCCTTTGTAGAAAATGACAATAGAAAATAGGAGTACCCAATTACCTTAATGTGAGTCAGCTGTAGGATAATCAATACTTAAGTACCAGAAATGATTTTTTTTGAATTTGCACAGTATATGCAGATGAGGTGGCTTATTGAGCTTAGATATTACTTTAACGAATTTTTTCATAAATTTTGCAGCGTGTCTTTGTCATCTGCTTTTATGGTGCGTACAAGGCTATATGGTGAAACTTAAGAGACAGGAGGCTGAAGTAGTCACTGGTAAACTGGCTTTGTTTGATTCTTTGGAGAGAAGAAATTTTTCTTTGAAATTTTGCAGACATAAATTTTGTCATCTCCTTTTTTGGCACTTTCAGATATGAGAGGCAGGAGGCTGAAGCTGTGGCTAGTAAACTGGCTTCACTTGATTCCCTAGAGAAGAAAGATGAAGAGAAAGAGAAAATAGAAGAAAAGGCAGAAATTAAAGAAGAAGAGATAGTGAAGAAGGAAGAACCAGGTATAGTGGCTGTAGTTTTTGCCTTGCCTTTGACTTGCTGAAGAGAGAGACATAGGCATTTCTTTTCAAGTGGTGGTAGCATAGCAGAGCTCTAGATAAGAGGGGTATTTGGTGATAATTGAGGGATAATTTTTTTTTTTATTTCTCATTGAAACTATATGTTGTGACCCCTCATCTGAACCGTCTCGTTGAGACGGTTCAGATGAGGGGTCGAAACATATGTTTTTATGGAGAATTATGTCCCCCCACCTAAGGTGAGGGGGGGACATATTGTTTTCAGTGTGGTTCCCGGTGCGTCGGCGTCCCACTCTTGTATGTGCGATATCTCATGAACCAATGGATGGAATTTCACCAAACTTGCATGAATATATCATTGGGACAAGGTTAAGAGCTGATTAGATTTTGGTGACCTTGACCTCATTTTCAAGGTCACAAGAGAACTTAAATGGCATGAAAATTGCTTGTATGCACAAAATCTCCTGAACCAATGTTTGGAATTTCACCAAACTTGCATGGATATATCATTGGGACAAGTTTAAGAGCTGGTTATATTTTGGTGACCTTGACCTCATTTTCAAGGTCACTGCAGGACTTAGCTGACAATTTCTTGTACTCTCGATATCTCTTGAACCAATTGATGGAATTTTACCAAACTTGCATGGATACATAATTGGGACTGGTTTAAGAGCTGAGAAGATTTTGGTGACCTTGACCTCATTTTCAAGGTTACTGAAGGACTTAGATGACAATTTCTTGTAACCACTATATCTCCTGAACCAATGGATGGAATTTCACCAAACTTGCATGGATACATCATTGGGACAGGTTTAAGAGCTGATTAGATTTTGGTGACCTTGACCTCATTTTTAAGGTCACTGGAGGACTTAGATGACAGTTTCTTGTACCCATGATATCTCTTGAACCAATGGATAGAATTTCACCAAACTTGCATGGATACATCATTGGGACAGGTTTAAGAGCCTATTAGATTTTGGTGACATTGACCTTATTTGCAAGGTCACTGGAGGGCTTAGATGACAATTTCTTGTACCCACTATATCTCTTGAACCAATGGATGGAATTTCACCAAACTTGCATGGATACATCGTTGGGACAAGTTTACATGTAAAAGCTGATTTTAAATTCTAGTGACTTGACCTCATTTTCAAGGTCACTGAAGGAATTAGAAGACAATTTCTTGTTCTCACTATATCTCCTGAACCAGTGGATGGAATTTTACCAAACTTGTATGGATACATCATTGGGTCAACTTTAAGAGCTGATTAGATTTTAGTGACCTTGACCTCATTTGCAAGGACATAGTCATCTATGTAGGATATCTTTAGAACCAGTGGATGGATTTTCTTCAAACTTTCCTAGTATTTTAATTGCACAGGTTTTTTATTCATCAGGGGGGATTGGAAATGGGCTGGTGGGGGGACATCAGTTTTTCTCTGAAAAACATTTCTAGTTAACAATAATTATCCCTAATTATCACTTAATACCCCCTCTTATCTAAATCTCTAGCATAGTCAGCGTAAATTTTTGCCAAGTTTTCTGGTTTAGCCCCATTTTGTGACAGTGTTCAAGCAGGTGAGACACTGTGTTCTGAAGAGTTCTTGTTTTTACCTGCCCATATTATTACAGTCGTCACTTCTCAGTCTTTCATAGTGTTGCAAGTCAGATCCTAGTAAGTTACATTTTATTTATGTCAGTCTTTGTGAAAAACGTACACAGTTTTGCCAGGAAAGCTTTAACATAACTTGTAAGCTGTTTGCTAAATGACTGTCACTAATATCTGCTTATGACTGCATGAGTAAAACTCAGTTGTAATAAGAATGTTCCCTTAAAAATTTGACAGTCTGCAAAATCAAGTACCTAATAGTTACGGCGTACAGTACATGTATGTTAAAAATGAGGTTCTACTGTTGACTTTATTCAATTTTCTGTGAAATAGATCAGGGCCCAGTTGTTCAAAACTAATGACATCGGTGGTTAGTGAGACGTTAAATTTTCATAAGAAATATATGCAAAAATACTGCCCTTTTTGCCAAAAAATGTGAGGAGCTTTTAAAAGCTTTGACAAGTTTTCAGCAAAAGATTTTACCACTGTTGATTTTGTGAGTACAGAAAGACTTATCAAATGCTTGTCTAACAACTCTGTTAGCTAAAGAGGATTTAAAGGATATGTAATGATGAGTCAGAGCTCAGAGGTATTATATATAACCATAATTAGGAGGTTGACATTCTGTTTCAGAACCATCAGTGTCCAAGTCCCCCGGCAGCATATCAAGTACAAGTTTGTTTACATTGATGAATGATCGAGATACACAGTTAATCATCATGGACGTCAGACCTATAGCTGACTATCAGGAGTCCAGAATTAACCATGATAGCTGTATTAATGTACCAGCTGAATGTGTCAAACCTGGGTAAGATATGATGACTTACACTGACTAAATACAGGTCATGTTCCAGATAGGGACTTAAGATGGGGTTTTGAAGGAATATCACCCATTCTTTTATACATTGATGTATGCACAGTAACTTTTGAAGCATTTGTCAGATTGCAACACAGTAAAATATGACTATTTGAAATACAGGCCAGGTTCGAAAGCAGACCCCATAGACAGGATTTTGCAAGAGCTATGCCCCTTTGTAGTTCTTGCTGTAAGATGTTAGTATCTGCTCATTAACTTTTGAATTGATTGTTATATTTTGTAAAATATTTTCATAAAACAATTTTAATACTAAATGGGGACCTTGTCAGTAATTTTGAAGCATTTGTCAGATTTCTGTGAACCATGGACCAGATATTCCTACAGACTAAATATAGGTCAAGTTTAAATATACAGACCATTGTTGTAGCTTTGAATGAATCTTGTCCCTTCATAATTCTAGGTTCAAGAGGTTAGTTTCTGTTCAGTGTGAGTTATGTTAGCTGTTAAAATAAAGATTTACACTGTAGCATAACACCGGTTTAGGTGCATGTCAAGTTTAAATCACTTTGCAAGTAGGTGAAGGGGCATTTATTGTAAGATCCATTTTAAATACTGGTTAATCTAGTTTTTAATCCAGTGTTTTTCCAGTAATTTGATAAAAAATTTATCCAAAAAAAAATAAATAAATAAAAATAAAATACGATGTAAATAAAGCGGTATTAAAACAAAGATATATATTTTACAGTAGTTTTGTATTTTGGGGAACTTGCAAAATAATTTATGTTTGTGTACTCATCAAAAAAGACTGCTTAAAAATTAATTAACTTTATATAAAAACAAGGTTTTTATTGACATTATTGATGATTTTGCAACGTAGATCTCAAAATGCTTGACTGATGTCCTCTCTTCACAGAACAACAGTGACCTTTATAGAGAAGTCATTGCCATTGGATTCAGTGTCGCTATGGAAACAGCGGGGCAACATAGATCATATTGTGTTATTGGATTGGAATAGTACTTTAGAACAGGTCCAGATAGGTCAGCCACTTCAAACACTCAAAGATGCCTTATTTAAGGTCAGTGTTTTTGTTAAATTCTTCAAATAAGTTGCCATGGAAAGGACCTGGCATTATTACCATATGAGACCCAAGGCATAAAGGTCATGGTTACACCACCTAAGGAGAGGGCTATGATCTGTAAATATTTACTATAAACATTTTAAACATTGGAACATCTTGAATAGTTAACATAATTGTCTTTAAAATGGAAGGCTTTGGTTTAATAATGCAGTAATGTGTTCTAAAGATGCAGATGGAATGACAAACAATAGGGACACTGATCTTGGTCTGCTCTTGATCAGACTGCTCTTTTCTAGTAATGTGTTCTAAAGATGCAGATGGAATGACAAACAATAGGGACACTGATCTTGGTCTGCTCTTGATCAGACTGCTCTTTTCTAGGAGCAGTCTGATCAGAGAATAAGCTGTTTGCTCAGACTTATCTATCTCGTTATTTAGAATTTTTATAGTATACATTGTATCAGGTCTGTGGAAATAGAAATTCTCTTACTTGTCCAGGGACAAGTGAAAAGGCAAACTTGACTTCTCCGGCAAAAAATAACTTGTCCAAAACTGCAAATATAATGTTTGCATTATTTTCAGAATAAGTGAGTCATAAACATTTATCTCATTATTTTGAAAAATCTTATCTCTCATTTCAAATAGCCTCTAAGCCTTAAACTTGAACAAAAGGCATCTTTTGAGTCTTATTCCTTACTCTACACATTTTTTTGGCAGGTAACTGTACAAATTGGGATGGCAAACACTGTGGGCCCTGATCAGACTGCTCCTGCAGGAGCAGTCTGATCTGGGTCCACACTGTTTGCCTAAGTATTTTTCTAAAGCAAAGATCTAGTTGTTGTGTTTGAAAAGGAGAACATATACTTTTTTCATTGTTGTGCCAGGGCAAGTACTTTAAAATTTTTCTTTTAACCTGAGTGAAATGGGACAAGTAGGACAAGTCAGGCATGGTATTTCAACAGCCCTGCATTGTATAGCAAAATTTGATGCATGGGCTGAACAAAGTCTTGTCAGAGGGCCTCTCTTTTTCCGTCCATGTATTGTGAAATAATTTACATAAGCCCCTGTTTCCATATTTTCATTTGTAGTATGATTCTACTGTGATAATCAAGAGTGAGCCACTAATCCTAGATGGGGGCTATGAACAGTGGTTACTACATTATCCCACAAAGTGCTTCAACCCCGACTTCAAGAAAATACAAACGTCTGTGCAGAATACGTCACAAGCTTCTCTCAGTAAGTTTATGTTGATTAAGGGAATGAGTATATTTCAGGGGAAGCCACTCTTCCATTGTAATTTTTTGCCTCCTTTCAGAGGGGTCAGATGTTAAAGGAAAGAACTTGCTCTCCTGAGAAATTATTAGCTCCCCTGAGGACAAATTCTTTTGGTTAAGAGTACAGTTTTTTTTTTTGGAGTGTTTCAGGAGCCCGGGTAGCTCAGTGGGTTAAGTGCTGGCCTCTGATCTAGCAGACCGGGGTTTGAGGCGAAAATTTTTCCTAACATAAAGGGGTTCCATTGCACACAGCCTTCCATTATCACCCTTCCATCGTCCTGATATGACTGAAATACTGTTGAAAAGGACGTAAAACTGCAAGTAATCCATTTGGAGTGTTTCATTGGCAAGGGACGCAAAATTAATAGGAAGTCGCACAACTTCTGTCTTGAAAAAGAAATGGCAGCAAAATATTGGATACACCCATATAAGTTTCATGAAAAGCGTGCAGAACCTACACTGTGCTACTTGATGGATAATGAAATATATGAGCCGCGACACGAGAAAACCAACAAAGTGGTTGTGCACCCAGCGCAGACTCAGATCAGCCTGGGCATCTGTCCAGTCTGATAAGAGTCTTGGCTGTCCGCATGGAGGTAGCTTAGACACTTAGCTACCCTAGGCCTTTAAGCCCACTGCGAAGACTCTGATCAGACTGGGCGGATGCCCAAGCTGATCTGAGTCTTCGCTGTGCACACTTTGTTGGTTTTGTCGTGTTGCGGCTCATATACACATTTGTAATCTGGTCTATGCTATATAGAAAACACAAAGATGAAACAAATAGCAAATGACTTCTAGAGCAACAAAAACAAATCAGCTGAATTAAATTTAATGGATTAAATATCAAATAAGTGTAAGAATAACATTTAATCACACTTGCATTTTTCAGTGTTTAAGTTTTTTTGCACCCCTCAATTGATGTTAATCTTTCCTCTTTTGTGTCAGATCGTAACATTGACCTCAGGGTACAACAAACATCAACCCTTTTTAGACTGAAAATCCATTATGGGGACATATGCAAACAGTGCAGACTTTACACAGATTCCGCAAATGTGGCATCTGAGCTGGGTCAATACTTTTTACTTACAGGAATTTCAATGCAAAATACAATAAACATAAAAAACACCAGAAATTCTTGATCTAGAGGTGGACTCATATAAATAATAAGGATGGGCAAGTCCACTAGTCAAGAAAGGGTTAACCACCTCCGACCTGTGGTTAAACCTTTTATTATAGAGTTACATTTTGTCTTCAAAGCTCCACTTTATCTGGGCGAATAATTTGGACTATCTTTTCTATAAATCAATCAATTTGTTTTGTTATTTTCAGTGGATTTTGACTACCCAGATTTTGATACAGCCTTTCTTATGACCCCTACTCCAGAAAAACCTAGAACAGATCCACAGAGTTCTATAAATAGCTCACAAATTAGCATAAATGGAGAGGTTTCTGGCCCAGGATTTCCTAGAATAGACAGGTCAACAAAACCAAAAGTAGATAGAACTACAAAAATTAATGTAACACACACTGACAGTAGTAATTCTACCAAATCAGGCTCTTTATATCCTGATGTCAGGGCCATAAGTGGTCCAGCCAATCAAATCAGGCCATCTGGATCAGTAGCCAATCAGAGTCCCACTGTGTATTCAAGTGCAACCAATAGGACAGCTGCCAATTCAGATTCTATATCAAATATACCAAAAGCATCAACATCAAGTAGTTCTCTGAATAAGATTTCTAGTGAGTTGTCGGATGAAATAAAAGACATTGATAAATTGAAACAACAGAAACAAGCAGAGCTTGAAAAAATTCAAGCGGAGCATGAACGGATTATTCTTGAAGATAGAGCTCGGAGAGCAAGATTGAAGGACGAAGAAGAAAGATTGTCAAAATTGGAAGAATTAAGGAGGAAAGAACAAAAGGATGTTGCAGATCTTATGAGAATGAAGAAGCATTTACAAGACACAGTTAAAGATGATAATGCCAAACTAAATCTTGAACTTGAACAGAAGGAAAGAGAGGAAAAGGAAAGGTAGGATACTTCTGTTACATTCAGCCCATTTCTTCTACCTCTTTAGTTGGACAGGTCCACTTCCAGTGTAGACCACAGCAGTGCTGCAGATAGAAGGGGTAACAGGGATAATTTGGGATAATTTTACATACCGTACATGCGGTAATTTTTGCGGTCTTCCAATTTTCAAGGTATTTTGTGGTCACTATGAAACCGCGAATGTTAAAAATGGCCAAACATTTTCCTTTTCCTGGTTAAGAGTCTTCGGTAACCCAATGCTAATTATAATTAAGACATACATTCAATAAAAATCTGAAGACAGGATCATAAAAAACTATATGACACGCTAATTGATTACACGACAATTCTACAGGGTTACTGATTTGTGCCAATCAAACTGAGAATTGCTGATGACACCTTTATCTGTTTTAATCACAGCCACTATACAATTACTGTCTTCTGGTTTAAGTACAGAATTTTCAGTCTGAGTAAAAACTGTCCGAACTACATCACTTCTTCGTTACTTTCCTGTGTTAATACTTTTGACATTTCTATACAAGCATTTTTAATTTTCACGCACATAGCGGACCGTGAAAATTAAAAATCGCAAAAATTAGAGCTTATATTTTGGACCCAAAACCGTGAAAATTTAAACCCACGAAAATTACCGCGTATACGGTAATTCTGTATAAAAAGTATCTTGTAACACTTCATAAGAGCTATCTTGTCAGTAGGGATCTGATGAGAGGTCACAACACATGTTCTTATTGAAAAATAAGAAAAATTATCTCAGTCTGGTTTGCTTTAATTAGACTGTTTTTCCTTTAGAAACCTCTTTGTTTGATGCAAACAGAGAAGATTTTGATGATTAGATTTAGGGGATAACTGTATGCAAAATTATCATTTCAGAGGCATATGAACCACAACACGAGAAAACCAACAAAGTGGTTTTGCGCTCAGTGCAGCCTCAGATCAGCCTGGGTATCCTCCCAGTCTGATCAGAGTCTTAGCTGTCCGCGTAGAGGTAGTTTAGACCCTTAGCTACCCTTTAAGGGTTCGCGACGAGTCTGATCAGACTAGGCAGATGCCCAGGCTGATCTGAGTCTGCGCTGGGCGCACAACCACTTTGTTGGTTTTCTCGTGTCGCAAAAGTTGTGGGTGGCAGCAAAAATGTTGAGAGAGATTGCCTTGTAAATTAACTTTTTCTCCTTCTTTAGACAAGTGGAACTTGAGAGATTGGCTGCAGAGCAGGAAGGAAAGAGAAAAAGACAGGAAGAGGTAGAAAGATTAAGGAGAGAAAGAAAGCTGAAGGAGGAAGATGCAATTGAAACAGAGAAGAAATTGGATATGGAAAGAAGAATTGAGGTTGAAAGAAAGATGGAAGAAGAGAGAAAAGAAAAAGAATTGGCAGAAAAAGCTTTGCAGGTAAGACATCCGGGTCTTCTGCTTCAATGATTCCATTGATATAGGTCCAGTAGGCTTGTCGTTCGGATTTCTGTACGGCCTTTTTACAATCTTTATATTTCCGGACGTCACTGTCATGCTTGATCTTCTTCATTCTCTGAAACAGCTTGTCACGGTGACGTATGAGGGATTTCACCTTTCTGTTGATCCATGGCTTTTTTAGTTTCTTTCCACTAAGCGTTTTGGTAGGTATGTACTTCTTCATCAGGTCGGACACAGTAGAGCGAAATTTATTCCACAACTCTTGAGTGGTATATATCGGCTCGGTAGAAATGAATTTTTCCTTGATGTGTCGAAGTTCCGCCTTTAAAGAGTCAAAATCGGCTTTATTAAAGCAAGACACCTTTCTGGGTGGGATCACTGCCTTGGCCGGTCGTAGACTAGACTCGACGTAGACTACCTCATGGTCAGATATGCCAGGAATGACTTCAACTCTGTTAACCAAGGACTGGTTATTAGAGAAAAACAGGTCCAGGATGTTCTGTGTATCCTCGGTGATCCTTGTTGGCTCCAATACCATTTGATCAAGAAAGTGGTCCTTAGAAATATTCAGTAACTGGTGGCATAATCCAGACTTATTGGCATAAGGTTTCACACTCTCCGTCTCCCAGTCTATGTCCCCAAGGTTGAAATCTCCTCCCATCCATGTGTGTGCCCCAATAGGTATCCTTGACAGGTATGTATGCAGCTGAGTTAAGTAGCTAGGATCACTTTCATCTGGAGGACGATAGAATGATCCGATGAATAGCTGGTTTGCCCCAGGAATTTGAATCTGTGCCCAAATCAGCTCACAGTTCCCTTCAACTTTGAGTTCTTCGGGTTCACTACTTGTAAGTCTGTCGGAAACTAGTATGAATACTCCACCGCCAGTCTGATTACTCCTGTCTTTGCGATAGACTTTAAACCCTTTAGGGAAGATAGCTGTAGACAGATGGTCACTCCTCAACCAGGATTCTGTTCCTAGAATGATATCTGCTTGAGTAGACTCTATCATATTCTCCAATTGTGGTTTCTTGTCTACAATGGAGTGGCAGTTGATAACCAAAACCTTTAGTGGGATATCATCTCTCTGCTTGTGGCTACGTTGAACAAGAACTTGTTCCTTGCTACTTATGAAGCTTGGATGGATGAAGCAGTCTGATCCTGATAACAGGGTATCCCGCACACTTCCATCAGAAACAGAGACGTGTTCAGCAGTACCATGGTGACGAACGGAAGAACTTTTTGGTGATGAAGTAGCCTGCGGACAGCTAAAGCTAAGCTCTTTTTATTTGTAGTCTTAAATTATGTTTACATTAAAAAGCTTTTTTTTGTACTTATTTATATCACCTCTGTTATTGTATATCTCATAGTCTTTATTCTCTTCTACCTGCCTATATTCTCTTTGTTTTCATCTTTACTAGCGTTACCACCCGAAGTCAACCCGTTGAGTAATAGTCAAATGTGACGGTTCAACGTACAGATGTAGATGTAGACAACAGAATTTTGATAAACTATGAAGTCCCATTTTGAGTGATAGGGACTCACCATGTATATTTTAAACTGTTTAATATTTCCTTGGTGAACCATAGTGGCTTGTGGACGAAGCCTAAACCAAAGCGCAAAAATAAAGGAATTGTGCACACTCATAGTGGTATGGTAGGTGTATCAGTGATTATCCTTGGCTTTCCATGGGTGTTCATTGACACAGTGACCTATATATTAGAGTGACTCGCATCTCCAGTTAAATTTAGGTATTTTTCCAATAGACGCTTGTCGTGCCGCTGGACAGGTGAGTGGCTGGAAAAATCGATAATTCTATCGACCGCTTATTTCGCATCTAGAAATATTTTAATATTATCATTGTTTAATTTTATCTGTATAAATCATGTGTTCTTACAAACGTTTGCGTTAAATTGTGTACTCAATTTCCGAAATTTTGATACCAAACTTGCCAAGTTTTTATACGGTAGTTTTACTTGACGTAGTTAAAAAAAAAAAAAAAACGGGCTGGAGGGCTTTTCAATATTATTACGGGAAACTTTTTTTTATTATGCATTTGGATTAGGATTTTGATCTTGACTCTCTCTTACTTAGGAGAATATGCATGCATTGAAAATTGAAGTAAGTCAGTGACATAGGTTTTAATTAAGCTAAGTGGGTTGGAATTTCTATCAGAAATTATCGACGTGAATCGCCCATTTCATTAATGTTTACGTAATCAAATTACTATTCAACGTTAAGGTAAGCTTTGAATTTTATGATGATGTATTAGAATAGTAAGTTTTGTGATTATTTTGCTTGGTTTTGGGGTTAATTTTAATTGATGTGACAATTCTTCAATGCATAACTAACCAACCCCCTGAACTCATTGTTGTATGGCGAAAACTGTGAAAAACAAGTTTTATTTTAAGATTATTTTGACCCATTGAATCGGCACGAAATTGCATAAAATAGCACTCAAACAATTAACAAGGCATTCAACTTTATGAAAAATATCATTTCGAGGCTCAAAAATAGTTATTTCTGGAGCCTTATTCAAAAACGGGGGAGTGGGGTTTTGAACATCCTGATTTGCCGATTTTCGCTACTTTCCTAAATAAGCATATTTTTATACTGTCATAAGACCATCATAATAGTAAGTACATGTCAAGAAAATGATATTAAACAACATTTTGGTCCTTCCCCTTCCGTTTCCTAATGCTAAAATATTACCCCAAACCTTATTTACGACGGAGTACATCGTAAAAGAAGTGATGGTTTTTACGGCGGCGTCGCCATTTTCTTTCGAGTAACCAATGTTTCTCAATTTACATCGTTAAAAATGAGCTCCAAAACCAAGCAAAATTATCACAAAACTTATATTCTAATACATCATTATAAAATTCAAAGCTTACCTTATCGTTGCATAATAACTTCACTATGAAAACACCGATAAAATGGGCGATGCACGCCGTTAACTTTTGACAGAAATTCAAGCTTTTTCAGCTTGTATTAAAAATGGCGCTCCGGTAGGAGGCGCTGCAGACGCATGCGCGACACGCCTCTTTGGACCGAAAGGTGAAGACGCGAGTCACTGTATTTATAGGTCACTGATTGACAACCGTGGTAGTTTTGTCACTATGATTACCCTAATGTGCTCAAGTATTGGGACACCTAAAATAATAAATTTTCCATTTGTCCAAAATGGAAAATTTATTATTTTTAGGTGTCCCAATATATACGCACATTACGGTTCTAACAGTTCACCATGAATACAGTACGGCAGCGAGCTCCTCATCATTGTGACCCTGACTCGGCAATCGAGGAAACAGACAAGGGGCTGTATTTACAAAATGACGTAAGTGGTTGCTATGCTGTAATTGCTGTTTGCTAAGGCTGAATATCTATGAAGGAGATCCCCTACAACTATGAAATTTGCTCTGGAGGAACAGTCTTTTTCAGACTGTTCCTCCAAAGCAAATTTCATAGTTGTAGGGAATCTCCTTCATAGAAAATTAGCCTTAGCAACAGCATAGCAACGACTTAAGTGGTTTTATAAATACGGTCCCTGAGAACTGAACTAAGCCTTGCAGAGGGCTCCATGATTTTTCTTTTCTTTCCCAGCTTTGCATGTCACTGTCAGCTTCTTTTTTGGTAGCATGATTTGGTTGAACGCTGAGGAGATACTGATATCAGTGTCATGATTTTGCAAAATGTACGACCAGCGTTGAGCCATGGAAAAACATAGGAGCATGTGGCATTGAATCCTATACTAGGACCATATCGAACCGTAATAGCATTGTGAACTGTACTAGCATCTTGAGCATCTGTAGTGCCACCATGGTCTACCCTTGTCAGTGCTCCAGATAGGATGGGGTAACAAGGATAATTAAGGGACAGTTTTTCAATCTTTCTCCATAAAATCATATCTTGCGTGACCTCTCTTCAGAACCGTCTCGCCGAGACGGTTCTAATGAGTGGTCATAACATAAGTTTTCGTTGAGTAATAAGAAAAATTATCTTTGAATTATCCTCAGTACCCCCTCTTATCTGGAGCTCTGCTTGTTGCCCGTAGTGTTGCTGCCATGCACTGTCATGAAATTGTAGATGAATCATACAGAAACCATACAAACACAGTGAGAAATCCTAATTGAACCCTTGCAAACTGTAGTGATGCTGGATATTTCAAGAGTTACCACTATTTTGCCTTCAAAGTCTAATGGTGGGGAATTTTGGTGAACAGCAGCCTGATCGTTGAATGTATGAGGCTTATTCAGTTACCAGTTTGGGGGCGATTCTCCAGTAATTGGACAGTAATTATTTCTGGTGTTTCCTAGTCTTAGAAATTTTACAGGTAGTTGAAATTTGCATAATTAAGCCACATTGTATGATTTAAAACAATGTGGCATTGGTGACAAGCAAAGCTTCTGATCAGACTGCACATAAGTGCAGTCTGATCAGAGCCTTTGCTTGTCACATCAGCCATCTCTGGAAGTGACCCAAGCCATAGAGCCATCAGTGAGGTCTCTGATTATCCTGTATAAATGAGAAGGATGATCTGAATATCACATGACAAAATTGCCGCATTGTTGGAAGTCACATGACGTGGCTCGTATTTGCTCTTTTCACAGGAAGCACATGAGAGGGCGAGACAGGAAGAAGAGGATAGACAGAAGGAGTTAGCCTTGGCTGCAGAAGCAGCAAGAGTTTATGAGCAGGAAAAAGCAACTGAGGAAGCCAAACGAATCAGCGAACAGAAACAGACAGAAGAACGAATAAGATTAGAGAAAGAGAGACAGGTGCAGCTTGAGAAAGAGAGACAAGAAGCTTTGGAAGAAAAAAGAAGAAAACAAACTGAGATAGACAGATTAGAGAGAGAGAAACAGGTAAGTAGGAGAACTGCACTAACCTCCAGAGCTCTAGTTGAAAAGGAGTATTTGATGATAATTAGGGATAATTTTTTTTTTATTTCTCATCGAAACCATATGTCGAAACCATATGTTGTGACCCCTCATCTGAACCGTCTCAACGAGACGGTTCAGATGAGGGGTCACAACATATGTTTTTATGCAGAATTAACAAAGATTATCAGTAATTATCACCAAATACTCCCCCTTATCTATGGCTCTGAACCTCCCTTTTTCAAAATGGCAAACGTGGATTCTTCTCTTTTATTAAATAAGTAGATATTCTGACAGAAAGACAAAGTAGGATAAAGAGGCAACGAAAAATTGCAGTAATTTATTCTCCAACATATAAGACAAATAAGTAGCAGTTTTACATTCTTTTCAAAATCATTTCAGTAGTAACAAGACAATGAGAGGGTGATATTATAAAGCTGTGTGCACTGGAATTCTGTCAAGGTTGAAAAGATTTCAGCTATCAGCAGGAATCAAACTCAAAACTGCTTGCGCAGCACCCACAGAGATACAGTGGCTCTGCAAGAGATGATAATGTCGTGATGACAGCAAAAATGACATCAGATTATGCGAAGCCAAATGTCAGACTCTGTCATTTGCAGCATTGGCATTCTTTAAAATTTAATAGAAACCTCTAAAATTGCTAATAAAGCCTAGTTCACATGACCAAAGTTTCTTTGTCACAGAAACTATAACAAAGAAAGTTTGCCAAACATTTTGCATTCTCTGGAAGTGAATTATTTGTCAAAGAAAAATGTGGCATAGAATTCTTGTCAAAGTTACCGGGACAAACAAACTTTGCTCGTGTGAACGGCCAACTGTGCCACATTTTCTTTGTTAAATATACTTTATTCAAAAACAGACTGATTTGATAATGAGCAAAGTTCTCGGTGTTAATCACCATAGCTAGTTTCTTTGTTACATATTCTATGGCAAATTTTCTGTTCACACTGACAAAGGTTGTTTGTCATATAAACTTTACCATATAAATTTGGCAATGAAAATGTGGCATATTTTCTTATTCACATGAACAAATTTTTCTATGACAAAACTAATTTGTCACAGAAACTTTGCCCCTGTGGATGAAGCTTAAGTTATACATTTCAGTGATTTCAGCATGTAAAAGTTAAAACCGTGGAGTGCAGATTCTTATCAGATGTCTCCTATGGGAACAGTCCAATATGGTCTATGTAGATTTGTCAGGCAAATCTGTCCCAGTATTCAAGATGCATACAACCCCATATGTTCTGCCATGTTTAGTAAGAGAGACAACTTTTCTGACTTCCTGTTTGCTTTCCTAGATTTTGAACATGCCAAAATGATCTGCTCTTAAAGATAAAAATTTGCTCCTAGAGGAGCAAATTCTTTCCGTTAAGAGTTGATCCCCATTTAAAAGGAAGACAAAAAATGCAGAGTTGCTGTCCCTAAAAGTGGTCCCTTATACCTTGAGGTTTTATGTTTCTTTTCTTTCTATTTCTCAGGAAAAGATCAGACTAGAGAGGGAAAGACAAGAAAAAGAAAGACTCGAGAAGGAAAGAAGGGAAAGGGAAGAAGCAGACAGAAAGAGGGCAGAGGAGGCTCAGAGGGTGGCTGAACAGAAGATGAAACTCTTGAATGGTATTGTATAACATGTATACTGGATGTGCTGTACAGTCTTCCAACTAAAACTTAAAGGGAAAGGAGTACTGGCTGAGATATTAAGATCGAATCAGCATGGAAAATTGCAGGAAAAAATGCTCAGTTTCTTCAAATTCATTCAACGTTTTTAGGTTTGACTGGCATGCAAAAACATTAAAACATTGCCTCCCAGTGCATCCTAAAATGGCACATGTTGACGATGTTGAATGTTAAGAAAACACAGCTGACATCTATTTAGATATATGAAAAAACTCGGATCAGTTATGCTACTGTGCTGACTTATTTGAGTATTTGTGAGTCAGATATTGCCTTAGGTTCTTGTTATGCAACACCAGATATTGAACATATTTTGAGGATTCAGAAAGATACTGGTTTAGACTCAAATAACAAACTGATTCTTTTCTGTACTGTAGACCAATGTTTGATACTCTTTCAAAAGACTGTCCCTTTGTAAAAATTGCCCATATTTTAGTAGGGTTTACTTTAGTTTGGCTTTCACAGCCAGTTATCATGCAGGGTCGCTGATGAGGCTATAACAGCGGAATCTCACGGACTGGCGCTGATTGAACATACCCTCTGTCTTAATTCCTTCTAAAGGGCACTCATTTTAGATTTTATTGTTATTACAGAGGCTAGGCACGCACCAAAGGCCATTCCAGATCCCAACTTACTGACTGGTTGGGAGAAACAGATGGACCCAAAGACAAACCGTTACTTCTATATCAACCACAACACTGGAACCACCCAGTGGGAGCCACCGGGAACTGCAGGTATGTTTATCCATCAGTGCCTAGTGAACTCCTATGTCTCAGTTACCATTATCAGTGGTGCAGGGCCATGGTCAGGGAAAAACATCTGAAAAATGATCTTTTTTTCCAGCTCAGGGAAAAGTCAGGGAATTTTATGGTTCATCAGGGAAACTGAGAAAGGATTTGAAAAGTCAAAAAAAAGTCAGGGAATTTGAAAATTTGAAAAACATACTTTCTGTTCAAGGAGAAAGGATGTACCGTATACAAGATAATTTTCGCGGTGTTCCATTTTTTGCAGTATTTCGCGGTCACTTAGAAACTGCGAATATTAAAATCGCGAAATAATTTCCCTGTTTCTTACAATGTATCTTCTGTAGACACAGTGTTCATATATTTTGTTTCTGTTTGCTTCGGTAATTGCTGGTACTTTCCACTTGAGCCAGTTCTTTCATTAACCTGCGGCAGCCCTGCCGCAGGTTAATGAACGAACTGGCTTAAGTGAAAAAGAAGTAATTTTGATTTTCACGCATGTTGCTAACCGCAAAAATTAAAATTCGCGAAAATAAATGTTTATATTTTAGACCCTTAACCGCGAAAATTTGAACCCGCAAAAAATACCGCATATACGGTATTTTAGTGAGAGAGTGCAGGCATATCTCCCTCATCATTGGGGGCTACTCTTCAAGGAAAGAATTTGAGCCTCGACACGAATAAACCAACAATGTGGTTGTGCGCCCAGTGCAGACTCAGATCAGCCTTAGCATCTCCCCAGTCTGATCAGAGTATTTCCTAAGCGCTTAAAAGGTAGCTAAGGGTCTAAGCTACCTTCATGCAGACAGCGAAGATTCTGGTCAGACTGGGCATATGCCCAGGCTGATCTGAGTCTGCGCTGGGCTCACAACCACATTGTTGGTTTTGTCGTGTCGCGACTCATTTGGTCTGTAGGGGAGTAAAGGCTTTCCTTTAAGAAGAACGCCCAATTTCCAAGTGATATAGCTAACGCTGTTGAAGCAAAGAGTAAAATGACCTTTTTGATTCATAAAAACAGGTATGGAAAATTAAAATGTCAGGGAAAAATCAGGGAAAAGTCACTGAATTTTGAAATGGAGGTTATATGAGAACCCTATGGTTGGTTTGTTGGTTGATTTGATGCGTAACGTCCACGGTAAACAACTAAGGTCATGTCGGGACGGTCAGTTAACCTAACCACACTATTCCTGGGCAGGCTTAGACCTCCTAAGCGGTTAACCAGTACTAAGTGCACATACTTTCGCCAGTAACTGACAACTGCCCTTCTTGAATCAGCGGAAGGAGAAACGAAAGTATGTGGCCAGACCGGGATTCGAACCTAGGACCTCTGACTTACGAGTCAGGTGCCCTACCGATTGCGCCACCCGGCCCGGGGAACCCTATGGTAGCTGATTTGATTGGAACTCCTCCAAAGAAATGATAGGTGAAGCACATGATTTATTTACCACAATGGGAGGAAAAAAAATGCTCAAACAGCTAATTTTATATAAAGCCAATTATTAATTGAAAATTGAAATATCTCTGTAGTTTTAATGCAAAAAAGAGATAATTTTGGGAAAAAAAAATTGTGATTTTTTTAATAGATGGATGGATGGATGGCTTGCAATTTTACATCCTTTTCAAGAGTATTTTAGTCATATCAGGAAGATGGGAGGGTGATAATGAATGATTGTGTGCAATGGAACACTATCTATGGTTGAAAAGATTTTGCGCAGTAATCAACCTAAGAACCTAAGACCACTAGATCAGCAAGCCAGCACTTAACCCAGTTATCGACCTGTGCTCCGGATTTTCTGAATAAGGAATAATTGAGCCACGACACAAGAAAACCAATAATGTGGTTGTGCGCCCTGTGCAGCCTCAGATTAGCCCGGTCATCCGCCAAGCCTGACCAGACTCTTCGCTAAGTGCTTAAAGGGTAGCTAAGTTTCTAAGCTACCTCCATCCGGACAGCGAAGACTCTGATCAGACTGGGCGGATGCCCAGGCCGATCTGAGTCTGTGCTGGGCGCAGAACCACATTGTTGGGTTTGTCGTGTCACGGCTCATATGAGTAATTTTATGAGTTTTTAAACAAGCACAACCGGAGAAAATAAATTCTTGAACAGGCAAATAGGGGTAAATTAGCATTAGAATGTGGAGTTGGAATTACAGTTGTATTTATTGCAAACAGGACAAGCATCTGGTACATACACTGCCAAGTTGCAAGATGAGCCACGTGAAAAGAAGCGTGGACTACAGCGCTCTAACTCCTCCCCTAATATCGCTAAAATGATGGAAGATGAGGCCAAACAGCTTCCTACTGTGGATAGAACTGCGAAACCTATAAAGAGGTATGGTGTGGGTCACACTTAAAGTGTCTAAAATGAAAACAGTTTACAGATCCAGATTTGCAAACAATGTAGAGCAAGATGAGGAGGCTCAGAATGAGCCGCTTCATCTGAAAAAAACATTTATTTGCTGGATGGTCACTTAACAAATACATTCATGTAACAATTTAATAGTTTGGTTTAAACATATTTATTGTTTCTCATTTACAAGTAACATACAATCAAATATAAACAGTACAGGCTTAGGGATTGGAATGAAAGCAAAATGATTATCGAGTTTGAAAGATATGAAATAAACTCGTGGCTTTATAACTGTTCAATGAATTATTTAATAGTGATGTTTTTTTCTAGGCATTTTAGAAAAAGAATTTCACATTACTTTTGGTCATTTTCAATCCTTTAGACTTCTCACCAGGTACAAAAGTGTCATACTGTTGTAACTGTTTTTGTGTGTTACAGTGTGTTACTTGTCACATATCTTATTTCAGGATTGAGCCAGTACCCCGCCCAGTTCCTATGCCAGCAAAGAGAAGAGATCTTAACCCAGTCTATGGCAATGTGGTTTGTATATCTTGTATTTTCTAGGCCAGGGCCCAGTTGTTCAAAGCATTGTTAGCCTACCAAGCTTGTTAAGAGGTCCACACGTTAAGTGTTTTATGACTTAATGTGTGGACCTCTTAACAAGCTTTATGACTTTACAACCACATATACTGATATTTTTTGTTGAAAAAATGTGAGAAGCTTTTGCAGTGCAAAAGCTTCTCACATTTAGCTTTTGCAGTGCAAAAGCTTCTCACATTTTTTCAACAAAAAATGTTGGCATATTTGAGATATGAACATTGAAATTTTAATGAAGTTATGATGTTGTTAGTTTTGAACAACCTAGGGCTGGGCCGCATAGCACAATTGGTAGGACACCTGACTCATAAGTCAGAGGTCCTGGGTTCGAAACCCGGTCTGGCCACATACTTTCGTTTCTCCTTCCGCTGATTCAAGAAGGGCAGTTGTCAGTTACTGGTGAAAGTATGTGCACTTAGTACTGGTTAACCGCTTAGGAGGTCTAAGCCTGCCCAGGAATAGTGTGGTTAGGTTAACTGACCGTCCCGACATGACCATAGTTGTTTACGGTGGACGTTAAGCATCAAATCAATCAATCAATCAATCAATCAATCGATTGAACAACCTGGCCCAGATGTTTAACCAAAGGCTTTGTTTGCTGAGCATTATGATGACTTTTAACAATGTTCTTCGATGAAAAAAAAATCAGGAAATTTAAATGAAGTTGGTGGAATATCATAACACATAAACTGTTTGAAATAATTATTTTTTTGGCACTTGGTAGGGTTATAAATGATTAAGAAGAAAACAAAGGAAAAAACATTTTAGAAAAATAGAGATTTAGAGTAAGTTGATAGCAACCTCAATTTTATTCACTCTGAGTATTATCTGTATGAACATTATAATTTCACAACTTTGGTATATTTCAGGGTTCGGCATTGACAGGATTGCGTAACCTTGGAAACACATGCTACATGAACTCCACCATTCAATGTATTAACAACACATCACCATTGGTTACCTACTTGCTTACTGATTCTTACTTATATGATATAAACAGGTGTGTTTCTTAATGTTGTGTTCGAGTACAATTTGAGGGGAAGCAACTCAATCTCCTTCATTGTTAATCCTGTTTAAATGGTGTGGCGAGGTGGGGTTGGTGGGTGGCAGGGGATGGCATGTGTGGGGTGGGGGGTGTCAACTGATAGGAAATAATTTGCTCCTCTACTGTGTCTGAAAGTTTACTCTTTTGTCTGAAGGTAAGAATAAAGGTGTCTTTTCTCTCTAAAAACAATAAGGCCAAATGTACCTGTAACAGACTCATAAATCTAGGAATAGAACCCCAGCCACCTATGCAACAGTCTAACACTCAACCATAGAAAAAAAAATGTGGCACAAGTCAGTACAAGTGTATCCTATAGCTTTCACTACTGCTTACAAACATGTTAGTATCCCAAAGCCAGTTTTGGTGGTATTTTGCCACAATATTCAGATAAAAGAGGGGGACTTTTCTTGGAAGAAAGACAGTGTATATAGAGCTGCAACTCAACAAAACCAACAAAGTGGCATGTGCGCCATCAAGGACACAGATCGGCCTGGACATCCATCCCGTCTGATCAGAGTCTTTGCTGTGCACAGAACAGGTAGCTTAGGGTCTCAGCTACCTCCATACCAACAGAAAAGACTCTGATCAGACTGGGTGTATGCCCAGGCTGAGCTGAGTCTCCACTGGCGCACATGCCACTTTGTTGGTTTTGTTGTGTGACGGCTCAATTATGTTCTTTGTGAAGGTTTTGGAGTAAAATATTGTTTAACCCATTATTGCCTGAAGTCCAATATACAGGACATAAATACACAATGCAAACCCAGATCAGGTACTGCAGAATTGGGCGCCAAATATGAATCTACACTGCAGAAAATTTACAGCAATTTATATAAAAAATGATAAAAATTAATAAACCAGACACTCCTAAAAAGATGAGTGGACTAATCCGATTTATAAGGATAGAAGAGTCCACTATGCATAATGGGTTAAACCAAAATTGTTTGCTCTTTTCAGGGAGAGTGAAATGGGGTCACATGGTGAGGTGGCCGATGATTTTGCATACCTTGTTAAGGCACTGTGGTCAGGGCAGTATAGATTTATAACACCCAGAGATTTTAAAGTAAGTTTTCTTTATGTCTTAACCCATTTATAAGGAGTGGATTCTCTGTATCATAACACTAACATGGTCAAATATGGTATATCAGTTTCTGTAGACACCTTGATTTTTAAATTAGATGTGTACATTTTCAGGGAAAGCAAAAGGCATTTTTTTCTCACCTGAAGCGAGGCATAGGTATTACTATTCTGGTGTCAACATCGGCGTAAACTTTGCATCAAGTTTTCCCATTTAAGGCTGTTATGTGACATGGAGAACCATCACTTTTAGTGGAATTCTTGTCGCTTGTGCCTCACCTCTTAGAAGAAAAAATTTACTCCCTAAGTGCAAATTCTTTCTTGTAAAAGTTGACCCCATTTTGAAAGGGCTATGTCACCTAGAAAAGCAATCATGAAGTTACAAAAAAAATGCCCTTTGTGAAACTAGCAGAATAAACATTCACCTTGATATGAGCAGGTACTGTTTCTGAATATTTTGGAAAACAAGTTAAGTTTGTGACTAGTATAATACAGTGATATAATTTTATGAAGTCATAGAAAGAAAATTATTTTCAGTTGGATCTTTTTGTAAAAGCCACATGTGTAATACGAGGGTGACAACCTATGTCATAGCGCTGACATCATAATCGTTTTATCAGCGGCCTTAATAAGGTAAATGTTTTGCGTAATGAAGGCTTGGCAAACACTGAAACAACCAAATATCTAGTAGATCTGGTACCTATAGAGGTTTCAGACTCAGTATTACCAGAATTCACCATAAAATACTTGCTTAATCTGAGAACTCTTCACCAAAGTGATCTGTATCCACTCTGCCTTAATGCATGTTTATCTCAGCTGTGCACATCAAAAATTGTAGTGAGGTATTTTATAATTTCTCACCCTTCCAAGAATCATGCCCTATATATCTGGACCATATGTACATGTAAGCACCGACTCACAGTTTTATCTTGTGTTAAAATCCTGTCTCTTATATGTTACAAACGAAAAATCTGTCAGAGTTTCTTCAAAATGGCCGTGGAATGATTAATTCTGTCACGCGCGCTATGACGTAGGTTGTTACCCCTGTAATAGAAGTTTGTTGAAATAGGGAAAATTGTTACAAGGCATCGCAACTCATGTCATCATGTTCAGTAACGTCATAACTAGGATTAAAAAATGACTATCATTTATATTCTTAGTATTAGGACAGATATGTCTGAGCAAACAGTGCAGATCCAGATCACACTGCTCCTACAGGAGCAGTGTGATTAGGGTCTACACTGTTTGCCAATCCATTTGCATCATTTGGAGATATTACAGCATTGTGAAACCGTATACTGTTTTTATTAGGATGTGTATGGTAATTATTTTAGGTGTCCTAATGTTTTAATATTTGTGGTACTTAATGCTTATGTTCTGTTTTCCTATAGCATGTGGTAGGGCGTCATCAACCAATGTTTGCAGGGTACCAGCAGCAGGACTCGCAGGAATTTCTCACCTTTCTTCTTGATGGGCTTCATGAAGGACTCAATAAGGTGAGATTTTTTACCTGAATACAGTCTAATGGTGACTATTATATGCTTAAGTATTGGTACACTTAAAAATGATTTATTTTCCATTTGTCCCAATGGAAAACTAATTATATTTAGATGTTCCAATATGTTTCATGTTCTCAAAAAAAAAAATCAATAAACATACTGTGTTTTATTTGTAAAGATCTGGGCCCAGTTGTTCAAAGCATTGTTAGCCCAGCAAGCTCGTTAAGAGGTCAACTCCTTATGTGTTTTACAACTTTATACATGTAATCAAATACACTGATATTTTTTGTTGAAAAAAATGTGAGAAGCATGCAAAAGCATCTCACATTTTTCAACAAAAAATGATAGTGTATTTGAGATATTAACATAAGAAATTTTAGCGAAAAAGTTAACTAACGAGGTCGTTAGTTTAGAACAACCGGGCCATGCTTGAAAGTTGTAAACCTCTACCAACATGGTTATAAGATAGATTGTGAGTGTTGTCTATTTTGCTTTTGCTCTGTTGTTTCTTTTTTCCCAGAGCTACTTTGAAAGTAATTCAGCTTTTTATCCACAAATCCAATATCGGTAAATGTGTAGATCTGAGGATAATTGAGCCGCGACTCAAGAAAACCAACAAAGTGGTTGTGCGCCCAGCGCAGACTCAGATCAGCCTGGGCATCCGCCCAGTCTGATCAGAGTCGTTGCTGTCCGCATAGCGGTAGCCTAGACCCTTACCTACCCTTTGAATGCTTAGCAAAGGGTCTGATTGGAATTGGCAGATGCTCAGACTGATCTGAGTCTGCGCTGGGCGCACAACCACTTTGTTGGTTTTCTCATGTCACGGCTCAATTTATGGCTGCTGTACAGACAAACTCACTCCCACTCTCAAAGTCTTATGCATGTCATTTGCAACCACGGCCCCCTGGGGCGGGGGAATAGTGGGGACATTGACTTTTCACTCTGCAAAGCCCTGGTATATGCTCTGCACTGTGGGGACATCTTTTATGTCAAATCCTTGGTGAAGGTCTCTGCCCCCCAGGGAATCATATAAATATAAAAATCTATATTCTGACAATGTGTCGCAGTAAATTTCGGTAAAAAACACTCCACTATTTTCCCCACTGTTTTGGCAGAAATCAAAAGCGCGGCGTATCCACAGCATTGCTGGGACACCTCTCATGTAAAAACACGGTACTTAAGCCCTGCTATGCCCTCGCTATCCCCGGCCCCATGGGGGCTGTGGTTGCAAATGACTGGTGCATTAGGTGTTCCTATACAAAATGTATGGACCGGGAGGAATCTACAGTCATAAAATGAAGGCTACAGCTAGCCTTCACAGATCCACAGACTGGTCTGCAACACAACAAAACCAACAAAGTGGCATGTGCCCCCAGACGAGACTCAGATCAACCTGGGTATCCACCCAGTCTGATCAGAGTCTTCACTGTCCGCATGGAGCTAGCTCAGATCCTCAGCTACCCTTTAATTACAAGACTGGGTGGCTGCCAAACCTGATCTGAGTCTGCCTGGCACACATGCCACTTTGCTGGTTTTCTCGTTTTGCGGCTCACATGTGTAAAGGAGAATGGGTACACTTTCAGGGCAGCAGCTCTACTGTTTTCTTTTTTGTCTCCTTTCTCAATGGGGGTCAACTCTTAAAGAAGAGAAATTCAGTGTGCTTCTCAAGCAGTTAACCCCATTCTGGAACAGTACACTGTTGCGGGAAGCAAACAGGAAGTCACAGAAATGTCTCCCTTAAATTTGCAGAAGTGGTGGAAAAAACAATTAGCTGTGCCCATTCATCTTAACCCATTCCATTTGGGGTACCCCTTTAGGGGTATTTGGGCAAACAGTTTGGACCCAGATCAGGCCACACAAACGTGTGGCCTGATCTGAGATCCAAACTGTTTACTGCCTCATTTCTACAAGAGTAAGTTAGATCAATATTGTCAAAATATTCTGGATCTTTTATGCAGACGACAATTTCAGCAGACGACAAAAAATACCCAGAATGCAATTGGTTAAGCAGCCTTTATGTATATTGAGACTGAAATTATTTCTTCATTTTTAGCTCGCCTGAATGAAGTTCAGGGAGAGCTATTGTACTACCGTTGGCGTTAGCGACGGCCGCGGCGGCCTTGGCAAAATGTTAAAGTTTTACGTTAAAGTTTTTTAGGTGATGGGTAAGGCATTGTCATGTGAGCTATGCTGTCCAGCTGACAGGTCTTGTTGTCTTGATACAGGTTAAGAAACGGCCAAAGATCAAGGAGGAAGACAATGACAGGATGGTTGATTCAGCAGCTGCCACTCTGGCCTGGAAACAACACAAAATGTGCCATGAATCTATCATTGTAGAACTGTTCCAGGTAAGATAAGAAGGGTGGAGGAGGCGAGGGTAGAAAGGACTCTTTGCTATTATTCTCATTGTTTAAAAAGGCAGGGTTGCCACAGGCAGGAAGAAAATGTGTGGAAAATTAATTTTTATCCAGGTCAGTGAAAAGTCAGGGAATTTATGATTGGTCAGGAGAACTTGAAAAGTCAGAGAAGCTAATGCAGTCCTCAGACAATATTCTTATTTTCTGCTTTAGGGGAAAGAATATATACTCAAGAGAATTAAAATTGCTACACTGAAAAATTAGTTATAAAAAAGTTTAGTGTTTTTTTCTTGAGTAGTGTCTCTTTAATACTTATAGCCTTTCATTATCACCTGTCCATCAGGTTACTATGACTGAAATTTGTTGAAAGGGCCATAAAACAAGTCATACATCTGGTCATCATTACTGAGAAACATATAGTTAAGGGGTCATCTGAGGAAGCACAATAAATGTTTATTCATATCAGATTTTCCATTCTCAATATCCCTTTTCAAGCAGGTTTAATTTTGTTCATCATATTTTATCAGTTATACAATGGGTGTTCTCTTCTAGAATGACCCCAAATATGTAAATCTGGGGCCGTATTCATAAAACGACTTAAGTGGTTGCTATGCTGTTGCTAGGGCTAAAACTGTATGAAGGAGATTCCCTACAACAATGAAATTTGCTCTGGAGGAACAGTCTTAAAAGACTGTTCCTCCAGAACAAATTTCATAGTTGTACGGAATCTCCTTTATAGATATTTAGCCTTAGCAACAGCATACATGTAGCAACGACTTAAGTGGTTTTATGAATACGGCCCCAGTTATTACACCAGCTAAGTTGTATCTTTTTCCTTCCAAAGTAGGCCCAAAAATCTTGTTAGATGGATCTAGATTGATTGGGTTGTTTTAAGGGTAAAACCCCATCTTACAGGCAAATAAATATACAGTCAAACCTGTCGTAAGGGGTCACCCAAGGGAAGGAGAAAAATTGGCTGCTTAAGACAGGTGACCCCTTATTACAGGTTCATTTGCACTGTATTTGGGTTTAAGGGACCCAGAAAATATGACTGCTTAAGACAGGTGATCCCTTAATACAGATGACCACATAAGCAGGTTTTATGTATTATTTTATTTTCTGTTCTGCCTCTAGGGCCAGTTAAAGTCCACACTGATGTGTCTTACGTGCCGAAAACAGTCAAGAACTTTTCAAGCCTTCATGTATCTGTCCTTGCCGATTCCTTCAGCATCAAGGTGCTCTTTACAGGTAAGATGATGGTACTGATGTATGTCAGAGCTCCAGGTAAGAAGGGGTAACAAGGATAATTTAGGGATAATTTTTTTATTTCTCCATAAAAACATAAGTTGTGATGATTCTAATGAGGGATCACAATACACGTTTTCATTGAGAAATAAGAAAAAATATCTTTGAACTATCCTCAATACCCTCTCTAATCTGGAGCTCTGGAATGTTCATTAACGTAAATTCTTGTTAATTGCTTACTATTTATGGTTCCGAGATGCCACTCAAAGCTAACTAGCACGTACTGAACAACCGTTCACTGGCCAGTCAGAAAGTGTCACTGACTGAGCATGCAGTAAGAGATAAGATCAAATTCAGCCGCTTGGGGGACTAGTCCCACATAAACACTTAAAATGATTAAAATATATAGTAAATTCTTACCTCAAGAACTCATTAAGTGTATAAGATAATATTTTGAAATTTGCAGAGTAACTTTTATATGTTATTAGGCAAATATCTACAAAATTTGACAAAAATTGGTTCAAAAAAAAAAAAAATTTCATATGCAAATGAGGGTAGGCAGAGCTTAAGGTAACTCACGGAACTATGAATTACTTGATGTACAGTTTCAGAGCTCTAGATAAGAGGGAGTATCTGGTGATAATTAGGGATAATTTTTGTTAATCCTGCATAAAAACATATGTTGTGACCCCTCATCTGAACCGTCTCGACGAGACGGTTCAGATGAGGGGTCACAACATATGGTTTCGTTGAGAAATAAAAAAAATTATCCTTAATTATCCTCAAATACTCCCTCTTATCTAGAGCTCTGTGTACTGATACATAGAGCAAACCATGTTTGTATCTTTTGAAGACCAGAAACAACATAGGAAGGGTGAGGCTTGCCATGCCCTTCCTAAACTGTTTTTGGTCAAGCCTGTTGATAACAAGTTTATCAGACAGGACCAGAAACAATGTAGGAAGGGAGAGGCTTGCCTCACACTTTCTACCTGTTTCTGGTTGAGCCTGTTAAACTTGATATCTGTTCCTGTCTTTTGAAATCAAGTTTATCAGACAAGACCAGAAACAGTGTAGGAATGATGAGGCTTGCCTTGCCCTTCCTATGCTGTTTCTGCCCAATCCTGATAAACTTGATATCTATTCACATCTTTTGATATCTAGTTTGTCAGGTAAGGCCAGAAACAGCATTCAAAGGTCCTTCCTATTTGTTTCTGGCGAGCCTGGTAAAATGGATGCCCTTCCTACACTGTTTCTGACCAAGCCTCTGTTCATGTCTTTTGATGGCAAATTAAGTTTATTACACAAGACCAGAAAAAGTGTAGGAAGGGTGAGACATGCCTTGCCCTTCCTACGTGTTTCTGATGGAGCCTGTTAAACTTGATTTCAAAAGAATCTAACATGGTTTCCTATCTGTTATGCTCAATTTAAAAGATTTTGATACATTTGAAAGGGTCAAGCAAATGAAAATAAAATGCAGTTTTGTCCAGACTTGCTAATGTTGCTATGACATGATCGGATGATGTTATTTGACCAGTTAAACATGGTTATCACATCCCGCTCACTAGAACAGGCTTGGCAAGACATTTTTAATGAGGCAACACATTTTTTGTTTCTCTGAAAATTATCCCATTGTTTATCCCTGTTATTCCTTCTGATCTGGAGCACTAACAAAGTAATTTCTAAATTCAACAATGGTAGAGTCAGTCAGAGAAATGATTGAGGCTAATACCTTAATCAAAATATTGTACATGTATTTTGATGATTTGAGCCGCGACACGAGAAAACCAACAATGTGGTTGTGCGCCCAGCGCAGACTCAGATCAGCCTGGGCATCTGCCAAGTCTGATCAGAGTCTTCGCTGTCCGCATGGAGGTAGCTCAGACCCTAAGCTACCCTTTAAGCACTTAGTGAAGAGTTGGATGAGACTTGGCAGATGCTCAGGCTGATCTGACTTTGTTGGTGTTCTGGGGCCGTATTCATAAAACAACTTAAGTCGTTGCTATGCTGTTGCTAAGGATAAATTTCTATGTTGGAGATTCCCTACAACTATGAAATTTGGTCTGGAGGAACAGTCTTACAAAGACTGTTCCTCCAGAGCAAATTTCATAGTTGTAGGGAATCTCCTTTATAGAAATTCAGCCTTAGCAACAGCATAGCAACGACTTAAGTCGTTTTATGAATACGGCCCCTGGTGTTGTGGCTCCTATCTGGAGCACTGACAAAGTATTTTCTAAATTCAACAATGGCAGAGTCAATCAGAGAAATGATTGAAGCTAACACTTGAATCAAAATATTGTGTTTTGATGAATTGTTTTTCTTTTAGGAATGTTTGCGACAGTTTCTAGTCGAAGAAAAGATGACGGGAAGCAGTAGATGGCGCTGTCCACAGTGTAAATGTGATCGGGACTCTGTTAAGAAGATAGATATATGGAAACTACCAAGAATACTTCTGATTGCGCTCAATAGGTAATAGCAGGCTGGGTTTGAAAGTGAGACAATATGGATACTATGCCTAGTAATGTTCATTGTGTATCAGTGTTTATTGTTTTCCCAGTGAACAAAAAGCATGAAAAAAAATGCCGGCAAAGATGATGTTTGTGTATTTCAGATTTTGTAACGAGGTTTCACCTGGATATCAGCGCAACATATCCATGGCAAAGATGATGTTTTTAGAAAGAAATAATTAGTAAACTTCAATAATATTAAATGCATGAATTTTAATACCTCTGAATATATCCAAAATGGTGAAACTGCAAACTTTTGCCACAGGGAACTGTCCCAGAGTTCAATTTCTTGAATACAGTTACCACCCCTTGTTAAATATGTATATACAAGGACTGTTACCAGACAAAGAAGAGCTGTTACGAAACAGAAAAAAGTTACCAAACGACCCGATGACCAGGGCCCGGTTTTTCAAAACTAACGATGTTGTTAGTTAACGTTTCGTTAAAATTTCAAACGTTAATATTTGAAATATGCCAATACTTTTGTCGAGAAAATGTGAGAAGCTTTTGCATTGCAAAAGCTTCTCACATTTTTTCAACAAAAAATATCAGTGTATTTGGTAACATAGTCATGAAACACTAACGAGTTGACCACTCAACGAACTTGTTAGGCTAACAATGCTTTGAACAACTGGGTCCAGGTTGTTTGGTATTTATGACTATATTTTGTTTCATAACAGCTCTTTTTTGTTTTGTAACATCCTTGACAACATGGTTAACCAGGTGTGCTTACAGTAATTTCAAAGATCAAACTGTGTGCTCACACCAGACAGTGTACATGTGAGTCTAGTCAGGGCAGAGTTCAATTTCTCAAATAAACAAGGTCCAGTAATTGTCGCCCCTACAACTAGCAGAAGCAAGACACTATTAGCAGATGCAGAAACAAGCTGTAGCAGGTCAGGGTTGTTAGGGTCAAGGAAAAACATCTGGATCCAGGTCAGGGTAGCTTCAGAGAATTTTGTGATTTTTTTTATCTCAAATATACTGTAATGTGGCTAGATTTTAGGACACCTATGAATAACTAATTTTTCATTTGGGACAAATGGAAAATCAATTATTGTAGTTTTCCATTTGGGACAAATGGATAATCAATTATTTTAGGTGTCCCGATACTTTAGAACATTGTCCCGATACTTTAGAACATTATGGGTATATCTTTGTGTAATTCTGTTATAAAATGGGTTTTCCCATTCAAAACAATCAGAAAAATCTAGATCTTCATTTAAAATGGATCTAGATTATTGGGAAGGCTTTTGGAAGGGGCAAATATGTCATATAATAGAATTAATATAGAACTTTGTTTTCTTAATATGCAGGTTTGTGTACGAGGGTCAGTGGCGTAACAAGATCAGTGCATATGTAGATTTTCCAGCAAAGGGGCTAGATCTGTCCCCATTTGTGCTGGGGCAAGCACCGAAACCTTACAAACTGTATGGAATATCAGTAAGTTTTATGAAACTGTTAAATTTATTCTAAATAAGCTTTTTGTGCATTCTCAAAACAGTAATAATAATATAAATGAATAAGGCCAGAGGCCAAGTGTCACCAGGAGCCCTGGTAGCTCAGTAGATTAAGTGCTTGCCTACTGATCTACACAATGTAGCAGTCCCAGGTTCGAGCCCAGCGGGAAGAAGAAATCTTTTCAACTGTAAATTGAGTTCCATTGCACACAGCCTTTAATTATCACCCTCCCTTTGTCCTGATATGACTGAAATACTGTTGAAAAGGACATAAAATTGCAGACCATCCATCTATCCAAGTGTCCCCCAACATAGGACATAGCAGTATCTGGCGTTTATTTGTATTTCAACACCTTGTATCTCAAACTACGGTTATCTCAAGAAAAACTATTCTGGTTCTTTAGCCTAAAAGATTACAAGTCTTGGTTAGTATTATGGCAGATGCTATACATGTACTATAAAAAATTCTAAAAATGGGACACTTAAAATAACAAAAGTAATTGTCCTAAACATGGAACAGTTTAAATTTACAGTGCAGTGATGCTTCGAATACGTAGACCAATCTGTTGCAATACTTAGAATTTTTATAGTACTTATGAAATAAAAAAAGAAGAAGAAAAAGAAACATAAAGCCAGTACATGTATTTGTTTTAATGTCATTTCTGTTTATTTTGCAGAATCATTTTGGAACTTTGGATGGGGGTCATTGTAAGTATTTATTTATATAATAAAACTTACGAATTTTAGAACCAAGAACCAATATGCACGAAAAGACTGTGTAGACTCAGATCATGGCCATACCGCTTTGCTTTCATTATCAGCCGTCCATGGTTGGAAATACTGTTAAAAAGGCCATAAAAACCACAATTTATCTGTATGCTGTGGTACATTGTGCTACCTTGTGATACCATATGCATTTCTGTTGTATTTCATATGACCACTCAAAAATCTATGAGAATAGTGTTATGACGTATATGCAAACAGCTCTTTGTCAGTATGATTGCATGTTTAGGTCATGTTGGGTCACTTTCTATCACAGCATAGAGGTCAGGTTGCATTGTGGGTAACACATGGCTACACTTCTATATCAGAGTCAGTGATTAGACTGTCTACACCCATGGCTACACTGTAAATATATATGAGGTGCCACATGAGAAAACCAACAATGTGGTTGTGCGCCCAGCGCAGTCTCAGATCAGCCTGGGCATTCGCCAGTCTGATCAGAGTCTTCGCTGTCCGCATGGAGGTAGCTTAGACCCTCAGCTACTCTTTGAGCACTTAACAAAGAGTCTGGTCAAACTGGGGGAATGTCCAGGCTGATCTTAGTCTGTGCTGGGTGCACATCCACATTGTTAGCTTTGTCATGTCGTGGGTCACATTGTTTTCTTTTTTTTTTTTCACTACCAGATACAGCCTATTGTAGAAACCCATGTACACAGAAATGGTACAAGTTTGATGATCATGAGGTTTATGAAACTTCAGACTCCAGTATAAAGGTAAAATAATCTTTTTTTTTTCTTTTTTCTTTTTTTTTTCCGCTCCTACAACTAGTAGATGTGAGACATAGGTATTGCTTTTCCGGTGATGTCAGGCCCCAAGGATATAAAACTTTTTTCATGCTCAACTCAGCTGAGCATGAAATTTTACCTGCTAATAAATAGCAAATTACTGATAAGTACAGTGGTTTTCTTGCTCAGTTTGGCTGGGTATGAAATTTTTTCTGCTTATGAATATGAAAATGCCAACATTAGTTGGCATTTTCATATTTATCAGCAGAGAAAAATTAGTTGGCATTTTCATATTTATCAGCAGAGAAAATTTCATGCTCAGCTGAGTTGAGTATGAAAAAAGTTTTATAACCTTGGGGTCAGTTCAGCATCAGTTGAGGCATTGGCTGGTTTAGCTGTATAAGTAATGTAGGTATCACGTTGTCACAAGGCATGATACAGCATCCGGAATATCCATGCCAGTCTTGTTAGACTGAAGGGGGCATTGGCATGGGCACAGGGTTCCATGGAATTCTTGGTGCTTACATGTTAGCATCTAGCCTAGTGTGAAAGATTTTGATTAAGGTGAAAGAGTATTAAACTTCCAAGGGAATTGGCTTTGTTATTTTCAGTTTTGCCACCACCTCCCTCCCAGGGAAGTGGCTCTGTTATTTTCAGTCCCCCCCCCCTGCCCAATACAACTCTTACAGGAAAGCTTTCTCCTCCAGATTCTCTGCTGTAAGAGTAGGCTTGGCTTCGTTTTGTAGAGGATTCCGTGTCCAGAGAAACAAATATTGTTCTCCTTCGTAAAAATTGTAAAAAAATGGAGTTATTCTTTTGTAAAAATTGAAAAACATAGAGTTTTGAATTGAAGAAACATGGAGTTGTTCTCCTTTGTAAAAACTGAAAACAATGAGTTGTTCTCCTTTGTAAAAACTGAAAAACATGGAGATGTACCAATTCACCTGGTCTTTATTTTCATATTTTCAGACTTCAGCAGCATACGTCTTGTTCTACACATCTATAGAACTGCTACCACCAGACTTCAGACCAAGTTTTTGATAAATTGTTCATTTTCAACAGCAAACAGAGACAGAATAAATTACGTGTAATAAAGAATTATTTAGTTCAGCTTTAAATCAGCAGAGAGATATATAGTGTAGGACTATTTAGGCCACCTTAAAATCAGCAGAGAGACTCTTGAGCTAAACAAACAAACAAATGATGGATGGCTATTCAGACAAAAAATGAAATAACACACCGTGTAGGCGGCAATCGTAAACGCTTGTGCAATCGACGAATGCGCGGATCAAAAACCGTTAGAAACAGCAAATTTGCGACAATTTGCAATCGAAAATGCTGTTTCTAAAGGTTGTTGATCCGCTTTAATCGATTGTTAAGAGCATTTTTGATTGCCACCTACCTGGTGTGAATAAGCTAACTGAAAAACTACTTCCTTTTCTGGTGTCAGTTCAGGAAGGTAATCTAGCAATTTTAGGGAGTTAATCAAGTGATGTTTCTCAATACAGTCAACTCTCGATATCTCAAACTCTGATATCTCAAAGTACCCTCTTATATCAAATAATTTAGTAAGGACATTATTCCACTTTTTCTTTACTTTTCAACTCTTCTTGTCCCAAACTACTGATATCAGAAAAAAAATTTCTGGTCCCAGAAAATTTACTTTGAGATAGTAGTTTGGAATAAAATTTGACTTTGAGATATTGAGAGTTGACTGTACTGGTTTCATCTGGTGATCTATTCTTGAACAAATGAAAATATTGTGACAGAACAATAATCTGGTTCAATTTATAGCTGTCATAATGCTTGATGGAAAATGAGGCCGGAAACCCTCTTCTGTGTTATTAAACTCAATGGTGTACATCTCATGCCGTTCAAAGAAGGTAATTTAAATGTTATGTTGTACCAGCTACGCAGAGGGGTTTGTGAGCAATGGTGATTTCATGCAAGTAAAAATAATCTTGTTTGAGCCGAGCTCACTTCCTGTCAGTCAATTAAGGCATTAGCTGCATGGATACTATATACGCGATAATTTATGTGGTGTTCTATTTTTTGCGGTATTTCGTGGTTACTTAGAATCCGGGAATATTAAAATCACGAAATAATTTCATGTTGCTTACAAAAAATCTTCAGTAAACCCAGTTTCTTTCTATTTTGTTTCTTTTGGTTTGATAAATTCTGGTACTTGAGCTAGTTCTTCCATTAACCTGCGGGGCAGGTTGATGAAAGAACTGGCTCAACTGAAAAAGAAGCAATTTTATTTTTCGCGCATGTTTATAACCGCGAAAATTAAAAATCGTGAAAATTAATGTTTATGTTTTTGGCCCTTAATCACAAAATTTGAACCCGTGAAAATTACCGCGTATACGGTATCTCAAGGATGTTGCCATTAATTGCTGTGGTGAAATGGAAAAGATTGATGTAATCAGAGCTCTAGATAAGAGGGGAGTATTTGGTGATAATTAAGGATAATTTTTGTTATTTCTGCATAAAAACATATGTTGTGACCCCTCATCTGAACCGTCTCTATGAGACGGTTCAGATGAGGGGTCACAACATATGGTTCAATGAGAATTGAGAAAAATTATCCCTTAATTATCATCAAATACCCCTCTGATCTAGAGCTCTGGTTCAAGTAAAAGATGAATGGATGTATTGCAGTTTTACATCCTTTTTAACAGTACAGTAGAACTTCAGTGGCTCAAACAGGCTTGGAACCATGCAAATTAGTTCCAGCCAAGGGTAGTTCTAGCCATCCAGGGTTAGTTTCCATATAAAGTGGCCTGTAGGGACCAAAAAAATAGTTCTAGCCAGGCAAGGTGAACGAGCCATCAGGGTTCGTGCCATTGAAGTTCTACTGTATTTCAGTCATATCAGGACAATGGGAGAGTGATAATGAAAGGCTGTGTGCAATTGAACACCATTTACAGTTGGAAAGGTTTTCACCTCCAGCGGGTCACAGACCCAGGACCACTAGATCAGCAAGACAAAAGTACACCAAGCATGGTTCCTGTCTCACCAGAATGGAATTGACTGAGCTAAGTTTTCTCAGACAAGTTTTAGCTGATGACATTATTCAGTGTTTTGTTATAAATTATTCAAGTGCTATTATGCTTGTGTCTATGCAGGTCATGGATATTATTGTTGAACATTTGTATGACTTTTGTACAATGTGTTAAGTGATTATTTTGTGTGAAATTACATGTGTATATGTACATTTAATATAAAGTAAACGTGTCTACGAAAATGGGGACACAGCTTCTAACTCTGAACTGTATTTATCACATGACTTCGCTGCTATTCATTGGATAATGTCATGTCACAAAAATCTTATGACCACACATGTAATTACACTTGGGCGTGTACACGTAATGTCATTGACAACGTTCGCGTCAACAGTATGTTTTCATATTGGAATATTGTTCATTTTGAAGGTGACAAAATCCCATTTTAAAGGGTCATATGATAAACAGAATCATACACTTGAGGACATATGAAATTTATGAAACTCACCGAAGGCTCGTTTCATAAATTTCATATGAAATAACCACTCATGTAAGATCCTCTGTATCATCTAATGAAGTGTGTTTCTGTTTGGTTAGACCTTGCTAACAGTAAGATTGCAAAGATCTAGCCAGTTTACTTTGTAAATTTTATAAAAAAAACATGGAAATTTGTCACTGACACTGGACTGACAATGAATCTTTGTAAACTTGTTCTCTTTGTATAGGAACAAGATTGATGAAAAAATTACAATACCTTATAATGGGAAAATTTCGCGTCACCTAATTTTCGCAGAATTTTGCAGTCCATAGTGATCCGCAAAAATTACACTCTGCAAAATAGTTTCCATGTTTGTACAAAATAGAAGTAAGAAATTTGAATCGTCCAAACAAATGGTTTGTGGTATCGAAAGTGCCCAACAAAACACTAAGAAGGTAACTTTTGAGGAATTACCTGCGGCGCAGTACTACCTAGAAATTATAATTTGAACAGGCTGTCCTTTTTTTGGCTTGATTAATGCCAAATTATGCAAGTACAGTTGAACAAAAATTATCATTGACTGTGAGTTCTGTTACTTTTATCCTGAACAATAGCCATTCTCTCAATTTTAGTATTTTAGTTGACTTTTTCTGTGTACTACATATTGATTTGTACAAATTTCTATCATACGTTTATTGGTGAAAAAAAGGATGGGTATCTTGGAGCTGACACTAGCTTAACAAATGTGTTCATAATATAAATGATTTCTGGAATCAGTAAGTTTGCATTTTTCTCTCCTTGTATGTCTTGAATTTTCAGTCTAGCCAATTTATTTTCGGGACTAACACAACTTTAACTTTTGCGGATAGTCACATCTGCAAAATTTAAAATTGCAAAAATTTAGCATGTTTTGGGGGCAAATCCTTTGAAATTTGATGATGCGAAAATTTTCCATTACATGTATACAGTAATTTTGTTAACAGCAGCAAATATTTACACTAGCCACTGACTTCCCTTAGGTAAACCTTATAAAGCAATTGGCTTCATATGCCAATGAAGGACAGTTGATCATGTGTCGCCGTCGTGAATCAACATCTTAGGTAAAAAAAAGTTTCCTATTAGAGTTGAACTCCATTGAGAAGGGAGACAAAAATGAAAATGGCTGAGTTGCTTCCCCTGAAAGTGTTCCCATTCATATTAAGGATCTTTTTCATACAACATTGCTACACTGATTTAAGTTTAAGTTTTTATTTCCCAGAATTTTATGTATCGATGTCCCTTTGACTGTTGTTATTCGTTGTTTATTTTATTCTGATTTATATGTATATTGTTTAATTGTATGTACTGTACATTAATGAAATAATTAAAGAGTAATACCTTTAAATTGTTCTGGTATATAGGGGCCAATTTCTCAAAAAAAAAAAGTGTGGACGGACGCTCGGCGCCCCTTTACTGCGGCTATGGATTCGTTCCGCTGAGGTGCGGGGATAACGTGGATATGAAAATTGAAATACTACTGCTAAAAAAAAAGAGTGAAAATAATGCTAAATTGATGTTGGTGTCTGGCAATATTTACAGAGTTGCCATATGCATACACTCCAACCTGTCTTAAGAAGCCATGTAATGCTATTAAGGAGTTACCAGTCTCTAGCAACTTTTTTGGGATCCATGAAACAAAACACAGTGTGAAAGGAACTGGTGAAAAGATCATTTAATGGACACCTCTCTTAAACAGCCATTTTTAGGTCGCCTGAACGAAAGTTCAGGAAGAGCTATTGTTGTCACCACCGCGTCCGCGTCGGCGTCCGCGTCCGGTTGATGTTTTGGTTAAAGTTTTTTAAAGACCTATAACTCCCTAACCCATGGATGGATTCTTTTGATACTTGCACTGTAGTTAGATATTGGTCCAAAGTTTAACATGGTACCACCCCCACCCCACTCCTTGACCTTGATGTCAAGGTCATGGACTTAGAAAATTGGGAGTTTTTTTGGACTGGATGTTTTGGTTAAAGTTTTCTAAAGCCCAGTATCTCCTTAACCCATGGATGAATTCCTTTGATACTTGCACTGTAGTTAGATATTGGTCCGAAGTTTTCCAAGGTACTGCCCCCACCCCCCTCAGTGACCTTGATGTTAAGGTCATGGACTTAGAAAATTGTCTTTTTATTGATTGGATGTTTTGGTTAAAGTTTTTTAATGACACATATCTCCTGAACCCATAGATGAATTCTTTTTATATTTGCACTGTAGTTAGATATTAGTCCAAAGTTTTACAGAGTACTGCCCCAGCCCTGCTTAGGAAATTTGGTCTTTATTAAAGTTTTCTAATTGCGTACTGATTCATAATGCTTGGCAGAGATTTAGTATACACCTGAACTGATGTTAGACACGTTTTTGAGTTTTTACAAAACACTATATACTTACCCGACTGGATGACCTTGATGTCAAGGTCATGGACTTTGAGTTTTGTCTTAAAGATTTTGATTAGTTTTATATTAATGAAGACATAATTTCACAGTGCCACAATGGACTCAGTTGATACTAATACTTGGACTGATGTTAGATAACGTTTAAAGGCTTTGATACATCCTAGCCCTGCCCTCCTCCCCCCTACCCCTTAGTTCTTTGACCTCAAGCTCATGGACTTTGAAATTTCATGTGGATTTTTTTTTAATTTAAGACATTTCTGAGATAGCTTTTGTTTATAAATGTGTTGTCATTATGGACATGCTTGCCTGAAGTTTTATACATAGCAGTCCACACCACCATAGCGACTGTGTGATGGGCAAGCACCTATTCAGGCGAGCTATGCTGTCAGGCGACAGCTCTTGTTTTATAAGTCCCCTTTGGTGACACTTTAAGACAAGTTTGACTTTATTTGCCATCACAGATCTAAAATCCTGACCAACTTAGGCCAAGTAGACTCTTTTGTTCTTATAAATTGGATTATCCCATCATTTTTTAGGGGTCTCTAGTCCTGTTTTTCTAGCTCACCTGAGCACGAAGTGCTCAGAGTGAGCTTTTAGGATACCGTGATGTCCGGCCGGACGTCTGTCAACTTTTGCTTGTGTACACTCTAGCGGGCACAGTTTTGTTCCAATCTTTATGAAACTTTGTGAGAATGTTTATCTCTATAAAATCTAGGCCAAGATCAAAACTGGGTTATGTCGGGTCAAAAACTAGGTCACTAGGTCAAATCTTAGAAAAACCTTGTGTACGCTCTAGAAGGCACAGTTTTCATTCAAAGTTCATGAAACTTTGTCAGAATGTTTATCCTCATAATATATAGGTTAAGTTCGAAACTGGGTCAGGTTGGGTCAAAAACTAGGTCATTAGGTCAAATCATAGAAAAACCTTGTATATGCTCTAGAGGACGCAGTTTTGATCTAATCTTTATGAAACTTTGTCAGAATGTTTATCTCCTTAAACTCAAGGCCAAGTTTGAAACTGGGTCATTTCGGGTCAAAAACTAGGTCACTAGGTCAAATCTTAGAAAAACCTTGTGTACGCTTTAGAAAGCACAGGTTTGAACCAAAGTTCATGAAACTTTGTCAGAATGTCTATCTTCATAATATGTAGGACAAGTTTTAAAATGGGTCAAAAACTAGGTCACTAGGTCAAATCATAGAAAAACCTTGTGCACGCTCTAGATGACACAGTTTTGATCCAATCTTTATGAAACTTTGTCAGAATGTTTATCTCCATAAACTCTAGGCCAAGTTTGAAAGTAGGTCATGTCGGTTCAAAAATTAAGTCACAAGGTTAAGTCTTAGAAAAACCTTGTGTACGCACAAGAAGGCATAGTTTTGATCCAATCTTCATGAAACTATGTCAAAATGTTTATTGTCCATATATCTAACCCCCCTATGAAACTGAGTCACGTCGGGTCAAAAACTAGGTCACTAGGTCAAATCTTAGAAAAACTTTGTGTACATCCTAGAGGGCACAGTTTTGATCCTTCATGAAACTCTGTCAGAATGTTTATCTTTATGAAATCTAGGTAAAGTTTGAAACTGGTTCGTGTAGGGTCAAAAACTAGGTCACTAGGTCTAATATAAGAATGACCTTGTATACACTCCAGAGGGCACAGTTTTGATCCAATCTCAATGAAACTTTGTCAGAATGTTTATTCTTAGGCTGAGGATATCGGCACGACCGTCGTGCCGATAAGAATCATTATCGGCAAGACGGTCGTGCGGATAAGAATCCTTATCGGCAAGACGGTCGTGCGGATAAGAATCCTTATCCGCACGACGGCGATCAGATACTCCATTACAGATGCTATGGTCTTTCTTACAATGTTTTCATACAACACTGTGTCAGCAATTCATATGGAGGATGTTAAATAACTTGAAAAATGGTATAAAAGCATCTTATGGCCATCTTTTAGTTGTTAAAACGTCTGAGAACCGGCACCCAGCTTTACCGCTAACGCAACGGGGGCAATCTTATTTTGGGCGTATTCCAGTTTGATTTGCACAGGTTCTATCGTTTATACACATGTATATAAAAATGTATTCAGTCAGAGTGACAGTTTGAGTTCGCACTGAAAAATATTTATTGGCTTAATAACTATTTTTAATTTAAAGAAATTTTATTTGTTCTGCTTATGTACAAATCCTGAGAATTCAAAAAATTAATAAACAACAACTTATAAGTGCAACCCAACAATTGTTATATCTGACAATATGTATCAGACAAGTAGAACAACTGACTTTGACCGACAAGTTATTAAAAGAAAATTGGCATGATTTATCAGGCTAACTGTCTTTTACTTGTCGGTCAAGGTCAAAGATTTATTTCAGTTGTTGGAAGTGCAAAGATTTTTTGACTCATTGTATATCAGTTAAGTCTGGTACAATAAATTTGATTTCGTTCGATAATACATTTACATTATGTAATGTTATTTATTAATAGGTTTCGACATTTCCCTAAAAGGATTTATTAGTCTAGATTTCTTTCAGTAATTTGTCAGTCAAAATCAAAGATTAGTTTCTATTGCTAATTCAAATCAATGGTTTATTTCAACACATTTTATATTAGTAACACATATAATATTTAGATAAATTCAAAATGATTGGAAACAGACGGAATTAGGCTGTAAACAAAATATTGACAAAAACTTAACTGGGAAAAAAGTCTGACACAAGCAAGGGTCACAATCAAATATTTTCCTGATTCAGCTTGTCTGTCAAGTTCAAAGATTTGTTTGAAATAAGCTTATGTCAGTTAACAAAATAAACTATTAACTGGTAAATGTTTTATGCGACAAATAATTTTTTAATTAAAAAAATAAAATAAAAAAAGATAGTCTGTGTGGAGTCTTGAACCCGGGTCGCACGGTTACAAGGCCGCGCACATTACCACTGGGCTACCGCCGCTGATAGTTCAACACCGATAATCTGAAATATCTAATGTCAAATGATTAATATAAAGCTGTTGTCATACCCACATCGGTGTGTTTTAACTGTAATAAACTTGTTTTAAACATTAACCTGATCATCCGACCCGATAAAAAGTATTCAGGAACCAATGTTGAAATGTATAAATCGCATTTTCGCAATTATTCGCCGGCTCTATGTTCGACAGTCAGAAGGCTACCATGATGAAATCGGTCAGTCTTATTACCGCAGGATACCACAGGATACCGCAGGATACTTAAAATACTATTATAGAATTGGTATTATCCATGAAAACGTAAAAAAAACATGCTTTAGTGTCCAAATAAGTTAAAATAAACAACAAAAATATGAAATTCAGATAATAACATATATAATGAACCTACTTAAATACTGCCAAACACAAGATACCGCAGGATCCCTCAAAATGCTATTAATATACCGCAGGATTTCGCCCTAAATGCTATTATGATCAAAACATGATTTAATGACGAAAAAGTTATGAAACTAGATCAAATAATGAAAAAATGCACAGAAAAGTACTATGTGTAGACAGTGATCTATAAATGCATAGGTCCCTGGTGTAGACCTATTTGAATCATTATCCAAAAATCGTCTCTTATATTCAAACGTACAAATAGCATTAAGCTATTTTATTAGTTTTACACAAAATAAAGACTACAAACAATTAAACTTTGTGCTAAATTTCTATCAAATACTACCCAATTTATTAAAAATAAATGATATGTATTGATAAAAAGGTATCCTGCGGTATCCTGCGGTAACCTGCGGTATCCTGCGGTAATAAGTCTGACCCTGATGAAATGTAAGAAAATAATTGAAATTAACATTGTGTGTTGTGACTCAAATACTTAAAAACGATTATTTACAAACAAATGAAATTATAATATTATTATACTATAATAATAATAATTCTCAGAATGATTGCAACTTTGTCTATAGAATATCTGACCGCCGTCGTGCGGATAAGAATTCTTATCGGCACGACCGTCTTGCGGATAAGAATTCTTATCGGCAAGACCGTCGTGCCGATAAGGATTCTTATCCGCAAGACGGTCGTGCCGATAGTCACTCCCTTATTCTTATATCAAGGCCAAGTTTGAAACTGGGTCATGTCGGGTCAAAAACTAGGTCAAATATCAGGAAAACCTTGTGTACACTCTAGATGTCACAGTTTTGATCCTAACCTAATGAAATTTTGTCAGAATGTTTATCCTCACAATATCTAGGCCAAGTTTGAAACTGGGTCATGTCGGGTCAAAAACTAGGTCAGATCTTAGAAAAACCTTGTGTACGCTCTAGAGGACACAGTTTTGATCCAATCTTTTTGAAACTTTGTCAGAATGTTTATTGTCACAATATTTCACGCCTGACAATCAGTCTCATGCGGAACCGGCGGTTAAGCAAAGCAATCCGTTAGATCACTTTCCGGTGACGTAGAAGAGGAGCCGAAAAAGGTAAACAAACGACAATCGTTCGTGTAAGAAGACGATTTATTTTCTTAGAAAATGTGCTTTTTAAAATATGAGAATGCTATTTTGCTGCTAACACATTGTTTTCTTTGTATGCCGAAGGATTTGCTGAAGCGTTGTCTTGTTTTTGTCATTTTTATTCCCTCCTCCGAAACACCTGTTCGTACTGGATTATACATGAGGTAAGCAACATATTTATCCGCTAAATCTGACATTTGTGTTCATATGATCTGCAAATTAGACGGCGTGCGGATATTTTAAACAGAAAGTGAGGTATGTGATACCTTTACATTTTGCTAGAACCAAGAATTCTTTTGAAATGCATGCATAATTGGTCTCGAAAGTTTGGTTCCGCATGTAATCATTAAAAATAAGAAGAAAATAATTTCACAGATAATTTTATTTTCAACCTCAAATGTGCAGTAAAACTGTGCCCGGTATAATTCTGGAGTTTCTAAAGTTGACAAATGCAAGTAAGACGGCTAATATTTGCTTGAAACCAGACTGCAAGAGAAATCAAGGAACACTGCTTTGAGCCATTATATGTTGAACATTATGCATTGATTACGTCATTGGAATATCAAATGACTCCATGTAATATCTGTTTAGCTTATTTTAACACTTTTGGTTTGCCTATTTTTAAGGTAAGTCCCCATGTCATTTTTTCCTGGTTTCGCATGCGATAGCTCGGTTCAGCATTTGACTTCTTTCAAACTTCACAATTTCTTTTGCTTAAACGAAGCTATAACGTCTCAAGCTATACATGGATCACTTTTAAATTAGTTATGCCAATACTGTTTTTCTGATTTGTCTTCTGATAAAAATAACCCTCGAAAACACTCATATGTCCTGCTTCAGTATCATAATAATATTTAAGTGTTTAATGCTACTCGCTGTAGTTTTCGGCAACACCACGAGCAATGACTTTTTGACTTTGCTCGAGGCAGTATGGAAAATACGGCGTGCATCAAAAGGTTCTTATATAATGGCTTGCTACAAAAGCCAGGAGGTATCCGCACTTCACCGCATGAAATTTCATAGAGTATTAACATCGAAGGTAATGTTTCAAACTGACCTCCGCTGAAATATGTTGAAAACTAATTTGACTATTTTCCAGTAGTCAGTTTGCAGTTTTCGTGGTCTATAGATGGGTCACCGGTAAGATTTTTGAGTCTTGCACAGGTATTTCGGCTCTGTGATGGCATTTATAGGCTTTCCTTAAAATCTTAGTAATGCGTAAATCTTAGAACCGTTCATCCGTCCAGCTTTCGTTACTACATCTTTACCGAATCTAATATATTGATAGTCAATTTGAAACTTAGGAGAAAGTCTAATTGAGATTAACCCTTAACCCCACGATCGCGCGAACTGTCAGTTTTAATGGGTAGCCTGTCAGGAAACCCCACTTTTTGAGGCTGTCAATGCAAAAGGGAATCTGTTTTATTACTAGAGCAAGGTTTTGCCCTCATTACTGGTTTGTAGCTTGCAAACACTGAACATACGTTAAAATTTTAAGATTTTTTTCAATACATCTTTTCAAGTGGCACCATTACCCAGTTGATCTGATTTTCTGGAAAGTAGACCTCATCCATCTAAACTTTTTCTGTTGATAAATGTTCAGCAACAACACCGGGTCTCAGACAAGCAGTCACTTTCCATTTCTAAAGCATGTACCTGGGGCTGATATCTTGTATTCTGTTTTAAGCGTCTTGGTCGGTTTCCGGTTGATTGTGTTAGGTCGGAGCATGGATGTCGATGGACCTTGGTAACTTCCAGAACGGCAGCACACACCTTATTGCAGCTGAGTGAATATATCAGTCAAATCGATCAGAGTTTGTGGCTTCTGAGGTATGGGTTCCCGCATGTTTAGGGTCCCATGAATAACTTATGTGGCAGGTAAAGGGTTACTATAGATATACTGAGACCAAGACCATCTTACTTGACCAAAAATATCTGGCATATGTTTAGAAGTATTTAAACGTGCTTTTAAATTCAAGCGCACAATCCCTTTTGAGCAGAATATAATTGTCTCCATATCAATTTCAATACTATTGACCTCGTGGTTTTCAAATTGACCGCCGATAAATATTCGTTGAGGGCGAAGTAACAAAAGCATGCATTTTCTTGAAAGTGAATTTTCAACGCGGTTATATAAGTGAAGTGTGTTGCTGCATCGACAAGATTTCACAGAAAATCTGCAAATGCACGCACAGGGCCGATTTATCTGTGCAGGACTATTTCCTTCTTTCGGTACTGAACTTGGAGGATAAATGTAATATACCAAACACCACTTAAAACTGTTCATATCACTTGGTCTCAACATACAATTGTAAAACAAATGATAGCATGAGATTCTCCATTTTTTTGCAATACCTTTCCTTGAGAGAAAAATTTGGTATGACTGAAATACTGCTGAAAAACGTAAAATCGCAAGTCATCCATCCGCCAGTTAAATTTTAGGCCCTTATAAACTTTTAAGAGTGGCTAGTCTCATAAACGATTTTATTCAAATGGTTGTCGTAAGAAAAACATGTCTTCCTGGCTACATCACCAGGTCAGACAAAACTATATTATTTGCCAGAGAAGATCCTTAGAGTTGTAGGTTTAATGATACAACAGCTTTTCAGTGCTAAACGAGCAGACCAAACTGTGTTTGACCGATGTTTTCGTGGTTCATATATAAGTCAGGCTGCCTCGCAGCTAAATCAGGCACCCAAGCTCATTTGATATTTCATACATTCCAATGCTCAACCGAATATTCTCATGCGCAACCACAAAATTTTTGACAGGAGCCTCCCATTCAATTGCAAAAAATCAAAATTTTGTGAAATCGTGTTAATTATTCAAATGTAATCTTAAACATTTTAATTCAGCATGCAATTAAAACCATTGAAACAGTAAACACCAAGTACTTTAGGGAATGGGATAAACTTTGTTCTGTTTTTTTTTTTTTTTTTTTTGTTTTTGTTTTTTTTTGTTAAAACATAATCTCCAACTGCATAGACCCTACAAGTCTCAGCTGACATCTAACAAATGTTAAGAAAATCCAGCATAAAATTAATGTCATTAAACAGACTAAAATAAGCAGATTGATGTTGACATATTTCCTTCTATCTTTAATGATTAAATGCTGAACCAAAACATTTCGCCCCTTTCAACAATGATTTCAGAACAATGCTTAATACCTGGTCACTGAAACATTGTTGTTGATGACAGATATTAATTATTACATTGATATGCAATGATGTTGCTCGTTTTTGAGATCGAGCAGAAAATGTTGTTATTTCATCTCCTGTTTTGTCTGACCTTGAACGTGGTGAACAGACATTTCGGAGGAGGGAACAAATATCAAGAAAACCGCGGAACCAATTATAGAATTATTTGGTGTGTTGAAGGAGCAATGTTAAAGGAACAAAATAGCATTCTTAGATTTTGGATATCTCTCCTATCATTCTGAAAAAACATTCTAAAATCTGACTGAGTATGTATTGTTTACCTTTTTCGGCTCCTCTTCTACGTCACCGGAAAGCGATCTAACGGATTCCTTTGCTTAACCGCCGGTTCCGCATGAGACTGATTGTCAGGCGTGATATTTAGGCCGTTTGAAAGTAGATCATGTTGGGTCAAAAACTACGTCACTCGGTCAGATATAAGAAAGACCTTGTGTACACTCCAGAGGGCACAGTTTTGATCCAATCTCAACGAAACTTTGTCAGAATGTTCATTCTTACAATATCAAGGCCAAGTTTGAAACTGGGTCATGTCGGGTCAAAAACTAGGTCAAATATCAGGAAAACCTTGTATACGCTCTAGATGTTACAGTTTTGATCCTAACCTAATGAAATTTTGTCAGAATGTTTATCCTCACAATATCTAGGCCAAATTTGAAACTGGGTCATGTCGGATCAAAAACTAGGTCACTAGGTCAGATCTTAGAAAAACCTTGTGTACGCTCTAGAGGACACAGTTTTGATCCAATCTTTTTGAAACTTTGTCAGAGTGTTTATTGTCACAATATTTAGGCCGTTGGAAAGTAGATCATGTTGGGTCAAAAACTATGTCACTAGGTCAGATATAAGAAAGACCTTGTGTACACTCCAGAGGGCACAGTTTTGATCCAATCTTCATGAACCTTCACAATATCCAGACCAAGTTTGAAACTGGGTCATATCAGGTCAAAAACTAGGTCAAATCTTAGAAAAACTTTCTGCACATCCTAGAGGGCACAGTTTTGATCCAATCTTCATGAAACTTTGTCAGGATGTTTATCTCCATAAAATCTAGGTCAAGTGTGAAACTGGGTCATGTCGGGGCGAAAGCTAGGTCAAATTTATATTAAGTTATGCTGCAAGAATCAGAACTAACATTTCAATGATGCCAGTCACAAACTCCTTGGAATACATTAGTTTCACCACAGTGAGATAATGATGCTACCATTCTATCATCTGTGTTTGCCTAGTTCAGTCTAGTTCAAATCCATCAATGGAACTCAACATGAACGGGTACTTTTCGGGGAAGCTACTCTGCCATTTTCAGCTCACCTGAACCTTACAGTATTTGTGTTAGCTGCCTCTGTCATCCATCCATAAACATTTTCAAACATCTCTGAAACCACTGGGCAGACTAAACTCAAATTTCATATGGAGCCTGCACATGGGTCAAAGAATTGAAAGTTCTTCAAATGATCTTGGTCACATGACCAAGGTGGCCGCCATTCCCATGTATGGTAAAAACTCTTATAAATCTTCACCAGAGCCAGTGAACTGATTAATTGCTCAGGTGAGCGATTCAGGGTCACCATGGCCCTCTTGTAGTTTTATAGAATTTGCAGTAAATTCCATGCAAACAGTGTAGACCCTGATCAGCTGCCACATTATGCAGCAAATTCTGTGCAGACAGTATAGACCCTGATCAGCTGCCATTCTGCAGTATATTCCATGAAAATGCAGTTGAAAACATTCTGCAGTAAATTCTGTGCAGACTGTATAGACCCTGCTCACTGCCACATTCTGCAGTTAATTCCATGAAAATATAGTTGACCCTGATCAGCTGCAACATTATGCAGTAAATTTTGTGCAGACAGTATAGACCCTGATCAGCTGCCATTCTGCAGTAAATTCCATGAAAATATAGTTGACCCTGATCAGCTGCCACATTATGCAGTAAATTCAGTGCAGACAGTATTAACCCTGATCAGCTACCACATTATGCAGTAAATTCCATGCAAACAGCATAAACCCTGATCAACTGTCACATTATGCAGTAAATTCCATGCTACCACATTATGCAGTAAATTCCATGCAAAGAGCATGAACCCTGAACAGCTACCACATTATGCAGTAAATTCCATGCAAACAGCATAAACCCTGATCAGCTACCACATTTTGCAGTAAATTTCATGCAAACACCATAAACCCTGATCAGCTCCCACATTATGCAGGAAATTCCATGCAGACAGCATAAACCTTGATCAGCTGCCATATTATGCAGTAAATTCCATGCATACAGCATAAACCCTGATCAGCGACCACATTATGCAGTAAATTCCATGCAAACAGCATAAACCCTGATCAGCTACCCAATTATGCACTAAATTCCATGCAAACAGCATAAACCCTGATCAGCTACCATATTATACAGTAAATTCCATGCAGATAGCATAAACCCTGAACAGCTGCCACATTATGCAGTAAATTCCATGCAAACAGCATAAACCCTTATCAGCTACCACAATATACAGTAAATTCCATGCAAACAGCATAAACCCTGATCAGCTACCACATTATACAGTAAATTCCATGCAAACAGCATAAACCCTGATGAGTTACCACATTATACAGTAAATTCCATGCAGACAGCATAAACCCTGATCAGCGACCACATTATGCAGTAAATTCCATGTAAAACAGCATAAACCCTGATCAGCGACCACATTATGCAGTAAATTCCATGCAAACAGTATAGACCCTGATCAGCTACCACATTCAGTAAATTCCATGAAAATATAGTAGACCCTGATCAGTTGTCGCATAAACAAACGTGTATGGTACGCAGGATTAAACGCTGCAGCATTTTCTGTTTGACATTCCTCTTTGGATCCCGTCAGAGAACCTGTTTTGACCCAAATTGTGAAGTTTAGTAGACACAGTAATATAGTCTGTAACTCTATAGACTTTTTTGCAATTGCTTTTTTGCAATTGCTTATTGATTGCTCTGCTTGTGAAGCGGTACCTTATAACCTATACAGTGACTTTGAGAAGCTATGCTACTCTCTTCATGCAGGACGCTATAAAAGACTATCTATGGACCCAAGTAGGATCAGGATAAAATTGAACTTCTGTTATGGAAGCCGTCCCACACTTCAGCACGCTGTCCATCTAGGAAAGATGTAAATAGGTAGTGGATTCATTGTTTTATAACTGGTGTACGGGAAACTCTTATAATCGACAGCAGTTCTACGGAAGAAGAGGTGTGCCTATTATAGGCAGAATTTATACAACAACAACAACAACAACTGGCGGTGTGTAGTGTGACCATAGTAACCTTGACCTAAACGTAAACACGTTTACCTCAATTTTGGACGTGAGCAGTGACGAAATTTTTATTGCAAGTGTGCCAAAATTCAAGTTCAAAATTCCTTAAATGTCATTTCACTTGTTGTTAACCTTGTGAAAGTTAAGTTGTGTTTGAAATAAACACTGCAGTTAAAAATGACGGATTGCTGTGAACATCAAAGCATGGAGGTGCGAAATGAAATGCACAAATATGACAAGTTTTGTGATACAAAATCTATCATTGCACCTGTAGATTTAACTGATTTAATTGCTCAATTACACCAAGTGTTTGAATCTGACAGTGTGAATATTGAATATGTACAGAAACTGATGGGAATGTATGCTAGTAAAAGAAAAGACTGGAAAAAATTTGCCAAATTTGATCCCCACAGGTATTTTATTTTATACCAGGCCTTGTAATACTACTTATTCAGTTAAATATAATGTATCTGATTTACTATATCATATTTTGAATAAAATATACAGAAAATATACAGTGAATTAGAAACCCTTTATTTGATACAAGTTTAGCAGTGAATTCAATGCATATATAGAAATAATAAAAGTGATATTGTCTACAGTGTAAAAATATCGTATCAATTTACAATTTATATTTTTTCACTGTAGCAAACCTCTGCTGTTTTCAACAATTTGGACTTAAATTCTTTCCAAAAAGGTCTGAAATATAGCGTTCAAGCAAGTGACGTCACATTTTGACGTCACTTTTTAGCTGGAGTATCGCTTATTTGACGCAACATCAGTCCGATGGCAGCTTCAAGCGACTTTTCTCAATTGCCGATTTCTTTTTATGACAAACCATTTTCTAGGTGCAAATGTTGTTTACATCCAGTAATATACCCACTAAATACACTGAGCCAAGCAAATGACTAGGAAAAAAGGTTGTTTTTTTTAAGAAGCTGTCTTTTTTCCGTTATTCTCCTTAACAGAAAAAAGAAGAAGAAAATTAAAAAATTTACTTTTTTCAGTGAATTAAAAATTATTTCATCTCATGTGTTGAAAATATCAGCAATTTAACTCGTGCTATGCACTCATGAAATTGCTGGTATTTTCAACACGTTCAATGAAATATATTCGGTATTCACCTAAAGAAGGTAAATATTATATCCTCTATATAGTATATTATAATTAAATGAGGATATACCTGACAGATTTTTTCGTTGAGTGGCTGTGTATATGAGCAGCTGTCATGATTTTCAGCTATCCATAAATGCCAATATCACTGTTTCTGTAGTTTTTTTAGTCCTGTTTTTTTTTTGTTGTTGTTGTTTTTATGTTTTTTTATACCCCGCCACACTTTAGTGGCGGGGTATTATGTTATACCTTTCGGTGTCCGTCCGTCCGTCCGTCCGTCCGTGCTCACCATTTCCGATCGATAACTTGAGTATTTATTCACGGAATTTTTTCAAATTTTGCATACATATTGTTATCGGCGATGAGTGGTATGGGATTGTTAATGGGCAAAATCCGTCCATTTTTAACGGAGTTACTGCCCTTTTTCGTATTGGAAAAATGGTTTCTGGCCTGTTATTCCTTTACTGTTCATCATATCTGAATGAAACTTCACAGATATGTTGCACATCAAAGGTTACATATTGTGACTAAGGACCGTCACTCTGACCTTCCCAGTTTGTGAGTTATCCGCCCTTGATAGGTCTGAAAAAAGGTTTTTGACCTATTGTTCCTTTACTATATGGAATATCTGAATATAACTTCACAGATATGTTTCACATCAAAGGTAACATATTGTGACTAAGAACCGTCACTCTTACCTTTCCCGTTTGTGAGTTATCCACCCTTGATTGAATTAAAAAATGTTTTTTACCCGTAGTTCCTTTACTATGTGGAATATTTAAATGAAACTTTACAGATATGTTTCACATCAAAGGTTACATACTATGACAAAGAACCATCACTCTTACCTTTCCAGTTCATGAGTTATCTGCCCTTGATAGGTCCGAAAAATGGTTTTTGACCTGTAGTTCCCTTTCTATATGGAATATCTGAATAAAACTTCACAGATATGTTTCACATCAAAAGCTTCATATAGTGACTAGGAACTGTCACTCTGATCTTTCCGGTTTGTGAGTTATCCGCCCTTGATTGATCTGAAAAACGTTTTTTTATCTGTAGTTCCTTTACTATATGGAATATCTGAACGAAACTTCATAGGTATGTTTCACATCAAAGGTTACATATTGTGACAAAGAACCATCACTCTTACCTTTCCAGTCAATGAGTATTCCCCCTTGATAGATCTGAAAAATGTTTTTTGACTTGTAGTTCCTATACTATATGGAATATCTGAATGAAACTTCACTGATATGTTTAACACCATAGAATAGGAAACAGAGTCTCTCAGCTCAAAGAAATGCTTTACAGCCTGATCTAAATCTACACTGGTCAGAATGCTCCACGTTGTTGGGTGGTTTATATTAATATTTATTTACAGTAAGGACATCATATCTCTGTCTATCTCAGTTCTGTGGCTCTTTAGCTATTATATATCTCAAAAAATAAGTTAGGATGCACAGCAGTGGCGGGGTATCATGCAGTGCCTGCGGTGCTTTTATTGGTTTTTTTTTATAATTTCCATAATTCTTGCTTTCTATCAAAAGGGGGACTCATACTTCATAAATTATAAATTTGATTGAACATGCTGAATATGACATTGTGAAGTTTGATGAATTTACTGTTATGCAAATTTAGACCACCACATGTTTAATTTAAGACAACTTGCAAATGATCTTGCCATGATCAGCACATGCCATGATATTCTAAGATACATTGTCAGAGCTGTAGATAAGAGGGGTATTTAATAATAATTGAGGGATAATTTTTTTTATTTCTCATTGAAACCATATGTTGTGACCACTCATCTGAACCATCTCGTCTAGACGGTTCAGCTGAGGGGTCATAACATACGTTTTTATGTAGAAATAACAAAAATTATCCTCAATTATCACCAAATACTCTCTCTTACCTAGGGCTCTGAAATTTGTACACCGTGGTATTAGCCCCTCAATTTAGTGACATTCTTGTGATGTCAAAATTTGGCATGATAGTCAGCCTTGAAGTGTTCTGAATTTCTGTGTTGTTGAAGAAAGAATATTTTTATTACCATAGTCCTTGGTTATAAGACAGATTTTTCCCTTACAAAGCAACCCTAAAAAATCTAGATCCATCTTACAAGACAGATCTAGATCTTGGGATTATTTTGGATGGGAAAACCCCTGTTTTATAGCAGAATTTCTTAAGGCCGATTTAGATATTGGGGGTCATTCTAGAGAGGAGAAAATTGCCTCTAATAGCACAAAAAATACAGTATTTGAGCCACGACACAAGAAAACCAACAAAGCGGTAGTGGGCCCAGCGCAGACTCAGATCAGCCTGAGCATCCACCCAGTTGGCTCTGACTCCTCGCGAAGCACTCAGAGGGTAGCTAAGGGTCTTAGCTAGCTCTATGCGGACAGCAAAGAGTCTGATCAGACTGGGCAGGTGCCCAGGCTGATCTGAGTCTGCGCTGGGCGCACAACCACTTTGTTGGTTTTGTCGTGTTGAGGCTCATTTCATAGTACATGTAACTCTCACTGAGCCTTGGCACTTACCCTGTAACCTTTAATGTACCTATAAGGACATTCTCACAAGATTATTTATTTATGCAAGTCATATTGACTTAGCAAAGATTGTTTATATTTCTTTTGATATACTATCTACTGTAAAGGCCAAGATGTTCCAAATATAGGACAAAGTAAAACAAATAAATTAAATTTACAGACTACCCCCTGTAATGTGCTTAAGTATTGGGACACATAAAATAATTAATTTTCCATTTGTGCCAGGAGCGGCTGTAGTTTAGTGGATAACACTCCAGACTACCAATCCAGAGGTCGCAAGATCGACCCCTGCGGATGAGACTTTAAACCGAGGTCCCATCCCCATATGACCTCCTTGTTGGTGGGATGTTTAAACTGAGTTCACTCACTCCATTTGTGCCAAAGGGAAATTTAATTATTTTCAGGTTCCTAAAGCTAAGGCACATTGGAGTTCTAATAAATTTAAATAGCAGAGACAGTATAGTTTTGAAGGTCCATGCTAAAATGAACAAAGTTAACTATACAAGGACACAGATCTATTAGATTGTTCCTGTAAGAGCAGTCTGATCAATGTCTGCTTCATTTGCTTTTTGGTCACCTATCTTTTGCTCCTCTTGTATTTATAAATTTATAAGGCTTTACTATCAAGTTGATTGTAAAACCTTATAAATTTATAACTTACCATGAAAAAAAGAATATTGGGACACTTTAAAATAATTACCATAATTTTCCTAATGATTGAACAGTTTGGTTTTACAATGCAGTAATGCATGAATGAAAAGATGCAGATGGAATGGCAAAAAGTGTAGATTCTGATCAGGGCCGACGGACCAGTCTGATATGGGTCTGAACTGTTTGCTTAGGCCTATCTGTCCCAATACTAGAATTTTCAGATGCTGAAGATAAGCGATTGGTAAGTTTATGAGGTGTCCCAATATTTAGTATAATTTTGTTTTATACAATGTTGGTTAAAATATAATTTTAACCTTGACTGATTTAATACTGATATAGTATTCTCTAGTAAACTTATAATTTATATTGAAAAGTGAAACCATGATTGCTTTGAATTTATTACTGTTCTCCTGCTGTCTGCTAGGAGTCACGTTCCCTGGTAGCTTAGTGGGTTAAGTGCTGGCCTGCTGATCTAGCAGTCCTGGGATCTATTCCCACTACAGGTGGAAATTCTTCAACTGCACTTAATGGGGTTTCATTGCTCAGCCTTTCATTATCACCTTATGACTAAAAAGAACGTAAAATCGCAAGTCATCCATCCATCCATTATATTAGCATCAAGGTTTTGTCCTAGTAATTGTGAACAAGAAAAGATATGGCAGAAACTGCCATATAAAAGAATTTCTTACATGATCATGGTCACTTGTGTACACAGTGCTCATGGGTAGTATCATTACATTAGCCGCAACAAGACAAAACCAACAAAGTGGCATGTAAGACACGTGAAGACTCAGATTAGCCTGGGCATCCCCCAAGTCTGATCGGAGTCTTGACTGTGCTACACTTTAAGCACACAGCAAAGACTGACCAGACAGGGTAGATGTCTAGGTTGAATTGAACCCTCACTGTGCACACATGCAACTTTGTTGGTTTTGTTGGGTTGCTACCCACATGATACTCACATATTAAAATTACTGTAATTTGTATATATGCAGATATACACGGAACTTGGTAGATGAAGGCAATGGGAAATTCAACCTTATGATCCTGTGTTGGAACGAGTCACAAGGCAGCAGCATCCACTCACATGCTAACTCCCACTGTTTTCTCAAGGTCATTGACGGGTCTGTTCAAGAAGAAATGTATGACTGGCCTAGTGATACGGACAGTGAGTGTGAGATGACCCCTAGAGCTGTAAATCAGTATAAGTTAAATCAGGTTGCATATATTAATGGTAAGAACATTGCAGTCATTTTTTTTGCATCTGAAAAACATATCCCCAGCAGGCACATGACATTGAAATGATGTCAATGCGACGTCATTACCTCACATCGACGTTTGTACGACGTCATTTCAACGTCATGTGTCAAAATGACATACTGACGTCGATGTGACGTCATTACATCGCATCGACGTCCGTACGAAGTCATTTCAACGTCATGTGTCTGCTGGGATCAGCTGTGCCCAGGTTTTCAATCAGTCCTGAAACTTAAGGACAACCTAAAATTTAAGGTTGATAATTTCATATGTAAATGAACTCCTACAGAAAAACAAAATTTATTTAATCTTTCTCATTAGAAGTTCATGAACATTTTCAGCATGATCATGTGAAATCTGTGGCTCAATAAGATTTAAATAAAGATTTTCTAAGAGTGACGTTTTCAACTGTAAAATTTAGGTTGTCCTTAAATTTAAGGTTGTCCTCATATTTAAGAATGATTGTGAACCTGGGCCCTGATCTAGCCTTACCTATTTTGGTTTTCAGACAAAACTTGAAACTCAGAATTTACTGTCGACCAATGCATACTTCCAAGTTGGAACAATGTCTTATAAAGTGTGTTTGATATCAATTGTAATTTTTAATAACTAGAATTGTTTTTTGAGAAAAACTAATGTCCCCCATGTGCACCTTTCCCACAGTGCCGGTTTCTGAAGTTGCTAAGTTGGGGTACTGAACTTGAAAATAAGGTCAAGGTCGCCAAAATCTTAGTAAGTTGTTGATGACTCCCAGTCATTTGATCAAAATCTGTTGATAGGTTCGAAGGATAATGTGCATAAGTCAAGTGTCTAAAGAGTTCAACAGTCTAAAGTTTAGACTGTTGAATTTTTTAGACACTTAACATATTCACTCTCAAGTCCTCATGTGACCTTGAAAATTGGGTAAAGGTCATCAAGGTTCCTTTTGCTTATTCCAGTGATACCTGTGCAAGTTTGGTAAAAATCCTCAAAGTGGATTTGTGCATACAAGAAAGTGATGAATTATAAGTCCTTCGATAACCTTGAAAATGAGGTCAAGGTCACCAAAATAAACTCATCTTTTTGCCTGGTGCAGTTATATATATACACATAAGTTTGGTGAAAATCCACCTTGTGGTTGATGTATATGGTTGTGGTGAACACAGGTTAGGAAAATCTTACATAACTGTATTCAACCCTTTTAGTGCACTGTGTGCTTAACATTCTCAAAATGGCATTAAATACTTGCAGTAGACTTTCTTTCCAATAATTGCACATTTTGAAAATTATTAGATATAGAATTTAATGTTTAAAGCATTAGAGAAAAAATGCTTATAGTCATGAAGGATGTAGAAGCTTCGTAAGTGACAACTGAAAGAGAACTACAGTATAGTGTTTTCAGCACTTTTAATCAAGCAATCAAATGAATAAACTGGTAAAATATGTGCGCTGATAATTGTATGCCTCAGAAATTCCCATGATGTGGGCTTATTGGGCCATGTGCACTAATTAGGTGGAATAAGTTATATGAGCCATGACACAACAAAACCAACAATGTGGTTGTGCGCCCAGCGCAGACTCAGATCAGCCTGGGCATCCGCCCAGTCTGATCAGAGTCTTCCCTGTCCGCATGGCCGTAGTTTAGACCCTTAGCTACGTTTTGGGCACTTAACGAAGAGTCTGGTCAAACTTGGCAGATGCCCAGGCTGATCTGAGTTTGCACTGGGCGCACAACCACTTTGTTGGTTTTCTTGTGTCATTAAGTCTTTGATGGTTTGAGCTGTGTAGGAATGCTACCTTTAGATTTAAATGCGAACATATGAGCCGCGTCGCGAGAAAACCAACAAAGTGGTTGTGCACCCAGCCCAGACTAAGATCAGCATGGGCATCCACCCAGTCTGATCAGACTCTTTGCTAAGCTCTTAAAGGGTAGCTAAGTGTCTAAGCTACCTCCATGCGAACAGCGAAGACTCTGATCAGACTGGGCGGATGTCAAGGCTGATCTGAGTCTGCGCTGGGCGCACAACCACTTTGTTGGTTTTCTCGTGTCGCGGCTCAGTTATGATCAGTATCAGTCAGGATACTATTTAAGGAGCAGCCTGAGCTGCGTTTGCACTGTTTGCTCAGACCAATCAGCACATAGCTGTCCTCTTAACCCTTGGGCTTTTGATAAAATCCTGGTCCATTTTTTTCTGTACTTTGTAATTAAATCTGATATATCTGGCAAATACAGTATTGTTGAAGCCAAACATGTTTGTTTCAATACGTAGAATTCGGTTAAGTCATGGACGTCAACCTCTGGTCACAACAGCTTGTAATCAGGATAAAAATCATTCTCTTAACAAAAGAAAAAATGTATTAGGGAAAACCTTTGACCGCAGGGTCAGTGAACAGATTTATACTACATTATCCCACTTCTATACCATTAATATTAAAGATACTGTAATGTGCTCAAGTATTGGGGTCCAAAGTATTGGACGCCTAAAATAATTAATTTCCCATTAAGGACAAATGGAAAATTAATTATTTAATCAAAATTTAACCACGTTACAGTAAGGTTATTATTTATTATATATAGAAAACTTTTATAAAGTTAACACAGTAAACTTCTAAAAATTGGGACACATAATATAATGGAACCTTCCGATTTTACAGTGCAGTAATGCATCCAAACAATGCAGATGGACTGGCAAACAGTGTAGATCCTGATCAGACTGCTTGTCTGATCTGGATATGCACTGATTGCTCAGTCTCAGCTATCTGTCGAATTACTGAGAAGTTTCAGGTTAGTTGAATAAGCCATTAAAACTCGAGGACCAGTTTATTATATTACGCTAATGTGTTTAAAAATTGGGACACCTAAAAACTATCAATTTTACATTTGGGACAAATGGAAAATTAGTGGTTTTAGGTGTACCAATACTTAAGCACATTAGGGTGTAGTATACTGTTTAAAGGTCTAAAAATTGGGACACTGAAGTAGTCACTGTAACTGTCTCACATAAAAAAAGGAGTTTTACTGTGCAGTAATCCAAAAGATGACAAAATGAAAAAAAAAAGAAGTTTTACTTTACAGTTGAAATGGAGATACAGTATTTTCTCCAGAAATGTTAGAAGGCATGTCACTTTTAAAACAAAAAGCAGAGTTTGTCTTGTTGATTAATTTTTAAAGTCCTTAATATAGCAATGCTCTGTCAAAATTCCTAAATTTACACCATAATAATTAACTGATGATGCATTTAAAACTGCTTAACTGGCTAAGAAATGAAGAAAAAAAATAGCATTTTTTATAAATTTTCATTGGAAATCAAGGCATGTTGCAAAGGTAATTTGAAGAGAAAAGCATGTTGCAAATGACTTGCTTTTATGGTCTGGGGATATCCCTGAAATAGTAGACTCCCAAGGGAGCAGTCTGATTTTACTCAAACCCATCTGTCCCAATATTTACAGTGCAGTCAAGCCAACATTAGATAAAATAGGTTTGTGGTTAAAAAGGTAAAGGTTTCCCATAGCCTAATAGCCGTAGGGGCAGTGGGGGTTAGAGACCCACTGTTTCTTGGGCACAGCTGGTGAAAGGCAGAGCCCATCCATATCCAATCGCTGTCTTATTAGTGATTTGTGGTTACAAATGTCCTAAAAATTAGAACAGAGTTCAGACGGAATTGCAAACATTGTAGGCTCTGATCTGATCAGGGCCTACACTGTTTGCTCAGACCTATCTCTCCCAGTACTTGGAATTTTTACGCTAGAGCCATCTTGTATGACGTAACTCATTTTATTTTCCATCAGATGATATTGGTCTACATCGTGTTGAAAACCTTAGCCATTGTGACAAAGCTGTAAGCTTACACTTATACAGCCCACCTTATGACGAGGCCGAGAGTTTTGACCCTAAAACCGGCCACTGCCATAAAGCCAAGGTCACATTCTGGAGTAAATATGGGAAGAGAACTCCATATGTAAGTATTAGTAATCTAAAACCCCAGAGAATTAAGAATTTGGAGATACCTTAGGCTAGCTTCAGATACGGATTGAATTTTAGGATTATTAATTATTAAAGATGTACAATAGAAACTGAATGTGTTTGATCAAAATGTTTGCAAATTTAACAAGATAATGGAAACTGAACCTTGTGCAGTAAGGTTGTTGTGTTGTTAACAGATTTGGTTCATCAAGTTGATTCCTAGGGACTCCTTAATCTAAGTCATACAGAATAGTTTAACTTAGAGAATACATCACTTTCTAATTACATGCATGTAGGTTGTTAGGAGTTTGATATAGTTACCGTTTGTTTTCCCACAAAAAAACAGTTTGACACTACATACAAACAAGACAGAAACAGATCAGATAGCTTCTATGAAGCAGTCTGACCTGTGAGAGAACACTCAGAGCCCCAGATAAGAGGGCGTATTTGGTGATAATTATGGATAATTTTTGTTAATTCTGGATAAAAACATATGTTGTGACCCCTCATCTGAACCGTCTCGACGAGACGGTTCAGATGAGGGGTCACAACATATGGTTTCATTGAGAAATAAGAAAAATTATCCCTCAATTATCATCAAATACGCCGTCTTATCTAGAGCTCTGGAACACTGTTATAACATTGCACCAACACATTCCATTGGTTATATGGAGACGTGGATGTCAGTTTCAAGTCTAATCTGAAAGTCTGGAGGAGTGGGAATTCAAACCTGGGATCCCTGTTTTGGTAGTCAAGTGGGTAAGCCACTTGACCACCACTGCTCTTAGCAGTTTGAGCTGGGTCTACACCTTTTGCTGAGGCATTATCAGAGCTCTAGATAAGAGGCAGTATTTGGTGATAATTAGGGATAATTTTTGTTGATTCTGTATAAAAATATATGTTGTTACCCCTCAACTGAACCGTCTCGACTCTCTCTTATCTAGAGCTCTGCATTATCTGTGAGAATATTCTGTATAAATATGAGCCGCGACATTACAAATCAACAAAGTGGCACGTCTGCCAGCTGAAGGCTTAGATCAACCTAGGCATCTGCCGAGTCTTATCAGAGTCTATGATGTGCACTTAAAGTGTAGCTAAGGGTCTAAGCTACATTCATGTAGACAGCCAAGACTCTGATCAGACTGGGTGGATGCCCAGGCTGACATGAGTCTCTGCTGGATGCACATGCCAGTTTCTTGGTTTTGTCATGTCATGACTCAGTGTAATCTAGTAATTATTGCTTTTATCTTTTTGCAGGGTAGAACAGGAACAGACGAGAGTGTTGTTCCAGAGAACGACTAGAATTAGTGAACCAAAGAAAAAGGCAGCTGAGAATGGTTGATTTTTACATAGTTGATGGTTTATATTTACTTTGCTGATGGTTGATATTTACACAGTTGTTATTTACATGTGTGGCAGTGGTTGATATTTACATGTACATAGTTGATGGTTGATATTTACACAGCTGCTATTTACTAACAGCTGAGAATGGGTGATATTTACATAGTTAATGGTTGATATTTATATGTGTAGCAGTGGTTGCTATTTACATTGGAACTGTTGATGTTATGTATTTAGACTGCCATGATAATTCCCTTTGAATTAATCCACAAAAGGAATGCATAACTTAGGTAAAGCATGGTAGCTAGCCACATAGCTCAGTTTACAAAAAGTACATTTATGCTTAGCTGCATTATACACTTTTATACATAGCCAGTATGTAGGGGCTGGTAATATTTAAGAAATAGATTCCTGCTTTACAGTGATTTGTTGTACAATATAACACTGGGTGGAGGTCAGTTGTGAAGTGGATATATCATGTGCGCGAAGCGGGAGTGATACACTCACTGACAACTGACCCACAACCAGTGATATATTAGGCAACAAATAACAGTATGCAAGAATCTATTAATATTCTGACACGAAAGAAATGACAAAACCGCAAGTGTTTCCTTCAGATTTTTTTCCTGTTTGCAGCTATGATTACATTAACATATCCTGCCAACAGCTTTGACTGTTACAGAGGCATTTACGTGTATTTTGTAAGTTTTTGAAGTGATAAAATGACGTTACACCATATGTCCTCATTGAAATGAAAGTGACATCACTAAACAAATCAAACTGACATCTGAGTGGTGCTAAATATTGTCACGATAGTGTGCCCAGCGATTTGTCACGCAATATATCACTAGATTTTACCATTGGCGATATATATAGGCGAGCAGTGTTAGAATTTCAGTTTTATGCAGAAAGATTTTCACAGTATGTAAAGATGTGTTAAGTAGTATTTTTCCACAGATTGATAGTAGAAAAATAATGTATTGAATATCATTGGTATGCAGAGGCCAAGGCATACAATAATTAATTTTAATATTTGGACATTTAGGTCTGAGCAAACAGTGCAGACCCAGATCAGACTGCTTGATCAGGGTCTACACTGTTTTCCATTCCATCTCCATCTTTTGAATACATTTAAGCATTCTAAAACCAAACTGTTCCATTTTTAGGACAGTTATACAAAATATTTTAAGTGTCCCAATTTTTATTATTTTACTGTATTTGTATTTTTGAAGGTGACTGGTATATAATACCTTAAGTAACTTTATATAGTTACGGTTGTATAAAATGATAGGCATAAATTGATACAAGTACTAACACCATTCCTCAAAATTCTCTCAAAATACATGTAGATTAAGGTGAAAGGGGACACAGCCATGGTTTTCCATATTTTTTACAAAGGGAAACAACTTTTGAGACTTCCTTGAATAATGATGCATTTGCAAAGGGAGTGCTACTTTTAAAAAGAATTTGCTCCTTATGGGAGCAAATACTTTCCTTTCAGAGGAACCACCATGGAAACTGAGCATTAATTCTTCTAGGCATAAGGTACCATTTATCTACAGTATATGCATACCGTCAACCCTCAATATCTCAAAGTTGAAGTTCATCCCAAACTACTGATGTCTCAAAGTAAATTTTCTGGTCTCAGAAAACTTACCTTGAGATATAGTATTAGATAAAAAGAGTTGATGTGTAAATGAAATAGAAAATGTATCCAAACTATACTTTTTGCTATGCAAAGGTATCTTGAGATATCAGTGTATGAGATATCGAGAGCTGATTGTATTATAATTATGGTGTTGAAAAGATTGACAGAGCTCTTGATAAAGTGGGTTTCAGAGGATAATTTGAAGACAATTTTTGTATTTCTCAATATGAAAACATATGTGACCCCTCATTAGAACCGATTTGGCATGAGGGTTCTAATGAAGCATTGTAACCTAATTTTTATCCCCCGAACCTTTATCCCCCAACCGAAAGGTTCGGGGGATATAGCGATGAGTCTGGCGTCCGTCCGTCCGTCCGTCCGACAACTCTTGCTTTCTTACTTTTTGAGTTATTTCCCCTTGATCATTTTAGGTATGATTTCGTGTCCGCTCTATAACTTGAATACCTTTTGGAATATTTTCATGATACTTCACAGATATGTAGAACAGGTCATGACGATGTGTCGCGAACAAGAAAGACAACTCCTGCTTTCTTACTTTTTGAGTTATTACCCCTTGATGGTTTTAGGTGTGATTTTGTGTCCGTTCTATAACTTGAATACCTTTTGGAATATTTTCATGATACTTCACAGATATGCAGAACAGGTCATGATGATGTGTCGCGAACAAGAATGACAACTCTTGCTTTCTTACTTTTTGAGTTATTTCCCTTTGATGATTTTAAGTGTCCGCTCCATAGCTTGAATACCTTTTGAAATATTTTCATGATACTTCACAGATATGCAGAACAGGTCATGACAATTTGTCTCATACATGAATAATAACTCTTGCTTTTAGACCTAGTGAATTATTTCCCTTTGGTAGTTTGTGCTGCTGTTTGAGTCTTCACAGATATGCAGAACAGGTCATGATGATGTGTCGCGAGCAAGAATGACAACTCTTGCTTTCTTACTTTTGGAGTTATTTCCCTTTGATGATTTTAAGTGTCCGCTCCATAGCTTGAATACCTTTTGAAATATTTTCATGATACTTCACAGATATGCAGAACAGGTCATGACAATTTGTCTCATACATGAATAATAACTCTTGCTTTTAGACCTAGTGAATTATTTCCCTTTGGTAGTTTGTGCTGCTGTTTGAGTCTCTGCTCCATAACTGTATACCCTGGCCAGCTCCAGAATTTGAATAACCGTGAACCTTTTAGAATATTGATGATCATGCTGTGATATCTTATCAGTGTTCCTAACTATCTCTTACCCCTCCACATTCCCGTGCCCCCTCCCCCCCCCCCCCCCCCCCCCCCCAAAAAAAAAAAAAAAAAAAAAAATTATTTTACAGATTTGGATTCTTTGTCCAAATTCACTTACTAGAGAGCTCAAAATTAGGTTTGTAGGGCTTGTACTTTGGAAGTTACTCACACATTTTGAAAGTTGAATGTATCGTATGCTATACATTTGTGTATATGGTGGCTGTTTGAGATATTACCTCTTTTTAGCAGTCAAGCATACTGTTTTAGTCTGAGTGTTAGATAATCATGCATCTGTTAACAGTTAATGTCAATCAGAAGCATAAAAGAACTACAATATATTACTAATATGTGTTTTGAAGTGCACCCTTTTTACCAAGGCCTATGGGGGTCTTCGGTCGGGGGATTTGCCATCTCCTCTGATGGCTATTTTTTCACTAAATAATCGCTAAATTAGCCCTATTACCCTTTCTAATCTGAAGCACTGGTTTGAGCATGAAAAGTCTGTTTATATAACCAAAACCAAGGTGGAAGCTACATGTATATAGAGAATACCATGTTAATGTCTTTTGATATCAAGTTTATCAGGCGAGACTAGAAACAGCTAAGGAATAGCGAAGCTTGCCCAGCCAGTCCGACCCGGTTCTGGTGGAGTGTGATAAACTTGATATCAAGGACACTGTCATGGATTTCTATTTATCAAACATGATTAAAATATTTTACAGCATAAAGACAGTTAAACAATTGAAAAACAAACCCAGTTTTGTTAGAACTTGCTGACGTCGCGAATGCATTATGACGTAAGTTGGTGATGTCATTTAACAAATCCAACGTTTTTATCAGGGCCAATGCCAGTATGTAGCCAATCGTCTTCAGAGATCGCTTCTTAAGGCATCGCCTGATAACATTTGGGTTAGTGCATTCTAAAGTGACATGATATGTTATCATACCCCTGTTATCAGGTGAATTTAGCAACAGATGCATGATAAAAAATCATTTCTAGGTTGCAGCTGCTTGAACAGACAAGCAGTATGATAATTTCTGCTGTAATTACTGCACTAAACAACATGTTACATTATCTAAAAATAATATATTGGGCACAGGTGTTGAAACACAGTCAAGTGAACTGTATGATATAATAATATATTTGGCACAGATGCTGACAGACAGTCTGGAAATATAGCACGGTATAAATTCTAACAAATTTGGACACTGTCTTAAAATTGGAACAAGTTATGATGTGTCCAAAAGAACCAGATGGAATGGAATGAATACCCTGGTGTTCTCCGAGCTATCTGTCCCAATACATGTACTTAAATTTTTTTACATCTTTACAAATAGCTTTTAAGTTCAAAATTGAAAGGTCACCTCCATAGAATAAAGTATGTTAGAAAAAATTTGGTATTAGCAAAATAACTTAAAGTCAGAGTCTACTTAAAATATTGATGGATGGATAATTTAGGGTTATATGGCCATTTCAACAATATTTCAGCCATATTGGGCTCATGCAGGGAATGAGTGACTGAAGACAAGGCGGAAAAATCCTGACCCACTGTTTAATCGAACAACCTCTGGGCCCAGTTGTTCAAAACTTACAATTTCTTAAGTTAACAAGATGTTAAACTTTCAAAGGTATTACATGCATATATGTTATTCTAAACAAAGCAAATAGGCTGAGTATTGTCGCTAAGTTATCCACTTTAAAATTATGCATTATGATTTTTCTGTTTCTTGACTTGTTTGAAATTCATTTTTGAATTGTACTTAAGGTTTAATTGCACTAAATATTCAGGTTTTAAGTCACTCATTAAATTCAGTTTTGAATTGATTTTGCACTTACATCACATATTTCGCTTACTGCAAATTCAGTTTTGAATTGATTTTGCACTTACATCACATATTTTGCTTACTGCCAGAATCTGATACTTTTGACATGTTATAATTTGCATATTTGCATGTAAATGTATAATTAATAAAAGAACATAAAAATAAAGCAAGTTGCAGGGGCGGATCCAGAAATTTGGGAAAGGGGGTTCAAATGAGCTGGGGGGGGGGGGGGTTCGATTTGTGCAGTTTGACCAATTTTTCCTCGAATTTCCCATGAAAATGAAATAATTAAGGCTGGAGAGGGGGGTTGGTTTGAGCCCCCAAACCCCCTCTGGATCCGCCACTGAGTTGCACTCAATTCTATGCTGTCGGAATGTAACAGGGAATTCGGCTTTGTATTGTACAGTGGACCGTCTTTACAATGACAGGATTTGTTACCAAGCATTTTGCCATTAAACTGAATTAATTTTGCTGTTATAAGAATATATATGTAGAATAATAAAGGCCAAATTGTTAATATCAAAATGATGTTATAAACAATTTTGCTGTTGTAATGAGTGGTGTTACAAAGAGGGTTGATGGTACTTGTGTAGTTCAGTTTTGAATTGGTAGAATTTATGTGATCATTGGTGCCAAATTCTGTGTGTGATTTATATTTATTATAATGACTATAAATATTGAGACTGAAGCACATGAGCGAACAGTGGAGACCTAGATCAGACTGCTCCAAAAGGAGCAGTCTGACCTTGGTCTGCACTGTTTACCATGTCCACTCAGAAATTTTCGACCATCATTGCTGGATACTAAAACCAGTTGATGATATTCAGATAGTTTGGTAAGTTGAAATTGACTTTTGCATCCCTTTCAACATTATTTTAGTTATTATTTAATACTGAGATGATGGCTTGATGATAATGTTCAGGTTGTGAAGAAGTCTGCGGCTGATAGGACTGGAACCCAGGAACCAGGAATTGCTAGTGCTGGAAACCAGCACTTAAGTTGAATAGCTACACTTTCAGGGGAAGCAACTCGACTTCCAATTTTATATTGCCTCCCTTCTCATTGGGGTCATCTCTTGAAGGAAAGAACTTGCTCCTCTGGGAGCAAATTCTTTCCTTTAAGAGTATACCCCATTTTGAAAGGGCTACATTGGCCAGAGTAGCAAACAGGAAGTAACAAGAGTTGCTTCCCTTAGTAAAAAAATGGCGTAAAACATGAAAGTGTGCCTGTAATAGTGTATTCCTTACACGTTATGGAATGGAAGCTAGAACAATTTTTCCTATTGTTAAAAATGTCCTTTGGTGCAGTTCTGGTGCTAATATGCCATGATAAGCCTATTTTAAAAGTGCCTAGGGGCATTATGTATTGCAAATGGAAGTATGAGAGTGAGCGGGGGTATATTCTGGAGAGTTTATGAGACATTTATTAGAATTGGGGCAAATAATAGTATTCATATGGTATGTTGTTTTATCTGTTTGTCAATATATAACCATTTATTTATTCAGAAAAAATGTGTAGTAGCAGAGCCCTAGATAAGAGGGGTATTTGATGATAATTGGAGGATAATTTTCTTTATTTCTCATTGAAACCATATGTTATGACCCCTCATCTGAACCGTCTCCACGAGACGGTTCAGATGAGGGGTCACAACATATGTTTTATCCAGAATGAACAAACATTATCCCTAATTATCACCAAATACTCCCTCTTATCTAGGGCTCTATGTAGAAGGCAATTTAAGCCTTGATTAGATTTATTGTATGATATACTCCTACCCACCCACCTGGCAACGAATGTGATCAGACCCTTTAAGTGATATTAAGATAAATGAATACACTTACAGGGGAGGAAAATATTAATATGTCTCCCATTTCTTCCTTTCAGAGTTCACCCCTTATTGGAAAGGGCAGCAAACAGGAAGGCTTACTGATTGTTTCCCTTTACAGGAATGGTAGAAAAAAAAACATGAGCCGGGACTTGACAAAACTAAAAACTGACATGTCTGCCATGCAAAGACACAGATCAGCCTGGGCATCCACCCAGTCTGATCAGAGTCTTTGCTGTGCACTTAAAGGGTCTAATCTACCTCAATGCCCACAGTGAAGACTCCTGATAAGACTGGGTGGATGCCCTGGCTGATCCGCATCTTGGCTGGATGCACATGCCACTTTGTTGGTTTTGTTGTGTCACAGCTCACAAGGAGATGAATCCATGTATGTCATCTTTCTTTCCAACATAAGCTGACAAATTATCAGCCAGTTTATGTATGTTGTATTATATTTGATGCCATCTATTTTATACTTAGCCTACGTATAATCAGAATATTTATTTCAATATTGTTAAAGATAAATGGGTAAATGGCTACCCTTTCAGGGGCAGCAACTCATTTTTGCATCCCTTCTCAAGAAACATTGTATAATGAAGGATCATTTACTTCTTTCGTTTGAGAATCAACCCATAATATCTACACTTGCCACTGACTTCCCATAGGTAAATTGTATAGAGCAACTGGCTTCATACACTGATGTCGGACAGTTGATCATGTGACGTTGTCGTCAAGCGACGTCTAAGTAAACAAACATCTTGATTGGTCCACGTAATGTTCGATTGAAGTCACGTTATGGCGACGGCTGTTTAACTTAATGGCTGAATACGCTGTTTCTGTCTTGTCTTCGACGCATATTTGAATTACCACGAAACAGCACAGGAAGGGCCTAAAAATAAAGTGTAAATATAAGAATAAAAATTTGATTTTTCAGCATTCATCGTGTGAAGAAGCCAGTGGTCGTCGCTAAAATTCTACATGCTTCATGGAATTTTAGCTCCGCCCACATGATGAACGCTGAAAAGCCAGTGGTCATCACTAAAATTCCACATGAAGCTCTTCGCGCTTCATGGAATTTTAGCTCCGCCCACACGATGAATGCAGAAAAATCAAATTTCAATTCTGAATTGAAAAGGGAGGCAAAATTGAAAATGGTAGAGTTGCTTCCATTAAAAGTGTATACATTCACCATAACAAATTCTGAATGAGGGCAAACTCATTAAGTGTAGCCTGCTGTGAGGAGGGGCTCTAAGGGAGGCAAATCTTTTGAATATCAGGAGTGATCCCTCCTGGAGGTGCATCCATACTCGGTATACAATAAAATTTCCAGAGCTCTAGATAAGAGCGGTATTTGAAGATAATTGAGGGATAATTTTTTTTATTTCTCATTGAAACCATATGTTGTGACCCCTCATCTGAACCGTCTCGTCAAGACGGTTCAGATGAGGGGTCACAACATATGTTTTTATACAGTATTAACGAAAATTATCCCTAATTATCACCAAATACTCCCTCTTATCTAGAACTCTGATTTCGTGATTGCTTGTTTTTCTCTAATTGGTACCAAATAATTCATGCGAAACTGAGAAAGTTGTGACATTCATATTGCTCACTTCATTACTAATAGCTGTTAATATTTCGCAGTTACATATAGTTTTAAATGTTAATGCCATGAGCACTGGCAATTGGGGGGAGCAAAATACTTGCCAAATTCAATGAAGTTTCGCAGTAAATGGGCATTTTATTTACTTAATACAAGTTGCTGTTTATTGTTATTACAGGGTCATAATGGTTGATAAAAATTACCGTATATGCGGTAATTTTCGCGGGTTCAAATTTTCGCAGTTTAGCGACAAATTTTCGCCATTTTTAATTTTGGCGGTTAGCAACATGCCCCGCAAAAGGCAAAATGGCTTCATTTTTATTGAGCTACATTGAGAACTGGCACAAATGAAAAGTACCAGACCTTACTGAAGCAAACAGAAACAAAATATACGGACGCTGTGTCTACTTTGTAAGAAAAAGGAAATTATTTCGCAATTTTAATATTCGGGGTTTCTAAGTGACTGTGAAATATCGCGAAAAATGGAACACCGCGAAAATTATCGCGTATACGGTATGTAAAAAGAAAAACCATAACATACAAGTACCATATTAAAAATCATCTGTATTGGATTTCAAATACCAGAACAAACATTGCAGACCTTGAGCAGACAGTCATGACACTAAATTTGCCAAAAGTAAAAATAGTTGAATTTGCAAGCAGAGTTGTTCCAGATAAGGTCGTTCATAATGAGCCGCCTCATCTGGATCTACACTGTTTGCCTTCTTGGAAATTCTCAGTATAAGATAGCTTGGATGAAACTTTATTTTTCATAGTCATTTTGCAGACATAAATTTTTTTTTTTTTTTTTTCAAATATTGGGACACATTGGTCTGCACTGTTTGCTCAGACCTGTCTGCCCAAATATTTAGCATTATTATGCTGTGACAAGACCAAAGAATATCTGTTTATGCCAATCATAATAACAACATAACATACGGTAACATAATTTTATTCTTACTTAAGCATAACACAGCTCATCGTCATACATACAAATAAACAATCTGCGTGAACATGTATATAAATACATGTGTGTGACAAATATGTATAGTTACATCCACATAAGAACAAGGTGAAACATCCTTTCTGAAGCAACATTAGATGAAAGACGTTACTAAGTAACTACAAGGTTATCCCTTAGTTCGAAAGCACTAATCAAAAATTTTGCCAGGTTATTAAGTTCTTTTAGCTTTGTTGTATTGAGCAAAGTTATGAATTTATACATGCTAGGTCTAGTATAAAATAATGCTGTGGCTTTGTTCAGATGAATTGCATAGGAGCTGTTGCTCAACAAAACCAACAAATTTTTGAAAGTGGATTGCGCACTCAGCGGAGACTCCGGTCAGCCTGGGCATCAGCCCATCTGATCAGAGTCTTTGCTGTTTCCATGGAGCTAGCTGACCCTTAGCTACCCTTTAAGTGCACAGCAAAGACATTGATCAGACTGGGCAGATGCCCAGGCTGAGCTGAGTCTTTGCTGGGCGCACATGCCATTTTGTTGGTTTTGTCGTGTTGAGGCGCATACACATCCATGTATTGGTTGTTATAATACATTAATGTTATTAAATACTTTACAGTAGTTTGTGTACTTTTTAATTTCAATCAATTCCAATATCATTTAGTTGGCTTACCCATCTATGAGATGGGTTTTTATGCCCCTGCCATTAAAAATTGGGGGGGGGGGGGGGGGGGGGGGATGGTTTCCGTTTGTTAGTTTTTGAAAAGTTACTTGTTTCCGGGCTATTTCTTTTGGAAAGTTGCATGGCATCCATTTCTGTAATAAGGCACAGAATGTTATCACATATCACAGTCATGACACCCCCTCATACCCCCCCCCCCCCCCCCCCACCACCACCCCACCCCCAACACTTCTCTTGATCCAAGAAGCACAATACATCTGCCCAAGGAAAACAATAAAACATGTACCACAGAAGTCTGCCTTTGTGAACCTAGTTATCCTACAAGTGCCAGTACCTTAAACAAGGCGATACTTACTACTTAGGGCACTAGGCGGGGGCATCCGTGTCCTATGGATACATTTCTAGTTTCCTCTCCTAAACAATCAAAAAAATCTAGATCCATCTTATGAGATGGATCTTGATTATTATGCCCACAACTTCGGAGAAGTGGGGGCATATTAGTTTGGGCATGTCCGTCTGTCCATCTGTCTGTCTGTCTGCTATCCTTCTATAAGTAAAGAACCGTAAGAGATAGAGACTTGAAATTTTATACACATAATCAGTATGGAAATTAAGCGAACATGTGTTTTTGTTTTGTTTTGTTTTGCGTGGGTCACATTTTCCAGAGTTATGCCCCTTTTTCGACTTAGCCTGTGGGACCTTGTTATCTCAAGAATCCCTGATGGTAGGATCATGATTTTGTGCAGGATGATATTGTCTGAGGTGTAGATGACCTGATTAACCTTTTGAAAATATTAGTGAATTTTTGACCAAGTTATGCCCCTTTTTCTAGCCCATGGAACCTTGTGAACAAAATATCTCGAGAACCTCTGATGCTAGGATCATGATTTTTTGCAGGAAGATATTAACCAAAGTGTAGAGGACCTGGTTAACTTTTGAAAAAAAAATGTGAATTTTTGACCGAGTTAAGCCCCTTTTTCGACTTAGTGCATTGAAGCCTATGGTACAAAGGTTCCCTAATATATGTTCAAGAACCGTAATTGCTAGGAACCTGAAACATATACAAGATGAGTATGGAAAATAAGTGAACCAGTTTTTTTTTCTTTTTTTCCGCCGGTCATGTATTTTCAGAGTTATGCCCCCTTTTCGACTTAGCCTGTGGAACCTTGTGAACAAAATATCTCAAGAACCCCTGATGCTAGGATCATGAGTTTATGCAGAATGACATTGCCCAATGTGTTAATGACTGATTAACTTTAGAAAAAAAAAAAGAGTGATTTTTGTCGCACCTGCTTTAGCAAGGTGCGATATAGGCGTCTGGTTTTCCGTCCGTCATTCCGTCCGTCTGTCCGTCCGTCCGTCCGTCCGTCCGTCAGTCTGTTCACATTTACGTCAACCCTGGCGTTAAATATTAATTTCTCCAAAACCACTGCACCCATGGTTCTCAAATTTCATATGGATCATGACCAGACTGCAAGACCTCAGAATGATAAAAATCAGCCAGGTCGAGAATCCAAGATGGCCGCCAGTGCAACAAATTTCCGTTCACATTAATTTTACGTTAACCCTGGCGTTAAATTCTATTAAATTAAAAACCACTGTACCCATTGTTCTTAAATTTTACATGGAGCATGACCAGACTGCAAGACCTCAGAATGATAAAAATCAGCCAGGTCAAGAATCCAAGATGGCCGCTTTTGCAACAAATTTCCGTTCACATTAATTTTACGTTAACCCTGGCGTTAAATTCTATTAAACTAAAAGCCACTGTACCCATTGTTCATAAATTTTACATGGAGCATGACCAGACTGCAAGACCTCAGAATGATAAAAATCAGCCAGGTCGAGAATCCAAGATGGCCGCCATTGCAACAAATTTCCATTCACATTAATTTTACGTTAACTCTGGCGTTAAATTCTATTTAATGAAAAACCACTGCACCTATTGTTCTCAAATTGCATATGGAGCATGACCAGACTGCAAGACTTCAGAATGGTTAAATTCAGCCAGGTCAAGAATCCAAGATGGCCGCCATTGCAACAAAAAAGCGCTCAAATTTTTTTTTTAACTCTGGCTATAAGGTCTATATTTAATTAATTTCTCCAAAACCACTGCACCCATGGTTCTTAAATTTTATCTGGAGCATGACCAGACCGCAATGCTTCAGAAAGATCAAATTCAAATCAGCTTCTATTTCAGAATCACTTGGTATATTTGGTTTAAATATTGCATGGAACATCAGTGGGCCATACCTCTGCTACTGTAGATTAGTGCAATGCAGGTGCGACATAGCATTCCGCGGAATTCTTGTTTTATGGAGTTATGCCTCTTTTTTCGACTAAGTGCATTGCAAGCCTATTGTGCACAAAATATCTGGAGAACCCCTGATGCTAGGATCATGATTTTTTCCAAGAAGACATTGGCTAAGGTGTAGATGACCTGTTTAATTTTAAGCCTATTTCATTATATTTGGTTGAGTTTTTCTCCTTTTTCAGATATAGGCATTTTGTATAGGAACAAGCTATAGGAATAACTTAGTGAACAAAATATCTGAAGAATCACTTAAGCTAGGTTCCTTATATTTGGCATACAGTTACAAACTAAGATGAGCCGCGACACGAGAAAACCAACAAAGTGGTTGTGCTCCCAGCCCAGACTCAGATCAGGCTGGGCATCCGCCCAGTCTGATCAGAGTCTTCCATAAGCGCTTAAAAGGTAGCTAAGGGTCTAAGCTACCTTCATGCGGACAGCGAAGACTCTGATTAGACTGGGCAGATGCCCAGGCTGATCTGAGTCTGCGCTGGGCGCACAACCACATTGTTGGCTTTCTCGTGTTGCGGCTCAGATGTAGATGAACCAATTAGCACCCCTTTCTGACTTAAACATTATGGGACGAACATTCTTTAGAGGTAAGCATATGGCTGGGGGGCATAGTGTTCCATAAACACATTTTTAGCTCACCTGAGCCAGAGGCTCCGGGGGAGCTTATAGTATGGTCAGGCTCCGTCGTCCGTCGTCGTCCGTCGTCCGTCCGTCGTCCGTCCACAATTTCAAACGACTTCTCCTCTGAAACCGCTGGGCCGATTGTAACCAAATTTCATATAGAGCCTCCTGGGACCTTAGGAACAAAAAGTTGTTCAAACGGTCCTGGTCACATGACCAACATGGCCGCCATGCCCATATATGGTAAAAACCTAAAAAAATCTTCTTCTCCAGAACCAGTAGGTTGATGGCCTTGAAACTTGGCATGTAGCATCGGGTACGGGAGTACTACCAAGATTGTTCAAATTATGACCTTGGGTTGACCTTGACCTTTTTTACGGTAAGGTCAAATTTGCTTCTTTGTGCTTTATATGGCAAAATGCTAGAACATAAGATATCTTGGAAACTGTTGAAGATTTTGGGATAAAAATTGGTATCTACAGTCATCTTAATGAGTACATGAAGATTTATGAGTACAAGAGGTCAAGGTCATTCTTTGACCTTTGACCCAGAACTCTCATATTTTGACAATTCCAAACGATCTCCTCAAAAGCCCCTGGGCCAATTGAAACCAAATTTCATATAGAGCCTCCAGGAGTTGAGGGAACAAAAACATATTCATACGGTCCAGGTCACATGACCAACATGGCCGCCACGCCCATATATGGTAAAAACCTTTAAAAAACTTCTTCTCAAGAACCAATTGACCGATGGCCTTGAAACTTGGCATGTAGCTTTGGGTACTCGAGTATATCAAGATTGTTCAAATTATGACCATGGGTTGACCTTGACCTTTTTTACGGCAAGGTCAAATATGGGAAAATGCTAGAACATAAGATTTCATGGAAAGTTTTGAAGAGATATGCCTAAGAATTGGTGTATACAGTTATCTTAATGAGTACATGAAGATTTGTGAGTACAAGAGGTCAAGGTCATTCTTTGACCTTTGACTCAGAACTCTCATATTTTGACAATTCCAAACAATCTCATCAAAAGCCCCCGGGCCAATTGAAACCAAATTTCATATAGAGCCTCCAGGAGTTGAGGGAACAAAAACTTATTCATACGGTCCAGGTCACATGACCAACATGGCCGCCACGCCCATATATGGTAAAAACCTTTAAAAAACTTCTTCTCGAGAACCAATTGACCGATGGCCTTGAAACTTGGTATGTAGCATTGGGAATTCCAGTAATATCAAGATTGTTCAAAATAATGACCTTGGGTTAACCTTGACTATTTTACTGCAAGGTCAAATGTGGGAAAATGCTAGACCATAAGATTTCATGGAAAGTTTTGAAGATTTATGCCTAAAAATTGGTATATACAGTCATAATGAGTACATGAAGATTCATGAGTACAAGAGGTCAAGGTCATTCTTTGACTTTTGACCCAGAACTCTGTCATTTTGACAATATCAAACCATCTCCTCAAAAGCCCCTGGGCCAATTTTGAAACCAAATTTCATATAGAGCCTCCAGGGGGTTAAGGGAATGAAATTTTTTTCAAACGTCCAGGTCACATGACCAACATGTCCTCCATGCCCATATATGGTTAAAACCTTTAAAAATCTTTTTCACCAAAACCAATTGACTGATGGCCTTAGAGTAACTTACCCTAGAGTACTGAGGCTGAATGGACCCAGGTGAGCTACAGGACCAATGGTCCTCTTGTCTAGTTTTAGATTGTCTTGGAAGCCATGACAGGTGGATAACCTGCGATTTTACCACCTGCTCAATAGTGTTTCAGTCATATCAAGCCAATGGAAGGGTAGTAATGAAAAGCTCTGTGCAGAAGAGCCTCATCCAAGTTGCACCCTTGGTCCAGATTCGTTGGAGACAAACATTCTGACAAAGTCTCATGAAGATTAGAACAAAACTGTGTCCCCAAAAGCGTTCACACTGTTTTTCTAAGAACTGACCTAGTGACCTAGTTTTTAACCTGACATGACCCAGTTTCAAATCTGGTATAAATTTCATGAAAGTAAACATTCTGACAATGTTTCACGTAGATAGGATCATAACTGTGCCCTCTAGAGTGTACATGAGGTTTTTCTAATATTTGACCTAGTGACCTAGTTTTTGACCCCACAAGACTCAGATTCAAATTTGGCCTAGATGTTATATAAATAAACATTCTGACAAAGTTTCATGAAGATTGGATCATAACTGTGCCCTCTAGAGTGTGCACAAGGTTTTTCTAAGATTTGACCCAGTGACCTAGTTTTTGACCCCACATGACCCAGTTTCAAAGATGGTCTAGATTTTATTAAGATAAACATTCTGACAAAGTTTCATGATAATTGGATCATAACTGTGCCCTCTGTGTCATTCTAAGATTTATTTCTATTTTTAGCTCTGGCGGCCATTTTGTTCAGCGGAGCGGAACCGTTTGAGCAATTTTTTTTCAGAGCCATGAGTAAAACATTTCTGTGAATTTTTTTTTAAATCGAGCCATTGTCTTTAGAAACGATGATGATTAAAGCTTTTTTCTATTTTTAGCTCTGGTGGCCATATTGTTCAGCGGGGCAGAACCGTTTGAGCAATTTTGGTAGAGGGTCTCCTAAGGAACATTTCTGTGAAATTATTTCAAAATCGGCCCAGCAGTTTTGGAGGAGAAGTCGTTTAAAGGTTTTTCTATTTTTAGCTCTGGCGGCCATATTGTTCAGCGGAGCGGAACCGTTTGAGCAATTTTGGTAGAGGGTCTCCTAAAGAACATGTCTGTGAAATTATTTTAAAATCGGCCTAGCAGTTTTGGAGGAGAAGTCATTTAAAGGTTTTTTCTATTTTTAGCTCTGGCGGCCATATTGTTCATCGGAGCGGAACCGTTTGAGCAATTTTGGTAGAGGGTCACCTAAGGAACATTTCTCTGAAATTATTTTAAAATCGGCCCTGCAGTCTTGGAGGAGAAGTCGTTTAAAGGTTTTTCTATTTTTAGCTCTGGCGGCCATATTGTTCAGCGGAGCGGAACCGTTTGAGCAATTTTGGTAGAGGGTCTCCTAAGGAACATTTCTGTGAAATTATTACAAAATCGGCCCAGCAGTTTTGGAGGAGAAGTCGTTTAAAGGTTTTTCTATTTTTAGCTCTGGCGGCCATATTGTTCAGCGGAGCGGAACCATTTGAGCAATCCTCCTAGGAACATTTTTATGAAATTATTTCGAAATCCGGCTAGCAGTTTTGGAGAAGAAGTCGTTTAAAGCAAAAGTTGACGTCGGACGACGGACGACGGACAAAGACCGATCACAATACCTCACCTTGAGCACTTCGTGCTCAGGTGAGCTAAAAACGAACACCAGACTCATTTGGATGTAGTTTGTTAGGAGCTGGAGAGGATTTTTTATTTTTTTATTTTATTTTATATTTTATTATAATTATTTGTTTGTGTGTGGGTGGGGGGGGTCGTGCTGCAGACAAAACGAGGGTGGGCGAATGCCATGGGAAAAGCCATGACGACTGCCTTATACATGTGCGAATGTTTACCATTGCATCATATAACAACATTTAGAACTGGGTGCGGGATGTTCCTTATATTTCCTCAATTTTAATAGTTTCCAGAGGCCGAGCCTTCTGTTGGGTAGATAATCTGGTTCTGGGCGAGGTCGCGAAAACATACATCTGACCAATAGTATATCCGATCCAGGTCGGCCTATGCAATCTGAGTATGAAGGTATCTGGGCGGCATTTGTAAGTGTGAGCGTGAAAATTGCAAAGACAATGCTGTAATAATCCATGCACACACCATACACATACCGACGTAATGTACCTGCTGGTTTCCTATACTGGCACCGTGGTTTCATAATTGTATGATTTTCTATTGAGGATGCTCTACACTGAAAAAAATCCGTAGATTTTACGGTAAAATAACTGGCAACCAGCTGCCAGTCCTTTTACCGTTATTTTTGCAGGCGCCCGTAAAAATTGCAGGAGTCATCAAGCAGAGTGGGACAGAATAGAGCAGGTGTTGTTTTGGTCAGATAGCCCTTCAACAATACAAAGTAATTTTCGAGTGCGGCGAGTTAACATATAACTTCCATTTCGTGATTTCCAACAATGTCTTACAGGCAAACGCCCGTAAAAATAACGGGAAAGGGACTGGCAGCCGGTTTCCAGTTATTCTACCGTAAAATCTTCAATTTTTTTTACAGTGTATCTTTGAACACTAATATCTTTTCATGTGCAAAAATAAAAGACTCAGAGAAAGAGTGACACAGACAGACAGACAGACAGAGATATATGTGTTTTGATTTACTTCTTGGTTGGAACAGGTTTCAGCATCTGGATGCTGCTGATATTTAATGTCAATTTTACATACTTAAACATTTGGGTGAAAATTCTGCTATTAGTTTTTAATGTATCTTATATCTCCAATACCGGCGTTCGAAAAGTTTTGCAAATGGCCTCATGACTTTGTTTAGGGGCATGCTGGGTACAACTGCTATGCATGTGCTGAAAGCGCTGCATTTTTGTCTTTACGATGATACCAAACACTATACAAAGACACATTTCTTTGTTGAGTTACAACTCATTTCAATAATAGGTCCCAGTCATACCACTGGGCTAATTTTATATGTAAAATCTTTTCAGTGTTAGGCATTCAAGTCGAATATCCTTGTAAATACAAAATTAATCTTTGTCATTTGCTTGTCCATATTTTCCTGCAACGTCCGTGCAGAGGTTAGGGGCTTTGCAGCTGTTGTCGATTTATTCCCTACAAAGCAATGCGCAGCTGCAATGCACAGTTCTTATGACGTTATTAAAATTTACGTTAACGTCATTTTTGAAAGCTTGTGGACGCTTCATTTGTGGCATTAATTTGAATTTATTGACAGGTTTTCGGTGACCCATATAAATGCGCTTGCTGACAAGATTTTGAAAGCTAAATTTACTTGTTTTCATTACAAAATCATTAAATTTTAGTAGAAATGGTGAAATTGCACAACATACAGTACAGATAATCCATATTTCCGGGCCAGTATGGAACCTATATTAAATTAATTTCCGCGATATTTACAGGACAGCATTGTCTGGGCACTGTCTTTAACGAACAAAGATAAAGAAAATTCAAAAACTGCTGATATGTAATTTACGGCCTACTAAAGTAAAATTCTGCAGTGTCTTTAGGGTATACCTCTTTCAAAGAAGTTAAAAATGCGCCCTTTTTAAATAAATGCACCGTGTTTTCAGACTTCTCTACGCATAGCATAGTTTTATGTGTTTTTGCAATCACAAGTTCTGTATGCATGGTGGTTACCGAGAAATTACGTCATTTGCAAAACTTTTCGAACGCCCCTCGTATTAACACTTGCCACTGCCTTCCCTTAGATAAACCTATAACAGCAACTAGCTTCATACACCGATGAACGACAATTGATCGTGTGACGTTGTCGTCAAGCGACGTCAAAGTCAAACGAACGTCTTGATTGGTCAACGTAAGTTCGACTGACGCCACGTCATGGCGACGGCTGTTTAACGTAATGGCCGAGCACGTCATTACTAATTTTTCTTCGGTCCATATTTGGCATATTCTACACTTAATTACCACGAAAACAGCACAGAAATAGTCTAAAGATAAATTGTAAATATAAAATTTTTCAGCGTTCATCGTGTGAAGAAGTGGTTGTCGCTAAAATCTACAAGGAGAGCTTCTCCCTTCATGAAATTTTAGCTCCGCCCATTGTCTTCGTCACACGATAAACGCTGAATGTTAATTCTGAATTCAAGTGTTAAATATAAGGTTTATTGATAGGTTAAAGAAGATAAATTGAAATCATCTGGATGCTGGTACACATAATTTAAAATTTGTATCATATCTGTGCCAAAGATGCGTGTTTAAAGCTTCGTGTCATTAGGCGATGGCCATAGCCAGCGGTATACGTTAACCTCTGTTTATTTATTCTAGTTCATAATAAAATATAGGCCTACGCTAATTACTTGAAATAAATCATGCAGTGATCGCTTTTAAAGATATTTTCTAGACATAAAGGGCTTTAATGTATTAATATTTCATTTATTTTTTACAGCTAAAAGGGTCATTCGCCATTGTTTGCATATATAAAGAGTTAAGGAGTTCCTTAAAAAGTTAAAGTTGATACGGACCAACCTTAAAAAATTTAAGATTTTTCCTTATAAGTTAAGGAATATCTTAGCGCTAAGGTGTTGTAAAGATTCACTTTTAAGCACTTTAAGGTAAAATCTTACTTTAAGGTAATCCTTATCTCTTAAGGTGTGAATGTGAACCTGGGCCCTGGTGAATGATTGTAAGTAAGTAAGTAAGTAAGTAATGTCTTTATTTATAGAGGGTAAACACAGTTGGTAAAACCAATCTTCCCTGAGGCCCTCTGTGACTATCAAAACATACATTAACAACATTATTTACAGTATTTGACTGTCATGCTGATCCAGACTGTTCAACTGGGTAAATGCTGTAGATCCTCAAGAATCCAAAGAATCAGGTTCCACACTGCAATGATGATTCTTGAAGAACTGGCAGTACATTATAGCAGACTAGCTGAAAATTTAAGGTGAATACAGCAATTTGACTGAATCAGCACACCAAGAGCTAAATACAGGCATGAATTAACATTATCATAAGGTATATCATTTTCCATCTAAAACAACACTATTAACATACAGTCCAAACAATGAAAGCAGCTAGTTGTCACTTGTTTGACTATGCCAAACAATGAGATTATGATAACTTAATTGGTATTAAACATCTCTACCAAAACATTACCTATCAGCTAAACTCACACTTAGTTCTTTTTGTAATTACTGGAAGATTTGATTTGGATCTGAGATCCATCCCTATCATTACTCAGCATATTCAAACTCCTTTATTCTTCACAGGACTTTAAATCCCATAAAAAATCTAATTATTGGGACAGGTAAGTCTGAGCAAACAGTGCAGACCCAGATCAGACTGCTCCCAAATGAGTAGTCATCAGGGTCTGCACTGTTTGTCATTCTGTTTGCATCTTTTGTGATAAATTACTGCACTGTCAACCTGAACAGTTTTTATTATTATTATTATTATTATTATTTTGGTACTAACAATTTGATTATATTAGGTGTCCCAATAACCTGACTTTTGCGGTAATTTACAATAAGGATAACCACCAATTAACATAAAGTACACCTAGATAAAATGACCACTTGGTCTTGTAGCCATGCAGTTGTTTATCATATTAATCCTTTCGGACGACCCCCTCCCCCCCCCCCCCCCCCCCCTCAGCGAGGGATACTACATTTTACTAAAAGAGGGGTGATGTTATTTAGAGCCTGAAGAGCAATATATCAGTATATCAGCCATCCACCAAGGTGTTGCTAATTAACACTGATAAGTGTTTTTTTTTTTCAACTTTTACAAAGGAGAGCAGTATAAACAAGTCCAGACCTTGTAGTATACAGCAATGTGTACACACCACTATACACTGTAAAAAAAAAATCTGTAGATTTTACGGTAGAATAACTGGAAACCAGCTGCCGGTCCTTTTCCCGTTATTTTTACGGGCGTTTGCCTGTAAGACATTGTTGGACATCACGAAAAGGAAGTTTTATGTAAACTTGGCGCAGTCGAAAATAACTTTGTATTGTTGAAGGGCTATCTGACCAAAACGACACCTGCTCTATTCTGTCCCACTCTGCTTCATGATTCCTGCAATTTTTACGGGCGCCCGTAAAAATAACGGTAAAAGGACTGGCAGCTGGTTGCCAGTTATTTTACCGTAAAATCTACCGTTATTTTTTGCAGTGTAGAAAATTTTATGCATGGCATTCTGCTAGTTTGATAAATCTGCAGACAGTTCATTTTGGGGTTAAAAAGGGGGAGAGAGGGTTTTTATGATAAAAGACAATTATCAGGAAAATTATGGTATTCAACTCTAAATACATTCCCTATAACATCCTTGCAGAAAATATACACAAGAACACAGGATTATAATACTAACAGCTACTTACAACAGTATATGAGCCGCGACACGACAAAACCAACAATGTGGTTGTGCGCCCAGCGCAGACTCAGATCAGCCTGGGCATCCGCCCAGTCTGATCAGAGTCTTCGCTGTCCGCATGGCGGTAGCTAAGACCCTTAGCTACCCTTTGGGCATTAAACGAATAGTCTGGTAAAACTGGGCGAATGCCCAGGCTGATCTGAGTCTGCGCTGGGCGCACAACCACATTGTTGGTTTTGTCGTGTCGCGGCTCATATATATTCAGTCTAGGATAATTAATTGAAAATCCCATTATCCCATCTCACATACCGCTGCTTGAATGACCCTAAACTTGGTGCATTCCTTACATGTTCAGGAAGTGTGTTCCATAGTTTAGGTCCAGAATAGGAGAGAGATTTCCTATAGATTTCGAGGTTTGGGTTGGTACATAAAGAGTCTTGTTTGCTGCTGATCTGAGGTTAAGGCTGTGGATGTCATAAGTATATGTGAATTTGTTGCTAAGATAAGTTGGCGCTAAGTGATTCAATGATTTGTACATCAGCAAACATTTTCTGTATTTCACCCTTTCATCAAACCTCATCCAGCCCAGCTGTTGAAAGAGCTCAGATGAGGGAGTGGTGAGGTCTTTGTCCAGTATTAGTCTGGCAGATCTGTCCTTGGACGTTTCACCAGTAAACAATTCTAAATAAAACCTGTCATCGGCTCCGCTATCGGACAAAAATGGGGAATTCGGGACAGGGAAAAATGCTTGAAGATTAGCTAGTTCCCAGCGGACACATGACGTCGAAATGACGTCGCAGTGACATCACTGCGACGTCAATACGTCGCATCGACGTCAGAATGACGTCATTTCAACGTCATGTGCCTGCTGGGATTGTTCCTTGTATATTTATTTCTGCCGTCCCTCGTAAAAAACGTTATAAGGGTTCCAGAGAGAAACGAAAGTCACACGTACAATTTAATCCCTTACCGATCGGATGTCAGCTGGACCTGTATATGTGTACAGTCATTTGACTCATGCGTGTATGTGTTGCCGCCTAATCCGAGCCTTCTCTGACTAAGCCTTTTGATATTTTTGATTGGCGGCTTTTAGCTTAACAATTAGTCAAAGGCTTTTGTCAGACAGAGAGAAGGCTCGGATTAATATGTTGCAATACAAAAATTTCTAGAAATAAAACAATTTGCCAAAATTCTACGGATAATTATCCACAAACGATTCTAGCTCATACCGTAAAAATTCTAGATATTGGGACACTAAAAATAATTACCATAATTGACCTAGAATTGGAACAGTTTGGTCTTACAGTGCAGTAATGTGTCCAAAAATGCGAATGGGATGGCAAATAGTGTAAACCCTGATCAGACTGCTCCTCAAGGAGCAGTCTGATCTGTGTTTGCACTGTTTGCTCAGACCTAACTGTCCCAATATATAGAGGTTTTACGGTATGTCCCAATCAAAATGTTTTCCAGTTAAATAGTAAAATCGTGCATTATGTGGACGGAAATAGTCTTTCATTTGTTTCATAACCGATAACCTTACATTTGGATGCCGTCGACCTTTACCCTCTGGTAAACACATGGCATTCTCTGTCTCTTTTCCTTTCCATATTGGCTCCTTAAAACAATTAAACCCTCGAGAAGAATTCCAGTAAAACATATTTTCTTCGAAATAATGATCTATATTTAAAAAATCTTCAATTTTTCTCAACTCCTGAAATGGAGACTTTGCGAATACTTGCCCATCTACCACATGTATTTGTTTGAGCTTGAAATATTCTAACCAATCCTCAAAATGAATATCATACTCCATATGCAAATACTTTTTCATTGATGTTTCAAATGCTGAGAAAGGCACACCAGGATGCTTTTTCGCATGCATCTCTTTATCCATAGCGTATTCCGATATAGCACGTTCCACTGGATTCCGAACAGTAAGTATCAACCGGATATCCGGATTCATTTGGAACACTCGCTGCGGAACTTCCGTTTTCATGAAATATTCTGGGGTCTTTTCAATCACAATTTGCCCGTAGAAACTATAAGGCATCTGGTTGCGGTACCACTCAAGACCTTTTTCGTATTTCCTTGTAAAGAAAAAAAGCTCACCATATGTTTCATTTCTTACTACTTGTGGATGTTTGTTTAAGAAGTAAAGTAGCGCTGTTGTTCCCGCCTTCATAGCCCCAATTATCAAACAGTTTGGTAAACGTTTTATACAGCAGTTATGCAGGTCGTTCTCGCTACTCCTTCCATAGCCCGTACATTCAGTTGCAGATGGACAATGCATGTTGGTACCACTGCTCCAATCATGTCCAGTTTTGGGCATAACCGTATTACTGTTCAAGTAACGTCCAGTTTTCGGGATACATGTCCAAAAACCTTTCATAACGTACACTGACGCACATATGAGCACAACCAGCAAAGGACGGGAACAGCGTTGCAACGGCTTAGAAGTCTGCAAAGAAAAACATTGCATTCTGGGGAATATTTTCGTCTGCTGAAATTGTCGGCTGTATCAAAAATCAAGAGTATTTTGGCAATATTGGTCTAACTAACACATGTAGACATGATGTCAGAGCAGCAAACAGTTTGGATCTCAGATCAGGCCCCACGTCTGTGGGGCCTGATCTGGATCCAAACTGTTCGCCCAGATACTCAAATAAATACCGTATTTTCCCTAAACGCTGGCCAGTTTGGTTTCACAATGCAGTAATTCAACGCGTACAAAAGCTGCTGATTGATTGGCAAATATTGTAGATCCATATCAGACTGCTTCTTTGGGAGCAGCACTGTTTGCTCAAACCTATCTGAGCCGCGACGCGAGCAAACCAACAAAGTGATTGCGCGCCCAGCGCCGACTCAGATCAGCCTGGACATCCGTTCAGTCTGATCAGACTCTTCCCAAAGCGCTTAAAGAGTAGCTAAGGGTCTAAGTTACCCCCCATGCGGACAGCGAAGACTCTTATCAGACTGGGCGGATGCCCAGGCTAATCTGGGTCTGCGCTGGGCGCACAACCACTTTGTTGGTTCTCTCGTGTCGCGGCTCATCTGTCCTAATGCTTAGAATTAAGCGGTTCGATTTTAGACACATCACCGAGGAAGGCGGACTAGGGAGCAGGTGGGGTGGGGGAAGTCGTCAGTGTGGCAAGGACTGCAGGTGCGATATGGTGTGAGTGTGTGTGTGGAGTGGGGGGGGGGGGGGGTGTAGAGGAGTTGACATTTACTCTTATTTGTCTTAACTTCCTTTTGTTTCTCCCCCTCTCTCGCATACGGCTCGATATAGACTGAAATACTATGTCAAAGTACCATTAAACCCAAAACAACAAGTCAACCAATACATCGCCGGGTGGAAGGACGTCGAGTAACTGCTCAAGGTAAACGGGTACGACTCCATGTTTTTATTTTTCGCCATTTGTACAAAGGGGAAAAACTTTTGTGACTTCCTGTTCGCTATCCTGGACGACGAAGGCCTTCCAAAACGAGTTCTACTTTTACAGGAAAATCCTTTAAAAGTTAACACCCGTTGAAAAGGGAGTCTTCAGGGTAATATATACCAGCAGGCGCATGACGTCGTAACGACGTTGATCTGACTTAATGACGTTGCATTGACGTCAGTACGACGTAATTTCAATTTCATGTGCCCACTTGAATTGCGGTCTGTTCTATTCTATTCTATCCCATGACCTTACTACCTCGTTGGGGCACCACAGATGACTTCAAAACAATTCCTTTCCACTTTGTTCTGTTTTCAGCTGCCCTAGTTGAGCTGGCAAAATCAATTCCTGTCCACTCCTTGATATTGTCTTCCCACCTCTTCTCCTTTCACTGTGCCCTGAAGAATTGTCTTTGCTAAACCAGAAGACCTTGAGACGTGGCCAAACCAACATAGTTTCCGTTTCTTGACCAGCGTCAGTTCATCATATTCTCCAATGGCTGCTTTGATCTTCCTGCGAACCTCCCCATTGGTTATATGGTCCTTGTACGAAATGTTTAGTAACCTTCGGTAGCACCTCATCTCAAAGGCCTGCGTTCTTTTCTCTAACTCTGCTGTCAAGGTCCACGATTCACAGGCATACAGAAATATGGAAATGACAAGGGAGCGCAAAAGTTTCACTTTTGATCCAAGAGATATGTTATCTCTCCAAAATGGTTTCAGCTTGGAAAGAGCTGAAGTGGCTTGTGCAATCCTTGAGAGAACCTCCTGTTTTGAGCCATCATCTGAGACAACTGCTCCAAGGTATTTGAAGCTGCTTACGGTACCCAGCTTCTGTCCTTTTACCTTGATCTCCCTCTGGATGCCATCTGCGCTGTTGGTCATCAGTTTGGTCTTCTCAGCACTGATGTCCATCTTATACCTTGTGCAGGTTTGGTCGAGACTTTCAACTAGAGCTTCTAGTTCCTGCTCTTCCTCAGCTAGAGCGTCTATGTTATCGGCAAACCGCAGATTGGTAAAATTTCTGCCGCCTATGATAACCTTTCCGTCATGTTCTTCCAGAGCATCAGAAATAATCCGTTCGAGAAAAATGTTGAAGAGGGTGGGTGACAGAAGACATCCTTGTCTTACTCCAACTGTTGTTCTGAACCATTCTCCTGAGCTGCCATTTATCAGGACTGCACTTGTAGCCTCGTCGTATAGCTGCTCAATGGTGCGAACTAGATTTGCACTGATATTGTACTTCCGCATGGTGGCCCATAAGGCTGCTTGCCATACCCTGTCAAGGGCTTTTTTGAAGACATGGTACAGATTCTGCTGATGGTGGAGATACTTTTCACAAAGGATTCTAAGGTTGAAGATCTGTTCTGTGGTGCTCCTTCCTGCTCGGAACCCAGCCTGTTCTTCAGCAATTATCTCTTCGGCTTGTGTTTAAGCCTGTTTAAGATGACTTTCAGCATGACTTTGCTTGAATGACTGATGAGGCTGATGGTTCTGTAGTTCTGGCAGAGCTGTAGGTTGCCTTTTTTAGGGAGCGTAATAATCAGCGACTGAGTCCATGGGGTAGGTCATTCTCCTGTTCTCCAGATCCTGTTACAGATATCTGTTAAAACATCAATCATGGTCTTCCCGCCACCTTGAACAAGTTCTGCTGGTATATTACCAACTCCGGCAGATTTCCCCTTCTTTAGTGCTGCTACTGCAATCTCAACTGCCTCACGAAGGATCGGTTGTTGATCTTCTGGGGGCTGATTGCAGTCCAGAACCGCATTATCACCGTATGTCTCATGGCTGTATAGTTCTGAGCAATATTCTGTCCATCTGCTGAGAATCTCTTGTTCCTCTGTAAGGCATTTCCCAGACTTGTCCTGGATAGTTGTGGATCTACCCTGTTTCTCTGAAGTTAGATCCTTCACCAGCTGGTATGCTTTCTTGCTGTTGTTTTTGTTCAGGCAAGTTTCAATCTCCTCGCACTGACTAGCTATCCAGTCCTTCTTTCGCTTTCTTCACTGCCTTTTGAATCCTCTTGTTTGCTTTCCTGTATTCTTCTACTCCTCCTGCTTCATACCTCTTCTTCTTCAAATTTCTCCTCTCATCACAGAGGTCGAGAACATCTCTGGTGACCCAGAGCTTTTTCCTGCGACGTTATTTCCCAAGTATCTCACTGGCTGCCTCAGTCACTACTGTATTGTAGGTGGTAATCATGGTTTCTATGTCCATGTCATCATCCCTCAGACCAATGAGTGGTGCAAATTTCCCACCTATTGTTGCTTGAAAAGTGCATGCCACATCTGGGTCCCTTAGCTTCTCAAGATCAAACTTTAGTCTTCGCTGGGTTGGTTTTCTAGCCTTCTTCAGACGAACTCGGAAGGTCATCATCACCAGGTCATGGTCACTTCCTATGTCTGCTCCAGGAAAACTCCTTGTCCTATGGATGTTGACTCCTGATCGGAAGCGCTTCCTCACCAAGATGTAATCTATCTGATTGTGGTGTTTCCCATCTGGACTGTGCCATGTCCATCTTCTTGATGGTTTGTGAGGGCCAAGAGTGTTTGTCAATATTAGGCTGTTACAGGTTGCAAACTCTAGAAGTCTGAGACCTCTCTCATTTGTCTCGACATTGCAGTATGGTCCACAAACGTTTTCCCAGTCTGCCTGTGCATCCTTTCCAACTTTAGCATTCCAATCCACTTGTACAACCAGAATGTCCTTCTTGGGTGTTTGGTCTATGATTTCCTGGAGTTGTTGATAGAAGTGTTCTACCTCATTGTCGTCATGCCCAGATGTTGGTGCATAAACCTGTATGATGGTGATGTTGAAAGGAGCTGCTCTCAGGCGAATTGAAATCAGTCTGCTGGAGACTGGTCGGCATCCCAAGACAGTACGAATTGCGGTAGTTAATGGAAAAAATTGTAAAGAAACCCAGAAAATTACTCGTCCAGGAATTTCAAGAGTATTTTTTACTTCAACATGGAAAACATGAAACTTACGCTCGTAGGTTGTATTTTTGTATTTGTTTTTCTTCTTTCACGTTCAAGTAAAAGCATTTATGAGTCTCCAAGACGGGTGACTTTCTGGCTTTATTGGAAGTTTTTCCAAGACGAGTGTTTTTTCTGGCTTTCTTTGGAATTTTCTCCAAGTCGAGTGATTTTCTGGCTTTATTGGAATTTTTTCCAAGTCGAGTGATTTTCTGGCTTGATTGGAATTCTCTTCAAGACGAGTTATTTTCTGGCTTTCTTTGGAATTTTCTCCAAAACGAGTGATTTTCTGACTTTCAGTGCACTTTTCTCTGTTAACTGTTTAAAGGTAGGTTCCTGTACTTTGGAATGCATCATAATCTTAATGAACTTTCATCCAAGTTGTTGGAAAGCACTTATAAAAGGGAATTATTAAGTTTCACTAAAAAGCGTAAATCAAAAAAATATTAGAAAAGTTGTTTTGCAAGGGATTTCCTAACTCTGCTTCGCACACCAGTTAGCGCTATTTTTAGTTCGCGCCAAAAAAAATAGATAACGCAGCTGATGTCATGCTGCATTGCATTTTGGGATAGTTTTAACGCATCCGCCCTGCCAGGACCTCTAGGAGAGCTCACTTCAAGGGAAAATTGACCTTTGGAGAATGGCATCAGAAATCGCGCGCTTATAGATATGATAAACTTAGTTATTTTTAGAACTGGAATTCTAACGAAAGAAAATAAACCTAAAAGGAAAACGACTATTTTCTTCAAAATCTGACGAGTTTCTCAGTAGCAACAAATTCAGAAAAATAAGAGAATTCAATACTACTGAGAAAAAGACAAAATTATTTTGTGGACATAATTGACATCGCTAGCCCAGGAACCTACCTTTAAGAGTTTCTAAAATTACTCGTCTTTGAGACACTTGAACGCTTAGCTTGATTGGTACATGTCAGGAAAAGCTAGCCTTGCTTTTCAGTTACAATAAATAATAATTATTGTCAATTACGTTACAGAGTTGTTTGGTAAGATGAAAGTATAGCTCAAGATCGGATGGGGTTATCTTGTCCAGATTTTACGTGCTGTGTTGATGGTACTGCTTCCAAAAAGAAAAAAAAACGACACGCCGTACTTTACTGCAATGGCCTAGTCCCGAGGTTATAAGCTTTTTTCATGCTCAACTCAGCTGAGCATGAAATTTTTTCTGCTCATAAATTTCAAAATGCCAACAATTGTTGGCATTTTAAAATTTATGGGTAGAAAAAATAGCCTTCTTGGCTTATCTGAGCCTGAAAAATACTGAATTTCTTGGTATTTTTATATGGGCATTTTAAATTTCATGCTCAGCTGAGTTGAGCATGAAAAAAGTTTTATAACCTCGGGGCCTGATTGATTGTATTAATCTCCCGCTTGTTTCCGTGGCCATGGCCGCATGATACCGTAGCACTGAACCTCTTCTGTTAAGTTGGACGCATTTTAAGTCATGCTGGTTAACAGAGACATATTTTTATTTAAGCGAATTATGATTGTATTTCAAATACCGATGTTATGTGCAGATAGAGGCTTTTGATAGACCTTTTCCCAAGCTTTTGGATCTCCAGCTAATGCGGTCGACATTCCAACATAATTGAGCCGCGACACGACAAAACCAACAAAGTGGTTGTGCGCCCAGTGAAGACTCTGATTAGCCTGGGCATCCACCAAGTCTGGTCAGACTCCTAGCTAAGCGCTTAAAGGGTAGCTAAGGGCCTCAGTTAGCTCCATGCGGACAGCGAAGACTCTGATCAGACCGGGCGGATGCCCAGGCTGATCTGAGTCTGCCCTGAGCGCACAAACACTTTGTTGGTTTCTCGAGTCGCGGCTCAATTATGTATTCAGCAATGTATTTAGTAATGCTAAACAACTAAGTTTAATATTTGTCAAACTTACGGACATTTGCCTTCAAATTAATCCCAAAAAGGTCGCCTTGAACTGTCAAAACATGGCCCGCCTAGCACCCTGATAAAAAAAATACGAGCTGCGAACAAAACTTTTCAACGTATACATAGAGCCGTTCTTTACGGGTTGAAGAAGGTGGAGATAAATGCAAAAGATTTGAGCCTATTTCTGTTGTTATCATTCATCTTCATCTGTGTTAATAATAAAACGTATCGTTTCACTGACCGCGTAGCCGACGACCCGTAAATTGTAGCATAATTGAATCCCGACACGAAAACTATTATGAGTGTATCTGTAACTAAAAAACCTTTCAGACGAATATAGTTTCACGTGAATTCAATGTTCGATTTATTGAATATTTAGCCAAATCAGTACATCCTTTCAAGTGAGAGTGCTATTACTGAAAAGGAATTCAGTATTTCTTAACAAATACATGTATCTTTTGATTGATAGGGCCCTTGCTAGTAAGGCAGATATATATTGAAGCTATTGTAATACATGAATTTGTCAAAACCTGTCCGCTTTGAATATAGAAATCATTTGTAGGCAGGCTGTACTCGTTGAAGTGCACGCCGAGTTGCAAATACATAATTAACGAAAATACGGCGGGTTGGAGAACCCATGTACGCCGAGTTTAAGCTTTTTTGTCAAAAAAGGTGTACGCCTAGTTGAAGTAAAGTACTGCTCTGTGTGTTTTTGTTTAAAAAATATGCCACTAAATTTAGTTGCAACTGTCTAGCTTAGCCTTTACTGACATTGCTTTGTACTGATAGTGTCTAAAGTACCAAAGTCAGTCAGTTGTTGCTGGCTGTCCGATTACATGTATGAAAAATCATTCTATTAGTAAGTTCGACAGAATGATTGAAAATATTGTAAATAATTAAGAATCCACATTTTGTTTGTCTTCCAGATAACTGTTTGTACACAATACTCTCATTTATATTTTACTCCTCCGCCCGTTTTATGCAGAACGGTGTGCCCGTAGAAACCCTGGTAGCTTAGAATGTTATGCGCTGGCCTGCTAAGCTAGACCTCCCTGGTTCGATGAAGGGTTCAATTTCACACAGCCTTTTGTCATTATCATCATCCCATGGTCCTGATATGACTAATACTGTTAAAAATGACGTAGGGTCTTAAGTCATCATACCATCAATTCATCTGTGTCCGTATATAGAGGCATGGAAATCTATACATGTGCCATATTACAGTATGAACAAACAGCGCAGACTTAGCGCAACTTGTGCATCAATGTAGTACGTTCAGAGTCTGCTCCCTTTATATACAAACTGTATTTGAACTGCATCGTAATGATTCTGATTATCTTGCTGCTGCGCGTATGTCAATAGCTTAATGTAACTGGACATTAAGGAGTCTGGTTACACTGCTTTTCCGTCACTTTAATATAGGGAAGTTACTTTCACGACTTTCTGTTTGTTTTTCCCAGATGAGGAAGCATTTCTAAAAGGTGCTCTACTCTTAAAGGAAATAAAATGCTAAGAACGGAGCAATTTTTTTTTCTTTAAAATGTTGACCCATGTCGAAAAGGGAGGCAGAGTTGCTTCCCCTGAAAGTGCACCTTAAGGCGATTGTTTTTATCATTGTACAAAGGGACACATCTTCAAGAATTTAGAAGGGCGGAAAGAATGAAAATGACATAGTTGCTTCCTCTGAAAGTGTATTCATTCACCCAAGCAAGGTATCATTTTCTAAAGAAAATGAAAGTTATTATTCTGCTAAGGAAAAGGACAATGATTTATTGACTCTTTTACAAGACTCTTTTCTGACTGAAATAGCTTTGAAATCTCTCTCATCCGCTCTTCATTGGCAGACGCTTCTCTAAATCAGATGGGTGGATACGCGAATAGTTCCACATTTACTTTGCTGTGATCCAGGTCGGGCCACTCTGATACCTCAATTCTTCAAAAGCAGCCCTTTCTCTGTTATTTTCGTGTCTGTCCCAATTTTCGTCTCTCCGCATATTTTCATAGAATATAATTGTCCGTACGTCTGCACAGGAGATAAATATGTTAACTGGGAGACGGTCTCGCAAATAGAATTATGTTGCAGACATGTGCAGGGGTGTTAACATTATGTCCGAATATACATGCGCAGAAAAGCAAAGCCCTTAAAGTAGCGACTACATCCGCTTAAATTTTGTGCTTCTTACTGGGCTTGAAGGAGTGATCACCTGTTTGTTGTTTGCCCATTCTTTCTTGTTTTAAGCAGACCACAGTGCCTGGTAACAAAACCATGTCAGCCACATTGACTCAGTGTGTGTTGCTGTTTTGCGTGCACATTTACAGTTTTGTCGGTTTTATAAGGCGGGCGCACCCCGATGTTCAATGACGCTGTAAGCACCAGCTCCGACTCAAATGCCACTTATTTCAGCTCAGAACTGTGCATTTTCTGGTCTATTGGAAAAATGGATCGGACATGTGTTGTCCGTGGGAGTCGAACCTTCGACACTTTGCGTGAAAGGCGATGTTATCCATTAGGCAAGGCCCTGCACATGGTTGGGCGGCGGGGTGGGGATGCTTAGGTGTTATACCAAATGAATTGTGTCAAAAGGGACTGCAGCTTATAACATACTTATCAGCCTGTGCGTGTGGTTAAGAGTATAAAGCTTATAACCATGGGCAGACTGCTTTTGCACTATGTGATATGCAACCTTTTTACTCGCTGCTCAGTCAGCGTTAATGGTTGGGGCTTGCTTGTTTTAGCTAGGATGCTTCGAAATTTTCTTCAGGAACAGTTTTTTTTTTTTTTTTTTTTTTTTTCCTATTATCATTGTACTTAAACGCAAAGTGTAGCTTCATTATTGACTCTGACTCTCTGACTATCAGTGGAAGAGCGTTCAGATTGACGATTTCCTTTCAACATGTACAAAATTTGTTATTTATGTCAGGTCTGTATCAAATAAGGCTCATAAATACAGAGCATGGTACATGTTTGGTCACTAGTCTTTGAGTTTGGCGTTTATGTACTCCAACTCGCAGTACACTCTTTTGTCAATAATGATTAAACTCGGCGTGCACAGGTCCTGCAACTCGGCGTGCACTTTGGCAACACCCCTGGTGAAAACAAATACAAACAGCTCTCTCAGTTTTACGATCTGCATCTCGTGACTTCGCTCTGATGGTCACAACTTGATCATTTCTTGTTACATTTTATAATTTTGGTAAATGAAGACAGTGTTTGTGTATATTTAGTACAAATTAAGACCAGTAGTAAATATTTTGACATGTTCTGCAGGGATTTGCGACGTTTCTTGTGTTATTACAAGAGGGAGTGCTTTGAAACTTTACCTGCGGCTGTAGATGATGTATGAGACGAAAACTGTCAAGAAGATAGGGAAATAAATCTTAGTTAGCTGTTAAAACACATGACAAACACTTACCTCTCGTCTGCGAGCATTCTCTGAAGGTTTCTAACTCGGCCTACACTGCTCCAACTCGCATTTACAGGCGTACACGAATGGACACTGTGACAATGGGGAAACATCTAGCTGCCTGTCTTTATGTTCATGCTATACAAGATTGTTATTCAGTAAGAGTTTAATGATAAATAGATACGTTCATGTGTTTCTTGTCATTTTATCGTCTCTACTGGAACACAAAAACAAACTCTTCAAATTGAGAATTCCAAGAGCTAGCCTTTTGGAATAAGTAGTTTTATAACGGTACCGCGCGCCAATATGGCTGACCTTAAATTGTGGTTTTGCTACAAGAAACTTTACTTTTGCTACAAGACAAAATGATTTGGACACCCCTGTCTTTATTATCTATTCAGCATAGAACACAGAGTTACTTTTGATTTGACATTTTTTTTCAAGGGACAAGGTTCAAGTGAAATGTAATGGCAAATAAAATTGACAGAATACTTTGATGTATGAAATTGCTGTTCAAATAGTTATGGGCAAATCTAAATTGTCCATCCTTTAGAAGATCTTCAGCTAAACTATAGTATCCTTTGCAACAAAACAACAAAAAAGACCGAGCAAGTAACGTATATAACTGTTGGTTGAGAGGTTATAGATTCTTCATTTCCGATATGCTCAACCAGCAATTAGGTATTTCTGAACAGGAAATAAGCGAATAGATAAGCAGATCAAAATTATACATAACAAAACAGCTATATGAGCCGCGACACGAGAAAACCAACAAAGTGGTTGTGCGCCCAGCACAGATCAGCCTGGGCACTCGTCCAGTCCGACCAGTGAGTGAGTGAGTGAACTCGGGTTTAACGTCCCGCCAACAACGAGGTCATATGGAGACGGGACCTCGGTTTAAAGTCTCATCCGAAAGACCGGAGAAGCGGGGGATCGAACCTGCGACCCCTGGATTGGTAGTCTGGAGTGTTATCCACTACGCTACAGCCGCTCCTCCAGTCCGACCAGACTATTCGCTAAATGCTTAAAGGCTAGCTAAGAATCTAAGCTACCTCCATGCGGACAGTAAAGACTCTGATCAGACTGGGCGGATGCCCAGGCTGATCTGAGTCTGCGCTGGGCGCACAACCACTTTGTTGGTTTTCTCGCGTCGCGGTTCAATTATGTTAAACTGCCATGATTGTGGGTGCCATCTCGACTTTCTCAATAAGCTCAATGATGACAGCTATATATAAAAAAAAAAAAACACTTTAAAATCACTTCCAGGTCAAGCTGGATTTCTGCAGGACTATTGCAAACATTTCAGTATGCATTTAAATATCAGTGATGAGCTATGTAAGCCTTCTAAAAATTTTCTTTTGTCGAAATCAACTGGGTTGAACAATACTTTAAAACACTTATATTTGGCGGTCACATTATTTCGGCGATATTGGCGGAAAAGAAGAAAATCGCCAAATTAAAATGCCGCCAATATAAGCTCATGATACCGAAAGAAGATTATTGAGCACATGATCCTATTTCCTCTACCAAAATATCAAAGCTAATACACATCACATATATATGCGCAAAAGAAGATGCTTCCCAAACAACAAGAGGGAGGAAACGGAGTATGAAAATGTTCTCACCATACTAATTAGTATTTCAATTAAGTTGATTAAATCAGAAGGAACACAAAATCAGTTTACTTTAAACAATTAACTACCCAAACTGTAACATGACTATAATAATAATTGCTTTTATTTTAACCAACATGACAGAGCTCAAATAAAGAGCAAAAAAATACGACGTCAGAAGAAATATTTTGTTCTTGAGAATCACAAAACCGCCAAAATAAATATCCGCCAAAAGGTCCATATTTAAAAACCGCCAAATTTTGCTGCCGCCAAATATAAGTACAAATGCTTTCGCAAGTATTGAATCAACTAATGAAGAAAGTGCCTCACTTGCTTGATCGTAAGTTTAATCTTTCAATTGATAACTTAACAATATTTATCATATGACGTCGCATCTGAGAGTGTAATAAAGCCATGCATTAAAAACGATAATCCACTAGTGGATTAAATATGCAAATTACGTCGCAACGTAGTACGTTGACGCCCATAAAAACGTCGCGTTTTCTAATGGCGAAATCGTGACGTTTAAGAGCAAAATTTGCTAATAAAATGCAATTTTAGTGTCATATGATAAATAGAATCTTGCATTCGTGCTCCTGTATTATTGAATTTATTAAACTCGTTGGGGAAAACCGATAAGATGCTCGGCAGAGCCTCGCATCTTATCATTTTCCCCAACTCGTTTAATAAATTCAATAATACATGAGCACTCATGTAAGATCCTCTATTTATTCTGTTGCAGTATGCACATTCCATGTAAGGATACACAGTCTAATTACTGGCGCTAGTATTCATCAAGGTCTGAGTTTGATTAATTTCAAGTCTTTGTAGTCTGAAACAAAATGTTGCATATTTTTTTTTCTTGAGATTATTACTTTGGCTAACTTATTAAATTTTGAGAGCATTTCACTTACTACCAAAAAAAAAAATATATATATATATATATATAATAAGTAAAATTAAATTAAAGGAAGTAAAATTCAAAAGTAAAAAAAAAAAAAAAATTGAAACGCATAAAAAGATAAAAAGTAATAATAGTAAGTGATAATTTCCTTCAAATTCTGATATTCTTTTTTAGTTCATTTTTTTCCTTGTATTTTTGCATTCTCACTTTTTCTTAATTCATATTTGATTATTCTTTGACTGCTTATCAGCAAATTATAATTTAAAAATTACTAAATATATTGTTCTGATCTTCATCATTTAATTGATTCATGAATTTATCCCACTGGGGCCCCAGAGGCAAGTAGTGGTTTCAACACTGCATTGTTTTATGACCCTAATAAAGAGGTGATTAGGCGGTGCCTTTGAATTTCTTATCACTTGTTTATTGGAGGGGATTAGACTGGTAGGGGGGGGGGGGACAAAATGATAGAACAAAATCCAGGCCTTTAAATGCCTTTAAATCAGATGGACGGACGATCGGCGCCCCGTTACTGCGGCTATGGATTCGTTCCGCTGAGGTGCGGGGGCAACGTCGATATGAGAATTGAAATACTACTGCTACTACTGCCTTTAAATCAGTTTGTGTGAAACTTTTCTACTGACAGTATGGATAGCATTTTTGGTCAAGGATGCTTGTCATTAGCCAATAGAATATAAAGTGTGGAAACAAAAATACGTTTATAGCTTCAGTAGTATTGGTGATACCTTGCCGTTAAGCAGACAAACAGTTTCAAACAGTGCTCACCGTTACCAGAACACAGATGTTCAAAAGAAGACTTTAGTAGAAGCGAGATCAGTACGTAGCCTCTCTAGTATTCTGACCATGCATAGATTAAAATTTTTAGATTGGGACAGACGTGCCTGAGTAGACTGGTTCTCTCCCCTTATAGCTACCGCATATAGGGATCGGTAAAGACTAATCCAAACGGGCAGAATTCTGCCCGTCAGACTTGAGTGAGAATTAATGAGATCAGGGGAAGTAACTTCAAGAAACTAAAAAAAAAATGGAGCTGGGTGTTGTTTTTATGATGGCGTGTTTTTGATTTTCAGTGTTTCCTTAGCTTAGTTCATTAAACATAGTGTGTATAATTATTTCTCTGAAAATGCAGGAATTAAGTTCATTCCCATAGATGTTGATGTATCTGGAGTGATGAAAGTCCTGGAACCATCACCGACTTTCATTTGTTACGGACAAGTTGATTGGCTAATGCATTATCCAATGAAAACCGTCATAACAGTAGTCTTTGCCAGTTGTCACACACTGTGCTGGACAACAGCAGAACCAGTTTAGTGCCTGAGCAAATAGTGGGCATGTTCGATGTACTTACTTTGATAAACCCGGGCAAAACCCAGGTAATCCTCGGACTAGTCGAAGATATGCATAAACATATCTTCGAATATTCATAGCGCTGACGTCATAATCGGTTCAGTATCAGCGGCCTTAATAAGGTAAATGTTTTGCATAATGAAGGCTTGGCAAACACTGAAACAAGCAAATATCTAGTCGATCTGGTACCTATAGATGTTTTGGACTCAATACTACCAGAATTCACAATAAAATACTTGCTTAATCTGAAAACACTTCACTATAGTGTATAGTGATCTGTATCGACTCTGCCTTAATGCATGTTTATCTCAGCTGTCCATATAAAAAAATTGTAGTGAGGTATTTTATAATTTCTCACCCTTTGAAGAATCATACCCTACATATCTGGACCATATGTGCATGTAAGCACCGACTCACCGTTTTATCTTGTGCTAAAATCCTGTCTCTTATATGTTACAAACGGAAAATCTGTCAGAGGTTCTTCTAAATGGCCGTCGAATGATTAATTCTGTCACGCGCGCTATGACGTAGGTTGTTACCCCTGGAATAGCCCGAGAAATACCTGGGTATTGCACGTACCTTGGAAAAAAATCGAGAAAAACCTGGTATTGCACATATCTTTGAATAGTCGTGGATTACCCGGCCAGTGGGTAGTGTTCGGGTATCGTCGAATAAACCGAGGAAAACCTGCGTATTGCTCGGGTTAACCCAAGTAATTATTTCGAACATGCCCACTGTAGACCGACCCAGCTAAATAGTTCCTTTAGAGCAGTCTTATCAGGATCTGCACTATTTGTCACCCCACCAGCGATCTAATTCACAGCTGTAAAGTAAAACCAACTCTTTCAAGTTCTTTCTTCATTATTTGGTTCATAATTTCTGAAAGCACTTATCGAATGCAGTCGATATTAACAAAAAGAAAGATTCAAAGGACGAGGCCTTTATTATCAGATTTAGGGAGGGGTGGGAGGGGATTGGGATGGGGGTGGGGAGCTGGTGTTACATTTATGGGTTTGAAATTTGTTGATGATGTACTGGGAGGGTCGAAAAAAATCTGGTGAAACTTGGAAGGTAGTAAACATTTTTGAATCATAAGCAAATACACCCTGCCCAATACCTTATGATAAATGACTCGTCACCAGGAATGCTTATTCAACTCATCACTGATTTTAAATGCAAATTGAAAAATTTGCATGGGGTTATTTTATAACATTGGCCACAGCTGGAAGGGACTGAGTTTAGTAGACCATTATGTTTTTCATGCATTTATAATGGCCACTTGCAATACAACATTTACATCTTATATACTATCATGTTGCTATGATACGTTTATGGAAAAATCTTATAAATGTACATGTATTTAGAATAATATAGCTGGCGCTTATGTTTTGACACGCAGGAATACGCTATCTTGTTTCGATAGAATATGTAAGAATTTATGTTTATTGCTGTGCATTTAGAATTTATATTTATTGCTGTACATTCAGAATTTATATTTATTGCTGTACATTTAAAATTTATATTTATTGCCGTACATTTAGAATTTATATTTATTGCTGTACATCCAGAATTTATATTTATTGCTGTACATTTAGAGTTTATATTTATTGCCGTACACTTAGAATTTATACTTATTGTTGTACATTTAGAATTTATATTTATTGCTGTACTTTTAGAATTGATATCTATTGTCGTACATTCAGAATTTATATTTATTGCTGTACATTTAAGATTTATATTTATTGCCGTACATTCAGAATTTATATTTATTGCTGTACACTTAGAATTTATATTTATTGCTGTACATTTAGAATTTATATTTATTGCTGTACATTTCGATACTTATTACATATCTACTGCTGTATATTTAGAATATAATTGCTGTGCATTTAGAATTTATATTTATTGCTGTACTTTTAGAATCTATATTTTTTGCTGTACACTTAGAATTTATATTTATTGCTGTACATTTCTAATTTATACTTATTGCTGTACATTTAGATTATTTCCATTAGTATTGTTTTGCTTCTCTTAAGTAATAGCTATACCATGTTTTGTCAGCCTGTACGTGGAGATAATCCACGAATTTTAGCGAGTGGATTATCTCCCGTACAGGCGGATAAACCATAGTGTAACTATTTTATACCACCCTTACCAGTGTAGACCTTGCTCATTGCGAAATATTTTGTGCTAAAGTTGGCGTTTTCTGGTAAGAGTGGTATAAATGTTCATCTCACTTTTTGGTTATGTAGGCTACAAACATTAACGCTGAACAAAGTATTCTGTATTCTGTACATTGCACATAAAGGACTCGTGTATGAGAAAAAAAGTCACCATTTTGTTGTCCTATAAACATGATAAAAAAAATTATATTTCTGCATATTTTTTTTTTTTTTACACATTTTCCATTTAAATTCATATCTCTAGCACTTGAAGGCACTTTCTTTTATACTTTGCAATGAGTTAGATTTCTCGGTGAAATATGATAATCTCAATTGTGAAATTAACACTTTAGATTTCACTGCTTGCATAATAGGATTTTTGTGAGAGTTATTTAATTTATTTGTTGATTATTTGTTGATAAGTTGATTAAACCTTATCCAGCTTGACATAAATTACGTCACGCATGTTTGTACGTCATTTCGACGTTAATGACGTCACTTAAAGCGCCAAAGTATCCTTGTTAGTGCACGCGACGTCAGCGGCCGCCTTAGTCTCCTGTAGGCAATCTTTCATAGCAACTTTCTTGAGATATGATTATCAGAATGAAATTTTAAGCTATTTTCAAGTTGCAAACTATATATAGTTTGCAACATTATAATACCCAGTAAACAAACTATATGAAGGATATGATCTATATAAGCTTTAAAAGTTTTCGTTCAAATCCTTTAACTTCTTTTATCATATGACGTCGCATCTGAGAGTGTAATAAAGCCATGCATTACATGCGATAATCCACTAGTGGATTAAATATGCAAATTACCTCGTAACGTTTTATATACGTTGACGTCCATAAAAACGTCGCGTTTTCTAATGGCGAAATCGTGACGTTTTAGTGCAAAATCTGCTAATAGAATATGATTTTAGCGTCATATGATAAATAGAATCTTGCATTCGTGCTCATGTATTATTGAATTTATTAAACTCGTTGAGGAAAAACGATAAGATGCTCGGCAAAGCCTCGCATCTTATCTTTTTTCCCAACTCGTTTAATAAATTCAATAATACATGAGCACTCATGTAAGATCCTCTATATATGAAGGAGATGATCTATATAAGCTTTAAAAGTTTTCGTTCAAATCCTTTAACTTCTTATTTGTAACTTGTACTTATATGTTTATTTGAATGAGAAAAAATATGCGTAAATCCAAAACGCTGGAAGCATCAAAATTGACGGGAACGGCTAGTAGAAAAAAAGTTGTGTCTCTGTCGTGATGGCTGACGCGTTTGTTGCAATTTTAAAGCACGAAAGAAACAGAAAATTTGACTTTTTCAGTGAAAGATGGGTTTTTATTTCACTCATGAACGTGATATAAAAATCGATCTTACACTGAAAAAGTCAAATACTCTGCAAATCCTATAATCTTTAATATAGGATACATGAAACAAAATGGTAAAAAAATATGCAGTTTTATCTCGATAATAAGTAAATTTTTTACATTTAAAAAATGCAAGAAAATTGAGTTTCATGAGAAAAATCATGGAAAATATATTTGATCGACGGGGCATGCTTATGCATATTATTTCAGTAAAACTCAAATTCTAATGCACTTACGAATGTAACCTTATGTCTGAATGGATAACGTCAAAAATTTGCGACAGTATATTCTGCGATATACTGTAGGAAACCCGACGTGATAATGAAACGTCACTTCTCTTTGGCTGACGTTTGGTTTTACGCCGCTGAAAGTGTTTGCAGTTGGTGTAAGTAGTATACTTTGAAAGGTGAAAATGTGAAAAGTGCATTAGAATGGGGATAATTGTATTAAAAAGTGTCATTTGGGGAGGAAAATCGTTGGTTTTATGGTCGTAAATTGCGCTTTACGGCTCCCCTGACGCGTCGCCGTAAACGAAATTTCCAACCTATATAAAACCAACGATTTACCTCCCCAAATGATAATTTTGAGTACAGTTATCCCCTAATTCTATCGGTTGCAGACTAAGACTAAAAAATATCACCGTTTCGTTTCCTGACAAAACAATGATAAAGTGAACAAGAAAAATCTTAAAAAAAATAAATAAATAATCGGCGCAGATTAAACAGAAGTGTGTTTTGTAATACATGTATATCTCTAGGTGAAGAGCTGACAATACTTATATTGAATTTTCATGAATGTAAACCAAGTGAGCTAAGCCGGTAGGTACCCACAACCGTAATTTAGACACTGGGTGGCGACAATGACCTATCTCAAGATTGAGCTGTCAAATTTGGAATTCAAAAATGGACCGCGGTCCATCTTGCGATTGACCTGATTTCAAAACAGTTACCAACATGATGCACTGTTTGTTCGTGTGTATTAAACCGAAAGTGGTAAAGTACATCTACAACGAAAAAAAGAACATTTTGAATATCTGCGTCTGTTTTCGATAAAATGTTTATTGTAAATTTACAAACATGAATTAATGACAGAGTGCTGGTATTCACGCAGTGCAGAACGACGGGGAAAAAACTAAGATTAAATATTCATTGACCTTTGATATTTTTGTCTAAATTTTGACATAGGTGTTATTTGACCAATGCAATCTTGTGAAATGTGGAACAATACTGAAATTATACGCGGCTGCGCCATGAAAAAATATCCCGGAATCTGATAATCTTGCTGAAGTACTGTTGGAGTTAACTCCCTTGAACAGCTTTTGAATTTAACGGCTCTTTAACACCCCTAACAACCTATGTCATCAGCAAGTGACGTATTTTCGAAATTACACCATTTGGATAGGTCCAGTGTTCGGAATTTTCCCATAAATGTTGTAAATTTCAAAATCTTCGGAAAGCCACTTGGTGCATCAAATTCGGCAATGAAAGGCCAAGCTTACTAGGCTACATAGAAGTCAGCATCTGACATTCAGTTGGTTTTGCAAACGGTTTGACCAGATATGGTTCAACCTATATTGTGATGTAGTCAAAGTATTTGCGAATTCTACAACATTTTTTGGAGTCACTTTCATGTTGAATTATTACCCTTTTTAGAATGCATTTGGTGCGTGCAGTCTTTTCTCGAAAAGTTATCAACATAAAGAGATTTGTTGGCCTATTCCGAATAGATGATTGTCCGATCAACAGGAGTTATTTGATCAAATAGTGACGCGTCGGATGACGTTGGTTGTTGCTCTTGTTTAAGAACTTCAGTCTATATCGAGCCGTCACCCAGACAGAGGATGAAAGCGGGAGTGAAAGAAAAGAAAAACAGGATGCACTTCAAAACACATATAAGTAATACATTGTCATTATGTATTTCATTATTTGATGCTTCTGACTGACATCATCTGTTTAACAGATGCATGATTATCTAACAATCAGACCAAAACAGTATGCCAGGCTGCTAAAAAGAGGTAAAATCTCAAACAGCCACCATATACACAATGTAGATAGCATATGATACACTCAACATTACAAAGTGTGTAAATAACTTCTAAAGTAAAAGGCCTACATCAACACTGAGAGTATCTGGACAGATATTACTTGTTTTGATCAAAAGTTGTTCTTTTTTTTTTTTTTTTTTTTTGGGGGGGGGAGGGGGGGGGTTATTCTGATATGAGGCAAGTGCTGTACTATAAATTGGCATATCAGTGGCGAAGGGTTCTAAATATTTGGATGACAGGGAGGGGTGGGGGTGGGGGAACATACATACATACCTGGGCCACCATGCATTTCAAAATTATTGGGAAGGGGTGTGTGGGGGCTTCTTCGTATGCTGACGCATGTTGGTGTGTTTGAGCAAATAGGTATTAGACTTGTGTTCATTGACATGTTTCTAGGTGTCAGGTTGACAGTATCTGAGCAAGTAGATATTAGACCAGTGTTCATCAGCATATTTTCTTTACTTAAGGGGTGACTGTGTCAGAGCTGCTAGTTGTCAGACTGGTGTTCATACATGTTTCTAGGTAGCGGGGTGTGTGTATCTAAGCAGATAGGAGTCAATGTTCATCGACATGTGTCTACGTAGTGCAATGAGAGTGTCTGAGCAGGTAGGTATAAGACCCGTGTTGATCGACATGTTTCTACGAAGTGCGGTGAGACTGTGTATCTGAGCAGGTAGGTATCAGACAGGCATTCATCGGCATGTTTCTAGGCAATGCAGTGAGTGAGTCTGAGCAGGTAGTTATTAGACTGGTGTTCATCTATGTTTCTAGGAAGTGGGTTGATTGTGTCTACGCAGGTTGGGTAGGGAATCCGACCGGTGTTCATCGACATGTATCTAGGTAGTGCGGCGAATGTGTCTAAGCAGGTATAAATCAGACTGGTGTTCATCAACATGTTTCTAGGTAGATGGGTGAGTGTACCTAAGCAGGCAAGATAAGGAATCAGACTGGTGCTCATCAACATATATCTCGGTAGAGCGGTGAGAGTGTCTAAGCAGGTAGGAATCAGACTAACGTTCATAACCATACATGTATGTCTAGGTAGTGCGGTGAGTGTGTCTAAGTAGGAAGGTATCGTACCGGTATCCACTAACGTTTCTAGGTAGTGTGGAGAATATTTTAAAGCAGGTATGAATCAGATCGATGTTCATCAACATTGTCCTAGGTAGTCCGGTGTTGTTATTTAATTGGTGTTCATCGATATAAATTTCTAGGTAGTGGAATGAGTGTGTCTGAGTAGGTAGGTATCAGACAGGTGTTCATCCACATGCATCTAGGTTGTGGGGTGAGTTTCTGAGCTGGTAGGTATCACACAGGTGTTCATAGAAATGTTTCTAGATAGTGCAGTGAGTGTGTCAAAGCAGAATGGAATCCGACCGGTGTTCAACGACACATTTCTAGGTATTGCGGTGAATGTGTCTAAGCAGGTAGGATTCAGACCGGTGTTAGCATGTAGGAATAAGGCCAATGTTAATCATTATATTTCTAGGTAGTGCAGTGAACGTGTCTTAGCAGGTTAGTATTAGACAGGTGTTTATCAGTATGATTTTAGGTAGTGGGATAAGCGTGTCTGAGCAGGAAGGGTTTGAGACGGGTGTCCATTGACATGTTTCTTGGTAGTGCAGTGAGTGTGTCTGCGCAGGTAGGTATTAGACCGGTGTTCACCGACAGAGTTTTAGGTTGTGCATTGAATGTGCCTGACTGAGCAGGTAGTTATTAGACCAGTGTTCACCGACATGTTTCTAGGTAGTGTGGTGAGTGTATCTAATATTTACCTTGTTCCCCATCCTGTTAGTACTGAACTGCTAGACCTGAGTGTCATTTATCGTAGGCCGAGTAATACTAGTAGTCTTACAAATTCAGAGGCTACATTCTGATAAGTCTTTAATAGTGTTAGCAACAACAACCTTTTCCTTTTAATTTTCTGTTTTGACAAAACTGTGCTCAAAAGTTTCATGCAAATGCTGTCTTTCGGCATGTTTCTGGGCTGCGTTATTTAAAGCATTTAAGATTAAACATTTACGATTAGTATGCAAAAGCTGCCGATAATTTATACGTTTTTCTACGAATTAAAAAAAATAAGCCGTCACACAACCATACAAACAAAATGGCATGTGCGCCCATCAGCGTGGTTATCCGCCCAGTCTGATCAGAGTCTTCGCTGTCAGCACAGATGTAGTTTAGACCATTGGTTACCCTGTTAGCGCATAGCGAAGACTCGGCTTTGCTCAGTCTGGGTGGTAGCCTAGGATGATCTGAGACTTCTCAGGGCGCTATGGCACAGTGTTGGTTTAGATGCGACGCGGCTAACATGACTGTTTTCATCACAAGATGTACATATCGGATTAATATGGATTTCTGACCTTCATTGCCGACAGCAGGTGTTAATTTTGAAATTCCATTGTTTTGACAAGACATGTGACCGAATTTGTTTTCACACCTTCCGACAGTAATATCTTAGGAGAGCAACATAGTGTATGTCAGTCCGTGTCTTCTAATTATAAATGAGCGATTTTTTCAATAAGCTAGTCAATAAAAATACGATTCTGTGAATTCTAAGATTCTACCCCGGGATAGACAAAACATATTTCGGATAAATACGCCCCACCACACTCAAATAAGTTTCAATCTGTTCAAACTGTTAGCACAAACATCAGCAATTAACATTACCATAAAATATGTAATTATTTGTTAGTAAAGTTTTTTTTTATTTATTTTTTTTTTCGGATGGATGTTTTGGTTAAAGTTTTCTCCCTAACCCATGAATGGATTCTTTTGATACTTGCACTGCAATTCGATATTGATCCGAAGCTTTACAGGCACCACCCCTACCCTCCTCAGAGACCTTGATGTCAAGGTTATGGACTTAGAAAATTGGAGTTTTTTTGGATTGGATGTTTTGGTTAAAGTCTTTTAAAGCCAAATATCTTTTTAACCCATGGATGCATTCTTTTGATATTAGCACTATAATTAAATATCATACCAAAGTGCAAACCCCACTCCACTCAGTGACCTTGATGTCAAGATCATGGGCTTGGAATATTGTATTTTTAAAGATTGGATGTTTTGGTTAAAGTTTTTTGAAGACCCATATCTCCTGCACCCATGGATGGATTCGTTTGATATTTGCACTGTAGTTAGATATTAGACGACGTTTTACAAAGTACTAGCCCAACCCCGCTCAGTGACCTTGATTTCGAGGTCATGAACTTAGCAAATTTTATTTTTTCATTAAAGTTTCCTAATTGCATACTGATTCATTATGCTTGGCACTGAACTGATGTCAGACACTTGTTTGAGTTTTTACAAAATACTATTTACTAACCCCACTGGATGACCTTGAGGTCATGGTCATGGACTTAGAATATTGTCTTAAATACTTTGGTTTAAATTTTATATTTATGAAAAAATAATTACGCAGTGCCACAATGGAGTCAGTTGTTACTAATACTGGGACCGATGGTTCAGAGTTTTGATACATCGTGCACCCCCCCCCCCCTCACACACACACATACCACCACCACGACCGCCCACCCCACTCCCTACCTCTCAGTTCTTTGACCTCAGGGTAATCGACTTCTAAATTTCATGTGGATTTTATTTTCATTTTGTATTAAGACATTTCTGTGATAGCTTTTGTTTATAAGTGTGTTTTCATGATTATGGACATGCTTGCCTGAAGTTTTATGCAATGCAAGCCAAACCACCATAGCGACTGTGCGATGGGCAGGCACCAATTCAGGCGAGCTATGCTGTCAGGCGACAGCTCTTGTCAATGCATGGCTTTATTACACTCTCAGATGCGACGTCATATGATAACAAAGCTTCCGTCTCAACGGATGTCAACTATTAAAGGAAACAATTTGCTCCAGTCCAGTCCCAGCAGGCACATGACTTTGAAATGACGTCGTGCTGACGTCGATGCGACGTAATGGCGTCACATCGACGTCAGCATGACGTCATTTGATGTCATGTTCCAGCTGGGTCCATCTGCATCTTCTAGACGCTTTACTAAATTGTGAAACCAAACTGTCTCATTTTAAGGACAAATACGGTATTTATTTAGCGTATACAAGATAATTTTCGCGGTGTTCCATTTTTCGCGGCATTTCAATGTCACTTAAAACCGCGAATATTAAAATCGCGAAATAATTTCCTGTTTCTTAGAAAGTATCTTCTGTAGACATATATTGTGTTTCTATTTCCTTCGGTGATTGCCGGTACTTTTCATTTGAGTCAGTTCTTTCATTAACCTGCGGCGACCTGTTTATAAACGAACTGGCTCAAGTGAAAAAGAAGTAGTTTTGCTTTTCGCGCATGTTGCGAATCGCGAAAATTAAAAATCGCGAAAATTTTTGTCCATGTTTTTACCCTTAACCTCGAAAATTTGAACCCACGAAAATTACCGCTTATACGGTATTATGTCCTCATTTTTACGTTTTCCTTTTTTTTCTTTGCAGACAATATAACTCAAACGTCTAAAAAGTTTTACCACTGTTCCCTTCTTTTGCTGATTATGCTGGTATGTGCGTCAGTGTACGTTATGAAAGGATTCTTGCCGTTTAGACATAATCGGATCAGTTTTACGATGATGCCGAAAACTGGTCATGATTGGAGCAGGGGTACCAACATGCATAATCCGTCTGCCACTGGATGTACGGGCTATGGAAGGAATAGCGAGAATGTCCATGATAACTGCTGTATAAAACGTTTGCCAAACTGTTTGATAATTGGGGCTATGAAGGCGGGAACAACAGCGCTACTTTACTTCTTAAACAAACATCCACAAGTAGTAAGAAATGAAACATATGGTGAGCTGCTTTTCTTCACAAGAAACTACGCAAAAGGTCTCGAGTGGTACCGCAACCAGATGCCTTACAGTTTCTACGGGCAAATTGTGATTGAAAAGACCCCACAATACTTCACGACTGCGAATGTTCCGCAGCGAGTATTCCAAATGAATCCGGATATCCGGTTGATACTTACTGTTCGGAATCCAGTGGAACGTGCTATATCGGAATACGCTATGGATAAAGAGATGCATGCGAAAAAGCATAACGGTGTGCCTTTCGCACCATTTGAAACATCAATGAAAAAGTATTTGCGCATTGAGTATGATAAAAGTTTTGATAATTGGTTAAAATATTTTAAACTCAAACAACTACATGTGGTAGATGGGCAAGTATTCGCAAAGTCTCCAGCTCAGGAGTTGAGAAAAATTTAAGACTTTTTAAATATAGATCATTATTTCGAAGAAACTATGTTTTACTGGAATTCTTCCAGAAGATTTTATTGTTTTAAGGAACCGATATGGAAAGGGAAAGAGTCTGAGAATGCCATGTGTTTACCAGAGGGTAAAGGTCGACGGCATCCAAATGTAAATTTAACTGTCATGAAGCAAATGAAAGACCATTTTCGTCCACATAATGCACGGTTTTACAATTTAACTGGAAAAAGTTTCGATTGGGATATTTGAGCTAGAATCGTATGTGTATAAACTCTCTGTAGATTTTTGTTAAATTGTGTCAATTCTAGAAATGGCAACACATACACGCTTGAGTCAAATGAATGTCCGTAGGCTAGGCCTTTAATTGTTCCCTCCTAGGAGAGGAAACATCCCACCTGGCACATGACGTCGAAATGACGTCGGGCTGACGTCGACGCGACGTGATGACGTCGCATGAACGTCAGACCGACGTCATTTCGGCGTCATGTGGTGAGGTTGCACCGACGTCAGTCCGACGTCATGTGACTGCTGGGATGTAGGTCTAGCCTACGTCCGATTGAAAAAGGATTTCTTGTGACTTTCTTTTCTCCCGTGAACCCTTATAAAGTTTTTACGAGCGGCTGCAGAAAAAAAAGATAAAAAGATTAAGGAGCTTTGTTTAACGTAGCATATTAGAAACAGACAACATAAGCTTTGTAGAGCTTTCCTTGCGACAAATAAGGTATCTACAAACAGGTTATACCTACCAGATGACCTCACTTTATCTTCCTAGGACTACCCTTTATAGAGTAGGGTCAGCCAAGGGAGCTGCCAGTACCAGTACGCGTTTGAAATGGCGCGGCCGGGATTCGAACTCACGACCTCCCGTTCCCGAAGCGGACGCTGTACCACTGGAGCTATCGGGGCCTGTAAGATGGTATAATGCCAGGTTCAACGTAAGAACAGTGACATTAAAGACCTTTTGCCCAAATATCAAGTTCTCTTCGGTGATCCTGTGAAACTAAAAAAGGGCCGGTTACGCAGCTGTACAAAGTTCATAATCAGAAAACCTAGGTGAGAATCGCTTACGGGGCTGACAGTGATGAAAATTGAGCTGCGACGCTAGAAAACCAACAAAGTAGCAAGTGCGCCCAGCAAGACTCAGATCAGCCTGGGCATCCGCCCAGTCTGATCAGAGTCTTCGCTGTCCGCTTACACGTAGCTTTGATCCTTAGCTACCCTTTCAGCGCTTAGCGAAGAGTCTGATGGCACTGGGCGGATTCCCCGGCTGATCTGAGTCTGCACTGGGCGCACGACCGCTTTGTTAGTTTTCTCATGTCGCGGCTCATTAATACTGAAGAGTGCTGTAAATAAGGGCTATGTAAATCATCGGTAGAAAGATGTCGATGATTTCATGTGTTCGTATGTTATTCGAACACCGAAGGTGTTTATGTGTCAGATATGTATGTTATTCGAATACATAAAATAAACTGAAATGAGACTTTTCGGATTCTGAAACAGGCAGTACGCCAATAAATAACTCATCGCCAAAGTTCTATGATTGTTGTCAAGTCACGTGGGAGTGTTAAAAAGTCATTAACACAAATGAGACCACAAGGTCTTTGTCCCTCTAAATCTCCGAAGAAATTACATCCCAACCGGCACGCAACGTTTAATCAACGTTGAATCAGCGTTGCTTCATCACACTGAATCAGCATTACTTCGGTCTTGATTCAATGTTGTGTGCCTAGCAGCGGCGTATCTAGGAGCAATTTCATGATACGCACAATCATGTGTCATACTCTACCCCTTGAAGGAAAAGGTAGTATTTCGGCCACTTTGGCAGTTGGTATAGAAATCTTGTCTAAATTGTAAAATTTCACCATGCAAATATGCAGGTGCGTTTTGAAATTTTGTCAATTTTGACAAAATTTCAATACGCACCTGCGTATTTGTCGTATACGTAGCTACGCCCTTGCCTAGTGGCATTACTTCACCTAAAATGTTTTTGTGTGTGGATGGTGGGGTATGGACTTTTGGTGGCGTGGATATGTGATGTCAGCTCTCAAAATCGCTGTCATTCATTAGCGCGACTTTGCGATGCTCTGACGGGCTTATGCAATATCCTTCCTTTGTAAAATGCGTATACAAATGTAGCTCAGTTCACGCCTGGTAAACTATCACAGGTACCTCCGGCGGAGGTACCGATAAAAAGTTGTGACAGGCACCTGGAGCTGCCTGTGACTGTCCAAAAAATGACAACAAACGGTAGGTATTCCTCTTTTTTGACAAAATATAAAATAACCAGGGAGTTTATCAAAAATCAAAAAGTGCTATTCGACCCTTATAGACATAAAGTTTTGTCACACATTATATCCCCCTGAACTTTCCATATTAACCAAAGATATGACCTTTGAAGTGGCTTTGGTGTCAGCCCACAGTACTCAAAACATAAAGAATTCGGCCGTTTTGGGTCTTAAATGCAGTGATCTTGCAAACGAATCTGTTTTTCTCGGCACCCTGTTGTTAAGGTAACCTCCTTGCTCAAATATAAATGTCGACTGACTACAAATAAGGTTTGATTTTTTCAAAACAACAGCTGGAGGTGCCTGCAATGGTGTGGAGGTGCCTGTGATGTAAGCAAATATAGTGAAAATCTGAATAGTTACTGCAACTGGAAATATTGACATCTTCTCTAAATCGCTGCCTGGGATGAATCATTCATTCAACGTCCCATTAGCCATCATAATGCGTATGTCATGAAATTCCATGTTAAAATTTCTAAAACACCATCTCAAAGAGTTATTGCCCAATTTGTTTCCGCTTCTGTTCGTCAAACATTGACGAATTTCACGTAGTTGCTGAAAATTAACTACCTAATTCAGTGTTGAAATGTGCGCTTAAATAAGAGACAACATTTTTGTGACTGTTGATGACTGTGATCAGGAGGTGCTGGCTGTGAGTCATTCCAACTTGTCAGAAATTGTCGAGGTCACACGTCATGCCAGGTACACGTATAGTGTGTCAAATTGTCAAAATTGCCGATACCCGTCAACAGGCATACACGTACAGTTATCTTTAGTGTTCATCCTTTTGCACGCCTACCAATCGCTCTCATGCGAAACCACGGTTCAAAACGCCAATCCATGAGAGGAGTTCCCGGTTTTGCAGGAGAGGAGCCAAAATCGTAAACAAATTTGACATCGACACAAGGTTTGAGGTATTTATTTTCTCTGAAAACTATTTATGCAAAATATAAGAATGCTATTTTGTCACATATAGATTGTTTCTTCGGCACATGAAAGAATTAGGCACATAGTCTTGCATTTTTCCAGATATACATTTAGAACGGCGGAGCATGTGTTCAAGGTCAGTCTCGGCGATATATACATGTAGGGAAAAGTCGCATTTTCTTGCTTGATTTTGAGTCTCTGACCTTGGCAGTCGCAAAGAAGTGAACAGAACTACTGTATGGGTGAATCCAAACGTTGGAAGTAAGCTTTCCGTGATGGACAGTTTAGAATTTAGAAAATATACGCAAAAACTTGGCATCGTCAGCCCGGTTCCGCATGAGATATTAGAAAATATAAGGAATCTTTATCAAACACAAAAACAGCTTCCAAACAATAATTGGATCAAAACTAATATGAAATCTGTGATAAATCATTATTTTATACATTGCAGATGACTTTCTGGCTGTTTTTTATTCCCCGTTTGTCTTTTAAGGCCTTTTGCATGCCCTCTTTCAAACCCTCTTGCATGCCTCAGAAACAGACAAACGGGGATTAAAACAGCCAGAAAGTCATCTGCAATGTATAAAATAATGATATATTACAGAGTTCACGTTAGTTTTGATCCAATTATTGTTCAGAAGCTGTTTTTGTGTTTGATAAAGATTCCTTATATTTTCTATTATCTCATGCGGAACCGGGCTGACGATGCCATGGTTTTGCGTATATTTCTAAATTCTAAACTGTCCATCACGGAAAACTTAATTCCAACGTTTGGGTTCACGTATAAAGTAGTTCTGTTCACTTCTTTGCGACTGCCAAGGTCAGAGACTCAAAATCAAGCAAGAGAATGCGACTTTTCCCTACATGTATACATCGCCGAGACTGACCTTGAATACATGCTCCGCCGTACTAAATGCATATCTGGAATAATGCATGACCATGTGCCTAATCCTTTCATGTGCCGAAGAAACAATCTATATGTGACAAAATAGCATTCTTATATTTTGCATAAATAGTTTTCAGAGAAAATAAATACCTCATACCTTATGCCGATGTCAAATTTGTTTACGATTTTGGCTCCTCTCCTGCAAAACCAGGAACTCCTCTCATGGATTGGCGTTCTGAACCGTGGTTTCGCATGAGAGCGATTGGTAGGCGTGTTTTGGTACCTCATATGTGTCGCTCGCATGTGTCGTATGACGCTCGCTGTATGTGTTAACTTTTATGGTAACTGGAGTGATAAGTGCTACAAGTGATTCAGTCTGGCTAGTTTTGAATTGTTGGTGCTAGAATCCAAATACACCCGTAAGGCCTACAGATTACATCATCGGCAGGTGACATGTTCTCAATATCACACCTTTTAGTATATTGAGGTGATCGGAATCTTACTGTAAATAACGTGTAATTCAAAGTCTCCGAATAGCTACTGCATCAAATTTGGTAACAAAAAGAGCACTTTTACTACATAAAAGTCATCTTCCGAAACGGTGTTTTTGCAAACGTTTCGAGTAGCTAGCATGGCGTGTGACCGCGACAATTTCTAACGATTTGGAATGACTAACAGGCAGTCATCACCATTCACAAAAACGCTGCCTCTTATTTCTCTTATTTCAGCGCATTTCATAACTATTCTAACACTGAATTAGGCAGTAAATTTTCAACAGCTGCGTACAACTCATCAATGTTTGACTAACAGATATGGAAACTAAACGGGCAATAACTCTTTGAGATGATCTGCTTTGGATTTTGGATTTCTGTTGCGAAGCGTCAATGTTATGTGTTCTTATGTCCGCTTGTCTGTAGTCTTCTGGCAATAAGGTCACCTGTACAACTGCTCGCTTTCTGGTTTGGTTTAAACAATATTTATTTCAACTCATTTACACACATAGCACATACAATAAATAACTGGAAAACAGGATCTGATAACAAGCTTTCTGGTTTGTTTTGTAATTTAAAATATAAAGTAGGTAAAACAGAAGTTAGCCTTGTTTTCATTTGGGGTAGATGAATTTCCACCTGTCTGGGAAAGAGCTCTTTATTCGGTTTACCATGCGCGTCATTTATGAACTATTGTCAATGTATACTTACTTCCATCTTGGTTTTGAGAGCAGGATGTAGAATCTGATTGTATAAGTTCATGATCATTGTCTGTCGTTTTAACAAAAATATTCTTGATATTCGCATTATGATAGATTAAATTGCGACGCTGAATGAACGATTCTTTCAAGGCAGTGGTCTAGAGATAAAGAATATCAATATTTGCCACCGCTATAAATCTTCAGATTTTCGCTATATTTTCTTACATCACAGGCACCTCCATTCCGTCACAGGCACCTCCAGTTGTGTTTTTATCAATCCAGCCTTATTTGGAGTTTATCGGCATTTATATTTGGGCAAGGAGGTTTACTTTACGTCAGTGTATCCAGACAAACAGGTTCTTATGCAAGAAAAGTGCATTTAGGACCTAAAACAACAGATTTGTTCTTGTTTGGGGTACTTTCGACTGGCCTTAAAGCCACTTCAAAAGTCATATCTTCTGTATATATGTAAAGTTCCCGGGGATATACTGTGTGACAAAACTTAATGTATATAAGCATCGAATAGCATTCTTTGATTTTCCATAAACTCCCTGGTTATAATGTATTTTATCAAAAAAGACGAATACCTACCGTTTTTTGTTTATTTTTGGTCCGTCACAGGTAGCTCCGGATGCCTGTCACAACTTTTTATCGGTACCTCCGCGGAGGTACCTGTGATAGTTTACCAGGCGTGTCAGTTGCTAAGCAACAGCAAGGGCTACAGTCTTAAAATTAATAAACAAGTCTCTCTTTTTTACAATTTAAACTGTTTACTTAATTCTCTTTTTTGTAATAAATTAGTCGCGACACGAGAAAACCAACAATGTGGTTATGCGCTCAGTGCAGACACAGATCAGCCTAAGCATCCGCCCAGTTTAATCAGACTCTTCATTAAGTGCTCAATGGTAGCTAAGGGTCTAAGCTATCTCCATGCGGACAGTGAAGACTCTGTTCAGACTGGGCGGATGCCCAGGCTGATCTGAGTCTGCGCTGGGCGCACAACCACATTGTTGGTTTTGTCGTGTCGCGGCTCAAATGGATAAACCGGTTTATTATTATAGCAATTTCCTCAGATCAGGCCCCCATCTTAGGTATTCATCAATGGCTTAATCCTCTCATAATCACGTAGGTAAGATAAACCTTTGATGTGAGTTATACTGTTTATTGGAAGCGATCATTTTGTGCCACCACTCTGAGTACTAGGAAAAAATGCCTTTAAGAAGCTCGCCGAAGCCTCGTCTCATAAATTACATATGAAACGACACTTTTGTAAGAATCTGTTTATTGATTTGTTAATGTGCGCTGGAACAACCCTGTGTTTTTCAGCAAATTCTACAAAGAGGAACAACTTTAATGACTTTCTATTCGCTTCTCTTTCATAATGGGATTTACTTTTTAGAATTTGCTTCAAATTCGTGCATGTAAAAGTTGTCCCCCATTGTAATGGGAGGCAACAATTAAACTGACAGGGTTGCTCCCCTTGAAGGTGAACCTATTCACCTTAACGCGAAAAAAATCCCCTCTTTATTTATGGGCTTAAAGAATTAAGCTGTTTCACATCCTCGCATACCTTGACTCGCTGTTAAGTGGTATGTCCAAGGGCGTAGCTAGAAGGAGACCCGGAAGCACACGCTTCAACATATTTCCAGCTGTGTTTTAGATGAATTGCTATTGTGTTTAAGTGGTTACAGTTTCCAAAGAAGCAACTTTGCATTGTTATCTCCCTTCTCAAAGAGAGTCAACTCTTAAAGGAAAGAATTTGCTCCTCTATGAGCAAATTCTTTCCTGTAAAAGTAGACCCTTTTTAAGATTTTTTACACAGTAATGCAAAACGAAAATCCAAACAGTTGTGCTTCCTGTGTAAAAATGGTGGAATCACATGGATCGGTACCCTCACTGCAAAATGTATTTGGCTTTACCATTATACATTGTCGGCTAGGTAGGTAGGTGGGTAAATTAATTCACTAGGCGTGGGAGGGGGTGGGGAGGCAGTTGTTTCAGAAAAAGTCCTTTTTCAGTAAGGAAAATAAAAATGAACAATTTCATTCCTTTGGCTCTCTTGCCCCATAATTATAACAAAAAAGTGGCAGATTTTCCATTTTAGAGTGATCTTCCTTGATAGATATATGGTCGAGTCGGGTAACTTCAGACTGCGGGTAAATTCGGACATATCATTACAAACAGTGAAAATCCAGATGAGACGGCTCAAAAATCCAGATGAGACGGCTCATAATGAGCCGTCTCATCAGGATTTTCGCTGTTTGCCTAGTTAATTTTGTTTTAATTCCAAACAACTGACAGATAAAGGAACACATGTCACTGTCCGAATATACCCGCTGTCATATCTCAAAATGGTGTTTGCTTCCTGGCTACTCCCCTGTGGCCGGGCCGGGTAGCGCAATCGGTAGGGCACCTGACTCGTAAGTCAGAGGTCCTGGGTTCGAATCCCGGTCTGGCCACATACTTTCGTTTCTCCTTCCGCTGATTCAAGAAGGGTAGTTGTCAGTTACTGGCGAAAGTATGTGCACTTAGTACTGGTTAACCGCTTAGGAGGTCTAAGCCTGCCCAGGAATAGTGTGGTTAGGTTAACTGACCGTCCCGACATGACCTTAGTTGTTTACCGTGGACGTTAAGCATCAAATCAACCAACCAACTCCCCTGTGTACACACCTCAAAGTTCCCGCTATATCTGCAAAGGGAACAACTTTCATGTCTTCATGTTTACTTCCCTTGGCGACAAAACTCTTCCAAAATGGATTTACTCTTTAAGAAAAGAATTTGCTTCTCTAGGAGCATGGATGGATGGATAACTTGGATCTTTCGTCCTAATCAATAGTACTGCTGTCATGTAAGGACGATGGGAGGGTGATAATGAAAGGTTGTTTGTATCGATACCCCGTTTACGATTGAAAATATTTCTGCGTTCAGCATGAATCGAATCTGTGACTGCTAGATAAGCAGGCCAGCGCTTAACCCGCTTAGCTACCGGGGCTGCCACCCTCGACCCCCCCCCCCCTCCAGGAGCAAACTTTCATACAACTGAGAAGGGAGAGAAATGCAAATGGTAAAGTTGCTTTCCCGGAAAGTAAGGTGAAGTCAGGTAAATTCGGACAGCAGGTAAATTCGGACAGTGACATTGTTCCTTTATATGTCAGTTGTTTTGAGTTAAATAAAAAATATCTGGGCAAACAGTGAAAATCCTGATGAGACGGCTCATTATGAGCCGTCTCATCTGGACTTTCACTCTTCGCAATGGTGCGTCCGACTTTACCCGCTGTCCGAAGTTTCTCGACTCGACCCTATATCAATTTACCTGTAATAATGCGCTGCCGACCATAGCTGTGTTGCTACGCCTATGAAACTATCATAAAGAAGGGCTGAAAGCAATTATAGATAGTTCGTATGACCGATTTTATTTGACGCAGTCGTACACGCCCATGATTAATGAACCGAAAGTTAAAAAAATCAAAGTGAATGTATAGTAAAGTCGGACAAAAATTATAGGATTTTTGCGAAAACTCTACCAGTTTATAACTTTTACAGTGCTGAATATTTTATATCAATAGCTTTTTATACATTTGAGTCGAATAGCACTGTTATATTTCGACTAGCCACTAAAGGACCAGGCCCAAGGTTATAAAACTTATTTCAGGCTCCACTCAGCTGAGCATGAAATTTTACCTGCTAATAAATAGCAAATTACTGATAAATACAGTAACAGTTGTTTTCATGCTCAGTTTAGCAGAGTATGAAATTTTCTCCGCTTATGAATATGAAAATGCCAATATTAGTTGGTATTTTCATATTTTATAAATAATAAGACGTATGAAACCCTTGCATAGGTATACTGTGTCCACCCCTCTCGTCTGCCTTGTTTGCAGTTGTCACAGTCTAAATGCCGTAACTTGAAAGTTAGGGGAGAGTCGGGTAACTTCGGACAGCATGTAAACTCGGACACTGACATTGTTTCCTTTATATGTCAGTTGTTTGGAACTAAAACAAAAAAAAAAAAAAAACTCATTATGAGCCGTCTCATCTGGATTTTCACTGTTTGCAATTGTATGTCCGAATTTACCCGCCTGTCCGAAGTTACCCGACTCTCCCCTACCTTTCAATAGCTCGCAAATAGGATAAAAGAGACATTCATTCTATTAATTAAATGTCTAAAGCAAATTTAACTGTTTGAACAACAGGATCTATACTAATTGGCTCCAAAGAAGGTCCCGTCTGGCTTTTTTAAAGGTAAATATTTTCTTGCAGGAAAGAACTTTATCCGGGGTTTCATTAAATATAACATGTTTGAATAGTTGATATTGAAATTTCGAGCTCGGTGTTTCAGTATCATATTCCTGTACTCCGCGAAAAAGACTTAAACTATACCAAACAAAAAAAGAAACGCACACAGTAAGATTTTCCAATTTAATTTACCTTTAATAGCATGATTAGAAAATGTCTAAAAATCCTGATCAAATCTTGCTCAGACTTTACCATGTCGTAGATGAGTATCTGTACCTTCCATATGCATAAAAATACGCATTAATGAAATCGCTGACAATGGCTTCTTATTGAAGACTGTGGCATTGAACACTGACCCCTGCCTTGTTCAGAGACGCGTCACAAAGTACTGAATAAACACAATTAAATTGAAGTTTTTGGGTTGAACTGCCCGATTGCCTACCTATAACACTGTATGAATTATTGTTTTAAATTATTTGTTGTTCCCAAGAAAATACCAAAATATTACTGTGTGTGTTTCTTTTTTGTTTGGTATATGTGGAAGCGTTTCAGCACTTGTCAATATAGTTAAGATAACTTTGATAGGTTTCAAAATTGCTCCCCTGCAGTATTCTTAGTAATCTATGAAGCGAACTTTTCTGGAACCCTTAGCAGTGTCCCTTTATTTGAGCCGCGACACGAGAAAAACAACAATGTGGTTGTGCGCCCAGCGCAGACCCAGATCAGCCTGGGCATCCGCCCAGTCTGATCAGAGTCTTCGCTGTCCGCATGGAGGTAGCTTAGACCCTTAGCTATCCTTTAAGCCCTTAGCTAAAAGTCTGATCAGACTGGACAGATGTCCAGGCTGATCTGAGTCTGCGCAGGGCGCACAACCACATTGTTGGTTTTCTCGCGTCGCGGCTCATTTATTTTCATGGTAAGTGTAAGATTTTTTTATTACAAAGACTTTCAGCCGAAGCTAAAATGCAAGTAGGGGTATACTAAGACTTATGAAAAATTTGCATAGGTATAAAATTAATGCAACGCACCTGTAATGTAGTTTCAGAAAATCATAGGGTACAGAACTCCCCCCTGGGGGAGGGAGGGGGAGGGGGTCTAAGGTCAGCTCAAGGTCTATGTCGCAATGCGACAGAATCGCTGGTCGTCAACAAAGGGTTTCAGCAATGTTAAAACGCGGATGCGCCAGGGTTTAAACACCATTGTTATATACCTAATGAGACTTTACTATAGAAAATAGCCGTGTTGTAATCGACAGCATTTTACGTTGATTTCCTTCTATTTTTGATTGTCGCAATGCGACAGAATCGCTGACACAGGGCTTCAACACTGTTAAAACACGGGTGCGCCAGGGCTTAAACACCATTAAAGCCCACTTTCATGTCGTCTGCAGATTTCTGGACTCAAGATGGTGTCTGTAAGAAGGTATATAACAATGACGATAAAACAGTATTTTCCTGTGTTTTAACGGTTGCCTAAGCCCTCGTGTATTAAAAGGTTGCAGCCCTCACCGCTGCGCGGTTCGGGCTGCAACAAGTTAATACACTCGGGCTTGGCAAACGTTAAAACATGTAAAAGAATATGTTATCATCTATTAAAGCCTGCTTTAGTGTCATCTGCAGAGGTCTGGAATCAAGATGGCGTCCGTAAGAAGGTACGTGTATATAACAATTACGATAAAACATTCTTTTACTGTGTTTTAACGTTTGCCAAGGCCAAGTGTATTAACGTGTTGCAGCGTTAACGTGTTCGGACTATAACACGTTAATTTAATACACTTGGCCTTGGCAAACGTAAATACACGGAAAAGAATGTTTTATCCTCTTATTATCATACCAGGCCCAGGTGGGAATAGAATTGCTCGTTACCTGGAGTGAGGCAAAATACAAAAACTAAGTCTCTCTCTCTTTCTCTCGGTGCTCGGACATTTCGTCCACGGACGTTTCGGTGTAGGACATTTTGGCCTAGGATAGTTCGGCCATGGACATTTTGGCCACAAATATTCTCAGGGGCGGACGTTTCGGCCTTTATCCAAAAATTACCTTTTATTATTAAATTAAGTGGTTACATGAGTAACTTAAGCTAGTCTTAATGAACTCAAATGATTAGTAATTGTTGTCTTAATATTTAATGGACCTTCAACATCTTTAAGGTCATTGTGAGCAAATTAAGGCAAAAAAACACTGTGAACAATTGTTTCAGTTTGTTTAGCTAGGGTCCTAGATGATGTTAGAGTTTAGTGTTGTTTTTAGGTTTATGACCCATAGACACAATAAGGTTATTTTGAGCATAGTCCACCACATTTGCCATCCCCACCCATGGACCATGTTGACCTTTTTTAGTTATGTGATGCCTATAGTATTATGATATGTAAACATATAGCTGATGCAATGTCATCTGTGGTGCACCCATTTTTTGGCCGTAAGAGATATGGTTGGAGTTATTCTGAGCCCAGCTAGCCACACATTTTTGTGCCATGTGTAAAGAAAAAAAAAGAAAAAAATCTCAGTCCTTTTGATTGTTAAAGATAGCATAGTTTCATTTCCTCTGTTCTTTAACTTCGGCCGTGAAATGTCCGTGGCCGAAATGTCCGTGGCCGAAACGTCCGTAGCCGAACTGTCTTACATTGCTTTCTCTCTCTCTCTTCTGTTTGTGCCTTTTTCATGTCTCCCAGTCAAAAAATCTTCCCGTCAAGTTGAAGAAACGCTGATTATGTGGTCGAAATAAGCTTCTCAATGCTTGAATCAGCTGAGAGCTTACATTCGGATGCTGTCGGCCTTTTCCTTTCCATTGACATTTCATGACCTTTGGGGGCGTCACTGTGAAATCTGTTTTATTGAGGCAATAAAAGCCTTTAGTCGAGTTAAAAACAAACATTTTGTCACTAAAATAGTGATCAACATTTAAAAATGTTTCAATTTTCCTCAGTTCCGGAACAGGATTTTTAGAGAATTTATCACCGTCCACGATATGTATTTGATCAAGCCGAAAGAACTTTAGCCAGTTGCTGATAGAAGTATCATAATGAAACCAAATATATTTTTTCCAAATCGACTCAAACGATAGAAATGGTTCGTTTCTATTTATCATCGTGCTGTGAGTTGTCTCATGAAAAATAGTTCTGTTTGTTTCAAAACTTTCTTTATGCATTGCATATTCCGAAATTGCACGATGAACTGGGTCTCGAACTGAAAGTAGCAACTGTATATCCGGGTTCATTTGGAACACTCGGCTTGGAGCATTAATATCTGCAAAATAGTTCGGCGACTTTTCAATGGTAATCTGCCCCGAGAAACTATACGGCATTTTCTCCCTATACCATTTCAAGCCTTTATCATAATTTTCACTGAAAAAGCTGTACTCAAATATATGCTTATTTCTTACAATCTGAGGATGTTCACTTAAAAAGTCTAACAGCGCCATAGTGCCTCCTTTCGTAACACCAATTATAATACAGTTTGGTAATCGTTTTTCACAAGAACTATTATAATAACGTGTAAGACCTCTTCCATATCCTTCACACAGTTTCCATTTATCACCTTTTGCCTGAATATCCACCTTGAATGAATTGTTCATCGGCACTGGAATCATGTGAAAATTCCTCTTTAAATAACTATTGCATGTGTAATATATGATGATACATAATATCAAGAAAAATATTAATTGTCTCTGCCGCCCAACTAAAATGAACTGCATCTTATAAAGCTTATCTGATCTGTAAGTTCAATCCATTTATTCCCATGTGGACTATTCTATCCTTTTCAAGTGGATGAGTCCCTGTGTCAGATAAGGCGTGTTTGTTTATTTATCTGATCTGGGGCTACACTGTTTGCCAGTATCTCCTGGATTCGTCAGTTCTAGAGTATTCATTAGAACCATCCAAAGTTTATTTAATCTGTTCTAAGCTCCCAGAGCTTATTCAATACGTTTTCCCGAGATATTTCATCGTTTCTTCTAAATATTTTAGTTGGGTTTTCTAATTCTGATGTATTCATTCAGTTTCTCCAGAAGTTATTGAATCATCTCTATCAGATTTCATTCGATTTTTTTATTTTCATCTTCCCAGCAGTATTCATTGGTTTATATTCTTCAGTCGAGTCTTCCATGTATATCTTATTCATTCGACTATCACAGGGTATAATCGATTCCGCCAATTTTCGCTTCCTGCAGAGACTGTACATCATATTTGGCTTCCGCCAAGACTGTCTGCGTGATTCTGCTTCCTGCCGAGACTTCTGTAGATGATAAATGGCTTCCAGCAGAGACTGTCCGCGTGATTCTGCTTCCTGCCGACAGCCTCGGCAGGAAGCAGAATCACGCGGACAGTCTCTGCAGGAAGCCATTTTTCGAGGACAGTAGTCCCTGCAGGAAGCAAGAGTTCGCGGACAGTCTCGGCGGAAGCCATGTATGATGTACAGTCTCTGCAGGAAGCGAAAATTGGCGGATTCGATTATACCCTGTGACTATTTTAGTTTGTTTTTCTTTCATTATTTCTGCCAGAGTATAATCAATATCGGCTTCCAGAGTGTAGTCATCGTGTTTTCGAGCGTCTATTTTATCAGTTCTGCCAGAGTTTACTCAATCATTTCTTCTTCCATAGTTTTTTAATCGGTTCCTCTAGAGTAGATCACACTGGTTCTGTTTATTCAAATTTATGTAGTCCGTTCTTCTTCAGTTGCTCATTAAGTTTATTGTATTGGTGCTAATAGAAGATTTGGTCCGTCAAAGTTTCTTCAACAATATACATTGCATTTGATAAACGCGTCCTGAATTCATTCGGTCGATTCGTTTTAATTTTCTCGATTTCTTTTTTTTTTTTTTTTTTTTTTCAGAGAACATTCCGTCAGTTTTTCCAGAGTTACAGAGTTACATATAGTGTAATTGTTCTTCCAGGGTTTATTCATCCAATGTTTTACGACTTTTTTCATCGGTTCTTCTAGACTTTATTTAGTCACTGAATACATGTACGCCAGATAAAGTCGATCTTGTCTACCAGATTGTGTCTATCGATTCTTCGAGAAGATTCGGCTCGACAACAGGTTCTTCAAAAATTAATGTTATAGATAATTCCAGAATGTTTTAAATCGCTTCCGTAAGATTTTGTTCCAGAGCTGATTCAATCAGATCTTTCAAAGAACATTTAGTCTGTTCTGACAGAGGTTCATCGATGTTTTTCTTTTTTCGCCGGTCAATCAATGTGTTGGTTCAATCTGAAACGAATATTTATTCGGAGTGGTATTACCAACGGCAAGAGCTTATCACACAGAGCTACCAAGTACCTAAAGAGCTAAATATAGTTGGAACAAAATAGTTATCTTCATCTTAACCGTTGAATGTTAGTTTTGAATATACGGAAAACCGGCATTACACAATGAAAAACAATAGCCTATCCTATACACCTTTCCTATAAATCGATAAAGGCGCGCACGAGTTATCTACCCAGGTAGACTGTGACGTCATCTATAGGAGAATCCCATATAATTCAGTACAACTGCAAGCACACATAATATGCATAAAGCAGACGTTTTGTAAATGTGAACTGCAAAAAATACATTGAAAGACCAAAATAAAGTATAACTGCCCTGTTGTCATGTGACATTTTTTATCTATATAATTTTTTTTATTTTAATATATTGAGAATCCCGACAAGTCGCTCATGATTTTCATGACCCCTTTCATCGACGCCGTGTTTTAACACCCCGGCAATACAGTCACGTTTGTTCAATATAAAAGAGCTACATTTCGTATAAATAAGTTACGTAAATCTGAAAAGTTCTTTCCATTTTTCCGAAATGGTAAAACGTCAGCATTCAGATAGTAACTACGCATTATTACCGGACAGATTATAGCGCTGATATTTATGGTTTCTTGTGCGATACACCGATCTAAAAGGCTTTTTTTAAGCATCAGCATCCACACAGTTTTCCGTTAGTTTGAACCCGAGGTTGAATTTATTTTATTTTTTTTCATCTTTTACTTATCTTCGGTATTATTTAATGATCGTTTCCATTTCACGGTAGGGTGTTCTAAGTAAAGCTGCCTCCGGAACACGTGTCTAGGTAATACACAACCATAGGTGTTTGTTTATTCCGGCAATGCGCGCAATTCGGTGTTTACACAAACGAATTCCATGTCAGCACACTTTGTTGTCAGTTTTAGCGTGTGTCTGCTTTATAATCAGCTAATCGTTCGTTTTGTATCTTTTGTAATAACGGTCTGAACATCTTCCGCGATTTTCTTTCTTTTCCTTATGTTTTGGAAGCTGTACTGGTAATACATGCTCTTGATTACGGTAATTTTGGCCCGAAATTTTAGTTGGAAATCTTTTAATTTTATGTCAAATTCCCATATGCTATAAGTGATAAACCTTATTTCCCGACAAAGAAAGAGCTAAATATAGTTGGAACAAAATAGTTGTCTTAATCTTAACCGTTGAATGTTAGTTTTGAATATACGGAAAACCGGCATTTACTTGGTTACACAATGAAAAACAATAGCTTATCCTATAGATGACGTCATAGGCGTTGCAAGGGACAAAACTCGAACAAACTCTGAATTATAGGAAAGGTGTATAGATGACGTCATAGGCGTTGCAAGGGACAAAACTCGAACAGACTCTGAATTATAGGAAAGGTGTATAGGCTTTGTATTTCTGGGGCCAGTTTCATGAACATATCTCAGATTTGTGCTTAAGTTACAACTTAAGTTATTACTTAAGTAAAAAAGTAAGAATGACTTAAGTTCGAACTTAAGCCGTTTCACAAATTCATCTAAGCAAAAACTTAATCTGTTTTGACTTAAGTCTTGTCTATTTTTAGGAGTCTATTTTTAGCTGTGTTAAAAGTCTGCAATATACTTTTATGTACCAAACAACTTCATGACGTACCTGAGGTGGTGGTGTGGTGGATAGCGTTTTGCGCTCTTGCACAGACAGTTACGGGTTCGAATCTCCACTTTACCCTTTCATTTTTGTCAGTTTTTTTTTAATTTATTTACGGTACTTTAATTTAATATGGTACGGCTTTGAATGTGTTCCCTAATTTTTATGCATCCTAAAGTTAAAGCGAGTATAAAAGTTTCCTGACACGCATGTCGTTATCGAAAACTATGCTTCAAGTTTCTCCAACCTTTTGGGGATGGTCGTGGTCGGAAGATGATGCTGGGCAACTTTCAGTACTGGGGCGTCCTACTGATATTGATAATAGTGGGACAAGGGCCAACTGTGTTTGCAGTAGGTGCGGGCGGGCATTGTTTGGACATTTTTTCTCTCTCCTATCTCTTTTCCTTCTCCCTCTCTCTGAGAGACGGTTCGATATAGACTTAAATACTGTCTCTAAGAGCCGTTAACCAAAAACGATCTACCAACTAAATCTCCAATCGTTTATGCCTCGTTCAGTTGCGGCAGACACAGTAAGTGCGGAAGTGATAGAGTTGTCTGGTCGAAAACTTGATCAATGGAAAATAAATGTTTAGAACTGCTGAGATCTTGAGCCGTTATCAGCAGTGTGTACAGTGGCCAGTGCCAAAAAGTAGGGTCCCTCTTTCAGTTCATCAGGTAAGAAGGGGAAGCACGGATGATTTAGGGATAATTTTCAATATTTCTCCATAAAAAAAAACCATACGTTTTGATCCCTCATTAGAACCCTGTTACCGAGGCGGCTCTAATAAGGGTCACAGCATATGTTTTCCTTCATAAATAATGAAAAAATATCCCGGAATCATCCCTGTTACCCCTTCTTATCTGAGGCACTGCTCTTGCTTCCTAAGTAAATTTAAAGAGTAACTACACTTCAGGAACTGACTGAATCAGATCCCAAATCCTATCCCCAACATCAAAGGGAAAGATTGACAAATAAAAGTCGACTATTTAGTGAATATACCTACATCGGATAGGCACTTCCTCGATTCACCTAACTCTTGTATTCCACCGAAACATGGCTACAGGGGAATTTTGTGGGACTTTGGCATTTCCCACTCTCATCATAGCTGAATTCCTCGATCTAAAATATGCACCTTTATGTAGGCACGCACGTACAAAAACATTTACGCACGAATGATCATGCAGACCATCCACAAACTCGCGCATAAGTATGACAAAGATACCACGAAACTTTCGACATTTGGACGTCCCAATTAAGAGCAAGGACCTGCTACTTTTGCAGTAGGTGCAGTATTTGAGAAAAATCTGTCTTAACGGGGTCATTAAGGTAGAAACAATCACAGGTCGCAGGTAAGGCGTCACTCTACATGGAACCTGCGTGCAGGTTTAGTTTATAATTTCTTCGTATCGATAGAAAGAGGGACAAGCATACAAAGAGACACACACAAATTTGAAATAGCATTACTTTTGACTGGAAATATGAATATAAAACATGAACTTTTCGTTGGAAATTCTCCCTTTCGCCATAGCTAGTATTAATGCATTTTCAAACGCACGTACACACATATACATGAAAATTAGCACATACATACATTGCGTGTGGGCGTACACTAAACATGCACATACACGCAAATTCACGCTTGTCAGAATCCAGTCACACACCGACACACACACACACACACACACACACACGAGCACATGCGCACACCGACACACCGACACACACACACACACACACACACACACACAATGCATGACTGACAGGCGCAGAAGGACGTAGATAATATTTCGATAGCTGTTTTCCCATGAGCAAAGATAAAACATACGGACACACACTTTCTTTCAGCTCTACATTTTTTCTCTCTAATGTATTTAACTATGTAACTTGAGAGTCAAGTGTTTCCCGATTAGAAAAGGGGACTATATGATGGAGTACGATCACATGATAAAGTCATTTTCATTCGCTGACGCTTTTACGCTACCAACATCCCCAAACCACACCCCTTCCAGAGAGAGAGAGAGAGAGAGAGAGATGATGATGATGATAATGTATTTTAATTGATTATTTTGTAAAAAGAGACACACATCATACATGCGTTCGTATAAGGCTTTCATAAACTTATCGGCCGTGTCGTGAGAAAATGTCCTGAATGTACAGGCCTGGGCTGCCATGTACATACCGTTTTACCTGGTAAGCACTCAATGCCGCGGGGTATGGGTCCTGTCCGAGCCCTGTCTTCATCACCTTAAGAAGTACTAGTCTATATGACTCATGTAAACAGTTTAAGTAGCTTTGGTTCAGCTGTGGCAGAGCTGTGAATTTACCCAGAAATGGCCACACTCACAGAACATAGGGTTTTCGGAGCACGAACAGTAGAAGACTGAAGGAGGACGAAATCAAACCCTATCATGTACAGTGTCTACTAAATGAATAAAGAGGAATCGGAACCGAAACCACATATTGGACGTGCAGTAGCAAAATTGCTTGTGTTCCGAAGCGCTTATAGGTTACAATACAACATAAAATACAAGTAAGAATTCGAAGCGCATAATGAATGAACAAAACAGTCTTCATCTGTAAACGCATTTTGTGGTATATCCTGAATTATGACAGCCTATCATCAGCATATCTACCTTACACATTTTAAGGTAGAACTTAAGTCACCTCGCTGGTTGACTTAAGTTTATAGCAAAATCTAAGCAAAGAGTTTCAACTAAGATTTTTTGTGAAACCACGTAAGTATACACTTTTGACTTAAGTTATAACTTAAGTCAAAAGTTCTTGCTTAGATCGTTTGTGAAACTGGCCCCTGGTCTTTAGGCGAAGTTTTATTTCATTGATCAAAGAAATCAAAGGTTTACTATTAGCCAGCAAAATCTCTAGGCTAATTAAGATGTGTCACTTGCCTAATTTCAAAAGTTCTTGCTACCATATATCTGAGCCTCTTCATGAGAAAACCTGTCTACATGGTTTCCGACCCCGTAAGACACAAACTGGCCTGCTCAGACACAGAGACTAGTCAACGGCTTGTAATTTGAAATGAAGAAACTACATAGATTACTCTATCTATGCAGTGTACAATAAAGGCGCTGATCAGCATGCGCGGATGTGCAGTTGATCTGGGCCTTCTGTTGTTTGCATATGCAAAAAGCAGGTTTTCTTATGAGAAATTACTTCAAGGGGGATACTATAAAATAGCCATCTTGTCTCAACTTAACGACTTGACACATTCCTGACTGACCGCTCTGCTTTGATATAAGTAGATAAGGTTGTAAAGGAGTCTGGAGAAACTGACCAATCAGCTAACTTTTTGCCTAAAGACCTGAAATTATACCTCATAGCTCTGTGTGATGTGCTACTTGCAACCGGCAATAGCGAGAATACATTAAAATCGCTATTGACAGTTGGCTGGTATGAGCCATTTTACGTTGAAATTGCTTTTGCCAGTGGACTGGTCATAGCGAATACGTCAAAATCGATATCGCGAGTCAACTGACGATATGGCTTTAACCTTTTCGCTGCAGCCAGCTAACTAGAAATCGCGAATTATCGTAAAAAGGCTACTGCAAGTCGACTGGTAATAGTGATTTTGACGTGGAATGGCTATTACTAGTCAGCTGTCAATAGCCAGTTGAACATAATAGGGCTTTTTCCAGTCCATTGGTACTAGACCATTTAATTTTCAAGTTTGGATCTCATACCATGCAATCATACCATACAGGCACCATACTTGAAAGGCTTTCTTTTCTTTTTCCTACAATAAATGAGCCGCGACACGAGAAAACCAACACAGTGGTTGTTCGCCGAGCAAAGACTCTGATCAGCCTGGGCATCAGCCCAGTCTAACCGGACTCTGCGTTAAGTGCTCAAAGGGTAGCTAAGGTTCTACGCTACCTCCATGCGGACAGCGAAGACTCTGATCAGACTGGGCGGATGCCCAGGCTGATCTGAGTCTGCGCTGGGCGCACAACCACATTGTTGGTTTTGTCGTGCCGCGGCTCAAATTTAATAACTGAGGAGTCTTAGTTACGAAGGAACTTAAAACATATGAGAACAGAAAACCCAACTGTTGGATCAAGTTCTTCCCCGTTTGCAGAGACGATTTCTTTTTTTTTATTTGGTGTCAGTAATGTTTGTTTTTGTTCGATGTGAAAAAAGACACATTTTAACAGCAACCGAAAAGTCATGTTTCTGTCAATTGACACGTAATGCATAGAGATAGGGAAAGCTTTGTCGACCTTCTTAAGCTTTGATGTATATTTATTTCAATACAATAGCGGAAGACTGAACAAAGTCGAAAACTTCATTTGCATGAAAAGTCAAAACATCCCATTTACGTGTAAACGACGTTATAGAAATAGCAGTCAGTTTCATGCTAAGAAGAAAGTTGATAAGGCTGAGGTTTTTTTTTGTATATTATTGAATCAGCAAACTGAAAACCTTGCCGAGTTTTATCCAAGTCTTTCTTTAAGGAACAATAGTGCTTTCTCAAGGGAAACAGCCCCCACCCCACCCCCAAGTCAGACGCCGCAAATGGCGGCGTCTGATCAGGTTCTACATTATTTCCACAATACAAATAAGCATTCTTCCAAAAATTGAAATAAGAATTTAAGCCGTGACATCAGAAAACCAACAAAAAGTGGCTGTGCGCCCAGCGCAGACTCAGATCATCCTGTGTATCCGTCTAGTCTGGTCACAGTCTTCGCTGGCCGCATGGAGGTATCTTAGACCCTAAGCTACCCTGTAGAGTCTGATAGGACTAGGCGGATGCCCAGGCTGATCTAAGTCTGCGCTGGGCGCACGACTTTGTTGGTTTTCTCGTGTCGCGGCTTAGAACTAAACCAGACAGCCTTAAAATGAAGAATGGGCTCGTCCAATTTATAAGGATGGAAGAGTTCGCTAGGAAAAAATGGGTCAAGAGAAGCCCCCAGTTTGAACAGGCGACATTGTCCTTGAGCGTAAACAACTAAACAAGCCGTAGAATGTGTATTTGGCGAAATTGAAAACATAAAATAAAACATTAGCAATAACAAAAACAAAAAGAAAAAACAATGTATCAATTCACAATAAAGTCTGACAGGGCATATATGAGCCGCGACACGAGAACACAAAGTGGTTTTGCACCCTGCGAAGACTCACATCAGTCTGGGCATCCGCCCAGTCTGATCAGAGTCTTTGCTAAGCGCTTATAGGGTAGCTAAGGGTCTAAGCTACCTCCATGCGGAAAAGCGAAGACTCTAATCAGGCTGGGCAGATGCCCAGCCTGATCTGAGTCTTCACTGGGCGCACAACCACTTTGTTGGTTTTCTAGTGTCAATGCTCATATCTGCGTCAACCGCATGCACACATAGTATGCATCGGTGTAATAAGTTTGATAACAGAAATATAATACATACCTTATCTGTGCTCCTAAAGTCTAAAAAATGATTTATTTTCTCACATCGGTGAATATATTCAGTCAGGCATGCCAGCTTAATACTTTGTAAATTACGAAGGCCAGGAAGGGACACCAATTTTTATGCTTTTGAGTTCTCGTCATATCATCCTGAGGGCAAAGACTGAATGGTACTGACAGAACACAGAACAAAAATTGTTTAACTATTTGTCGACGAGAACATATATTGTGACCCCTAATTAGAACCGTCTCAACAAGAACATATGTTGTGACAAGGCGGTTCTGATGAGAGGTAGTAACATAATTGAGCCGCGACGTGTGAAAACCAACAATGTGGTTGTGCGCCCTGCGCCGACTTAGATCAGCCTTGGCAACCGCCGAGTTTGATCAGAGCCTTCGTTAAGTGCTCAATGGGTAGCTAAGGATCTAAGCTACCTTTATGCGGACAGCGAAGACTCTGCTCAGACTGGGCGGATGCCCAGGGTGATCTGAGTCTGCGCTGGGCGCACAACCACTTTGTTGGTTTTCTTGTGTCGCGGCTCAATATGTTTTACGGAGAAATATTGAGTCATCCCAAAGTTACCCCTGTTACTCTTTCAGGCTTATCTGGACCACTGGGACTTTATTACATACCTAGAACAAGTTCCCCATGTACTAACAACACGGAATTAAATGACTTGAGATTACGCTTGAGAAAATATGACAATTCGGTTGAAAAAAAAATCAGTTTGTAATGAACTGAAAAATTGACGGAGCACGACATACAGTGTATGCCATGCTCCGATACCGATATTTTACCATATCAACTGAAAGCTCATATCGATGCCAAAATAACGTCACTGAGACGTCATTCTGCTAAGGTACTAAGCACAACAGTTGGTAATTCATGTATGGCGTCATCTCACTTATAATTCGAGAGGAACATGGCATACAATGTATGCCGTGCTCCTCTCGAATTATAAGTGAGATGGCGTCATCTCACTTATAATTCGAGAAGAACATGGCATACAATGTATGCCGTGCTCCTCTCGAATTATAAGTGAGATGCTAACTGCAATTAATACCATCGCAAAGTATGATTTTCGCAAACCTCAAATTCATTCTCAAATATTTTAATTCTCTGTTTTACATTGGAGAAGTCTCGCAAGCAAATGGAGCTTGCTGGTCAGTCTGATACCGATGCTCGGACAGAAACTGGTGAGAAAAAGTACTTTTCATTTAGCTTGCCATTACGCAGAGCTGACATCATTTAGGGGCAGAAAACTGGTATTTTAGAGGAGAAAGACAATGATTCACAACTCTGGTGATAGATTTATTAACTGGAATTCCTTGCTTAATTATCACTTCAATACAGTTTTACAGGTTTTTCTTCATTTAGATTTACTGCCAGACTACCCTGCTTCTGTAAACTGCCTCGTAAGGTATGTACTGCCATATAGTAGAAACTAGAAAGGGTACCGTTTTCAAGATAGCACAGTGGAAAGGGGTCCTGCTTAAGAGAACGTAACAAAAATGACTTTTTTTTTTTTTTTATTTAAATTGGTTGGTTGTTTTATTTTTTGTAGGCCGGTATACAGTCAGGTACATAACCTTTAAAAGCTAATAAAAATATAACTTGAAGCAGTTAAAAATTATCCTATTTACCACTAATTTCAAAGTGAGGCTGTAGAAAATAACTTATTTAGGTTATGTCTGAAATTATTTAGGCCAAGGTCAGATTTGCAATCTCCAAATAAATAACTGTTGTAAGTTAAAAAGTAGCTAATTTCCTGATCTTCAAGGGCCTTGCGTACCAATTTCTAGACGATGCGTACAGAATTTTATTGCTTAATCATAAAGTTATGTAAGAGATCTTTCAGGGAAAATTACCCAACTGTCCATAAAAATTGCTGTAACTCCAGAATATGAAAGTGAAAAAAGACACTTTAACTTAAACAGGTTACTTTTGCTATAATCGCAAAAAGTTATAACTGCTTCAAGTTATATATTTTTTAACTTTTAAAGGTTATGTACCTGACTGGTATATGTTTTGATAGAATAACCAGTTAAATTGTTAAGTGGAGCTTTGTACCGTTCTTTTAATACTTCCCACCAGGCACATGACGTCAAATTGATGTCATACTGATGTTGATGCGATGAAATTACGGTAAAATATACTGTCTTTGACCTCAAGATATTATCTGAAGCCAAACATGTTAAAATAGTTTTATCAGAAATTCAGATCAGTTTGATTTGTGCAAAAACACAGGTTAATAAATCTGATTAAACTAAAAAGACAAAGATTTAACTGATCATAGCCTCAGGCCCGTTTTTTGCAATTGCACAAGCTGATCTAAGTGAAATCCCAGACTGATCACTTGATATGGTAGTAATTCAATTCTCATATCGACGTTGCCCTCGCACCTCAGCGGAACGAATCCATAGCCGCAGTAACGGGGCGCCGAGCGTCCGTCCATCACTTGATATTGTGTAAAACAAAATATATATACGAAGTCATGTTCACAGCTCGTATAAACCTATTCCATTTCAAGACGAGAAAGTATTATTATGTTATTGATTCCTCTTATTCATACAATTTAAAACATGCTGGTAGAAATACCTTTGGCGAGTCAATTTATATCGATAAAATATGTTTATTCAACAAGGGTATACACTGATATATCGTCTCTGTCTCCGAGAACAAAGATGTTTTCGAAGAAGCTACATGTGTAAGCACAAGTCTTAATTATGTTGTATACTTTAAATTAGTTTCAGTATTTTATTATGCTGTATACTTTAAATTAGTTTTAGTAAATTATTATGCTGTATACTTTAAATAAGTTTCAGTATTTAAGTATGCTGTATACTTTAAATTAGTTTCAGTATTTTATTATGCTGTATACTTTAAATTAGTTTCAGTATTTTATTACTTTCAATAAGTTTCAGTATTTAAGTATGCTGTATACTTTAAATTAGTTTCAGTATTTTATTATCCTGTATACTTTAATTTAGTTTCAGTATTTAATTATGCTGTATACTTTAAATTAGTTTCAGTATTTAATTATGCTGTATACTTTAAATTAGTTTCTTGTGATTTTGTGATTATTTTATTATGAAGTATGATATATGTATACTTTTGAGTCTAGTAAAATTTCTGTTCTGTTCTGTGTTGTACAGTCACGGATGCTTGACCGTGGTTACACACCGTCACAGTATCCGAACGCACTGTACCATCTCTTCCGGTCTTCATAGCGTCAAATCGAGAGTACAAACATTCGCTTATAACCAGTAGTCGGAAATCATTGTGTTTTGAGATTTTATCCGGAATCTGCTGCGTCATTTATGCTTATTCAGCTTTGGAAATGTAAAGAGGTAAGTTTAATATAATTTGCTCTTCGGTCTTTTACTTCATTACCCTGTACAATGTCGTGTATGGGTGGATAGTAAATGGTACAGTATTCAAATTGCCCTTGGCATGATTCTAAAACCATTTTCAGCCTTTTCTTACATGTTTTATAAAAATCTTTAAAACTAACAGAAGGCGTTATCAATCTACAGTTTGTTAGTTTTGATAATAGGATGATTGCTAGGTTTTGCACGACACAAACTCGTGTTAAATTATGCTGTTCGGAATAGAATTTCTGTGACGGCCAAGAGTTTTTTATTGTACAGGGTAATAAAGTAAAAGACCGAAGAGCAAATTATATTAAACTTACCTCTTTACATTTTCGAAGCTGAATAACTACAAATGACGCAGCAGATTCCGGATAAAATCTCAAAACATAATGATTTCCGACTACTGGTTATAAGCGAATTTTGTACTCTCAATTCAACGCTATGAAAACCGGAAGAGATGGTACAGTGCGTTCGAATACTGTGACCGTGGAACAAAACAATCGTTAGTGATATACACACTGGACTAAGAATTGGTATTTGTTCATCACAAGGTATAATCGATTCCGCTGATTTTCGCTTCCTGCAGAGACTGTACATCATATTTGGCTCCAACCGAGACTGTCCGCGATCTCTTGCTTCCTGCCGAGACTTCTGTACATCATAAATGGCTTCTTGTAATTTCTAATAATTGTCTTTTTTTTCAGGCTTTGACCTAGTTTATACGCTGTACAGTACGTTCATCCGTGTGTGTTTTCTATAGAACCGCTGCCTGTTATTTGAATAGACAGAAGAATGCAAATCAATATCAAATTGTGCTTTTTAGCAATATTCCTTCTGATGACATGTATCTTCTTTTATTTTAATTCAATATCTATGGCAAAGGTAGAATTTCTTGCAGTTCCCGTAGCCATGGAAGCAAAGAAAGATTCTTTCACGGCAGGTAATCAGACACATGTGCGAGATGAGTATGACGGACTCTCCACAGGATATGGAAGTAACGCTTCAAGGGCTGGTAATGATACTTGTAAAAAGCGTCTCCCAAACTGCCTTATAATCGGTGTGGGAAAATTAGGAACGGCCGCACTTTTGGAATTTATAAGTGAACACCCACAGGTTGTTAGAAATCGAGAAATTATGGAGTATCGCTTTTTTAGTGCAAATTATCATAAAGGATTCCCAGCGGGCACATGACGTTAAAATGACGTTGTACTGACGTCGATGCGACGTCGATACGTCGCATCGACGTCCGTACGACGTCATTTCAACGTCATGTGCCTGCTGGGTTACAGTGGTACAGAGACAAAATGCCGTATAGTCTTTCTGGACAGATTGTTATTGAAAAGTCGCCGGACTACTTTTGGAACCCACGTGTTCCTAGCCGTGTGTTCAAACTGAGTCCAAAAATTAAGATCTTGCTTATGGTTCGGGACCCAGTGGACCGCGCCATATCTGAATACGCCATGCGTAAAGAGGGTTATTACAAAAGACGAAATAAAACTAAGAGTTTGGACGGAAGAGACAAGCCATTTCCCTCATTTGAGTCTATTTGGAAAAGGTATCTAAAATGGCAATACGATACTTCTATAGAAAATAGGCTGAAATTCTACAAGTTAGAACAGATACATATTTTAGACAGTCAGAAATTTTCTGCAGATCCAATTCCGGATCTGAAAAAAGTTGAATCCTTTTTAAATATTGATCACTATTTTAATGACAAGATGTTTGTTTTTAATACGACTAAAGGGTTCTATTGTTTCAAAGATACAGATCTGCAAGTGAATAAGGAGACAAATTCCGTGAAGTGTCTGAAAAAGGGAAAAGGTCGAAAGCATCCAGTTATTAGCTCTTCATTGATAGAAAAATTAAGACAATTATGCCGACCTCATAATCAGCGTTTCTTCAGTTTGACAGGAAAATATTTTGACTGGGAAACATGAACAGCAGAAAAAAAGACTACAATCCCAGCGGGCACATGACGTCAAATGAGCCGCGACGCGAGAAAACCAACAAAGTGGTTGTGCGCCCAGCGAAGACTCAGATCAGCCTGGGCACCCGCCCAGTCTGATCAGAGTCTTCGCTGTCCGCATGGAGGTAGCTAGGACCCTTAGCTAGCCTTTAAACGCTTAGCGAACAGTCTGATCAGACTGCGCGGATGCCCAGGCTGATCTGAGTCTGCGCTAGGCGCACAACCACATTGTTAGTTTTCTCGTGTCGCGACTCAAATGTCATCGTACTGGCGCCGACGCGACAAAATGACGTCGCATCGACATCAGTGCGATGCCATTTTGCGCCAAATGCCCGGTGGGATTGGCCATAGGATTTTTAAAGCTTTTTTGGACTCCGATGGCTCAATGGATTAAGCGCTTGCCTGGTGACCTAGCGGTCCCGAGTTCACTAAATACACACACAGAGAGAGAGAGAGAGAGAGAGAGAGAGAGAGAGAGAGAGTTAATTAAGGTCTTAAAGGTTCCTTCAAAAGGAAGAAAACACACCCAGAAGAAGGGAAACATAGGCCATATTTCAAAGTTTCGGCTACTCAAGCCGCATCAGTGACCCTGACATTATCTGGTGATGAAAGCTGGAGCAATGCATAGTTACCACAGGGTATAATCGATTCCGTCAATTTTCGCTTCCTGCAGAGACTGTCCGTCATATTTGGCTCCCGCCGAGACTGTCCGCGATCTCTTGCTTTCTGCAGAGACTACTGTCCTCGAAAAATGGCTTCCTGCCGAGACTGTCCGCGTAACTCTACTTCCTGCCGAGAGCCTCGGCAGGAAGCAGAATCACGCGGACAGTCTCTGCAGGAAGCCATTTATCATGTACAGAAGTCTCGGCAGGAAGCACGAGTTCGCGGACAGTCTCGGCGGAAGCCAAATATGATGTACAGTCTCTGCAGGAAGCGAAAATTAGCGGAATCGATTATACCCTGTGGTTACTGTAATTTCTTGATTTTGATAAGGCAGTCGATTCAATGACTAATTAGTATCAAAAAGGGATCAAATGATTTAAAAGCGATGACCTAAAATAAGAGTCTAAACCAATTAAAGAGAATACATCCTCTGATCTCAAAGGACAAGAATAAAATTCAGTCTGCACTGTGGATGATGCACGGTGCACGGGGAGACGTTTTACCGCCGCCACACGACAAAGCACTGGCACTAAGACGAGAACAGGATATACAGGTCACTACTCGAGTTAAGTCATCTGGGCTTACAGAGAGAGAGAGAGAGAGAGAGAGAGAGTTTAATCGCTCTCACAAAACGAGCGCAGGATATACATACACATACGCACACATAGTTTACCCATACGCCTAAAGATGTTTACAAGAGCGACAAAAGTGGCGCACAACATGACCCGGAAGCATAATAATAGTAAATAACTTATTTCCTTAAAGAAATGAAAGATAAAAAGACACTCAGGTAGTCATAACTTGCATGAGCCAGAATTGCAAGTTTGTTCTTGGAACACAAAAACACATAATAAATTGAGCCGCTTGACAAGAAAACCAAAAACGTGGTTGTGCGCACAGCGCAGACTCAGATCAGCCTTGGCATCTGCCCAGTCTGATCAGAGTCTTCGCTGTCCGCATGGAGGTAGCTTAGACCCTTAGCTACTCTTTACGCGTGTAGCGAAGAATCTGATCAGTCTTTGCGGATGTCCAGGCTGATCTGAATCTACGCTGGCCGCACATCCAGTTTCTTGGTTGTGTCGTGTCGCGACTCAGTTATGATATATTACCAAATGAACGGCTTAGTGCAAGAAGGTGCACTGCTGATTTTGGGGGAAAATGTTCTGTTCTGTTTCAGTTCTCGTAACGACGTTTCCCATTGGGAAAAATGCAAAATCATACTATTTTACAAACAGTTTAACTTTTAAGATCCAATGGTATCAAATATTTTCTTTATGCATATAGTGTCTAAATATACAAACTCATTAAATCTGGACAAGCATCTACCATTTTATTGCAAAAAAAAATAAAAACAAAAATAAATAAATAAATATGTTTGATACAAGTCCACTTTTTTCTGGCTAAGTTAACAAAAAAGGAATATCAGAGGCACTTAATTATTCACTTCTTAGCATGCACACATTGTTGAATCGACGTTGATTCAACATTGACCCAACGTTGATTCAACACAATTACATTAAGTCAACGTGAGTTCAATGTAGATTCAACGTTGTGTGCCCAGGGAGTTGCTTATTTTGCTAATGGAATCGAGACACAGAATTTGTTTCAGAAAAGAAGAATATATAAAGCCTTTCACAGAATCGAAAAGGGCAAACTAGTTAGCCCTTCTTGCACTCAACTTCAACTTATCACCTGCTAAATTATGTAAATATTTTCTGTGACTTCTTCAAAACCGATAACCTCAGTAAGTGCAGGTAGTTCAGAAAATAAGCAAGTCAGAGTCTGTATGTGAGGTTTATGAGACTTTCTGGGGTCGTATTTATAAAACGACTTAAGTCGTTGCTATGCTGTTGCGAAGGCTAAATTTATATAAAGGAGATTCCATCCGACTATGAAATTTGCTCTGGAGGAACAGTCTCAAAAGACTGTTCCTCCAGAGCAAGTTTCATAGTCGGAGGGAATCTTCTTTATAGAAATTTAGCCTTAGCAACAGCCTAGCAACGACTTATGTCGTTTTATGAATACGGCCCCTGCTCCTTTGGGATCTTTAGACTAAAACCAAGAATTCGATAAGATTTTATTTAATAGATTCAAATACAGGCTTAGATTTTTTTGAATGAACCTGATTTCGATACTCCCGTTTGAAAAAAAAAACAAAACAAAAAAACGGGGCATTTTGTATCATGACACTGGCGTTTGTCCGTGTCATCCTAAAACGTTTCCGTTTCTGGAAATGTCCTTATTCAGTTCACATCCAGTCAAGCTTATACTTAGTTAACAAGACAAAATAAAACAAGGAAAATCTTTAAAAGAAAAAGATAACCGGCGCTGATTAAATGGAAGTGTGTTTTGGAATCTCTAGGTGAAGAGTTGACAATAACTTTCATGAATATGACTAAAGTGAGCTATGTCAGTAGGCACCCCGCAAAAGTAATTTTGACACTGAACTGAACAGAACAGAACAGAACAGAACAGAACAAAACTTTTATTTCTCTCAGATTGAAAAGTAACAACATATGAGGAAATACATACTAATCTATGGAAAAAACGCAGCAAACAAATTTTAAAGTGCACACACAGCTTAACAGAGACTAGAATTTACTTAAAATTTCTGAAATGAACCTACTAAGCTGTCTCAGCAGTTTAATATTTGTAGTTGACATGAGTTTTTCGAATTTTAATATATTAATATGTCTTAAGTAATATCTCGGTATATATAATTTTCTTATTTCTTTAAAATAGTCACATTCCAGTAAATAATGAAATTCATCTCCGAGTATATTGAAGTTACATAATGTGCAGTATCTTTGTGGCCTTTCAATTTGTTCCCATCTTCCCTTTTCAATCGGTAATCTATTATTGGTTGTTCTAAATCTAGCAATTGGAATATAATATTTCGGCTCAATTTGTGTTATATATTTTTTAAGGTTAAATTCTGTATTAAATATTCTATAATTAATACATTTGGAGCTAATTTGGACGTCACTATACCACTTCTGTTGAAATTGCATTTGTAATCTATTTCTAACTTCATTTAACGAACCCAGTTTACATTGACAATATTATGGTTTAACCAAATATAATTTAAACCAACACCTTGTAAAATTTTCTCTACACATAAAATCCACTTACAAGAATAAATTTCATTTCTATGAAGGTATAACAAAAGCAAATATAACTTATATGAAATTTTAGAGGTTTTGCCAGTTAAAATCTTAGACCAATATTTAATCTTTCGCAGTTTTGCCTGAATTTCAAGTGGAAATCTCCCAAACTCACCATAAATCATAACGTGGGGCGTACTATTTTTCATTTTCAAAAAACTTCTCATAAAATTTAAATGTATTTTCTCAAGTAGCTGAAGATTCTCGAATCCACTTATTTCACTTCCATACAATAGAATTGGGACAATAGTTTGATCAAAGAGTGTTAATTGGCAGTCAACTGGCAAATGCAAATTAACAATTCTTTTACGTAATAGATACATGGCTTTACATGCAACAGTTGACAAATTTTTAATATGCTGTACAAATCTGCCATTTTTAGTGAAAAGAACTCCAAGGTACTTAAACTCTTTAACAATTTCAACTTCTTCACCAGCTATAGAAAAAGATACAGTTTGTCTTCGGCTATAATCGCCAAAGATGATAATTTTAGTTTTTTCAATGTTTATTTTTAATTTCCATTTTTTTACAAAAGTCATTAAATATGTCCAACATTTCTTGAAAATCTTTAAAATTATCGCTCATTACAATCGTATCATCTGCATATATAGTAATACAAACAGTTTGATAAATATCAAGACATTTTCATCATGCATATCAATATCAATACCTGTACAACCATTTAGTCTCATAAAATTTTCTAGATCATTCAAATAGATAGCAAATAAAAGGGGAGAAAGATTTTCCCCCTGTCTGACCCCTTTTTCACAACTAAAAGCTCCAGAAGAACTGCCATTAAAACTGACACATGACTTGATTTCGTTATACATGTTTTTAATAACATTAAGTATCTTTCCTCTGACACCATGTTTCAGCAACTTTTGCCAGAGTCCAGCTCTCCAAACATTATCAAACGCTTTAGCAAAATCTATAAAACAGCAATATAATTTACTTTTTTTACTTTTGAAATATTGTATTAGACTGTATAGGACCATAATATTATCGATTGTTGAATATTCCTTTCGGAAACCGCTTTGTGTTTCATTTAAAATTTCATTGTCATCTAAGTACTTACTTAATCTAGTATTTAAAATGGCCGTAAAAACCTTACCAATACAGCAAAGCAGAGTTATAGGCCGATAATTTGCTGGGTCGAGTTTGTTGCCTTTATTTTTGTAAATTGGAATAATAGTACCTTTGACCCAGTCACTCGGAACAATTCCAGTTTCTAATATAATGTTAAATAATTTTACATAAACTGGCATTAATAAATGTTTAGTTGAAATAATGCATTCATTAACTATTTCGTCTGTGCCTCCAGACTTGTTCAATTTCAAAGATTTAATAGCACAAAGTACTGGGTAGCGACAATGACCTATCTCAAGATTTAGCTGTCCAATTTTGAATTCCAAAATGGACCGCAAAGTTTTTGTGTGTATTAAACTGAATGTAGAAATTGAAAGTAGATCTACACTGAAAAAGAAAGAAAGAAAGTTTTGGATATCTGTGTCTGTTTTCGACAAAAAATCCATTGTGAATTTACAAACAATAGAAACAGTTTGAATTAACATCTGACAGTGTGCTACATGTAGTAGTCACGCAGTGCAGTACAACGGGAAAACGAAGATTAAATATTCATGGACTTTTGATGTCTGTTGGTCTTTTGAGGGGCTCGATTTGAAATACGTCGGACTAGCTCGGCAAGCCTCGTCCCTTCTACGCCGTTTCTGGTCTCGCCTGATAAACTTGATATCAAAAGACACTAACATAGTATTTATTCTCTAGAACTCCATCAGTTTATCTTTTAGAAAACTGAATTATTTGAGCCGCAACACGACACAATCAACAAAGTGCAATGTGCGCCCAGCGAAGACTCAGACCAACCTGGGCATCCGCCCAGTCTGATCAGAGTCTTCACCGTCCGCATGGAGGTAGCTTCTACCCTATGCTACCCTTCAAATGCTTAGTGAAGAGTCTGATTAGACTGGGCGGATGCCCAGGCTGATTTGAGTCTGTGCTAGGCGCACAACCACTTTGTTGGTTTTCTCGTATCGTGGCTCAATATATGAGTCGAAAAGCATTGCTTTAATTGGCTATCTATTTGCAGAAGCTTTATTTATTTATTTATTTATTTATTTATTTATTTATCATTTCTATTTTTATTTCTTTCCATGTACGAGAAGGACAGCGCCTTTTCAAGGCCCTGGACTAGATTGTTTACGCACGTACATGTATGCACAGCGACCGGAAGAATGTATTTTATCCTCAAATATGACGTACCTTGCGGACGCATTTTATCCTCAAATAGGGCATTTTAACTGGGCGCACGCATTTTATTGTCAAAACATACATGTAGCCTATAAACCGGGCGCACGCATGTTGTCCTAAAGATATGACGTTAAAACCGGGCACACTCATTTATCCTCAAATACAGCGTATAAACCAGACGCATGCATCTTGAATGTACAATGTAGGACATTTCGGCCACGGACGTTTCGGCCTAGGACAGGTCGGCCTAGAACAGATCGGTCAAGGACATTTTGGCCATGGACGTTTCGGCCAAATCTGAACAAATATGGAAATGAAAATATGGTATTGCAAACCATTTAATTAAGAAATGAACTTCATTTTTCTGGTGTTTAGCGAAGTATAAAGTACATTGGGTCGCGCTCAAAGTAAGTGAACCCCGAAGGGGTTCATGTAATCTTTGCTTGTGATCCAATGTAGTTTATACTTCGTTGGATAAACACCAGAAAAATTAAGTTCGCTGCCTATAGTTACATTCTTTTCTAGCTATTAACTGACAAAAAATTTGCATTAGGGGCTACAGTTGAAGCAGAAAAAAAACATTTGTACGGAGTTTTTCTACTAGCAGCGGAACAGCGTCAACGACGTCATAACGTCGCATACGTCCAATCAGATTGGAGAGAACCATTGTTTATTTTGACGTCACTTTATCTCTGTAGCGTCGCGTGAACCGATGTTGTTATTGAAGTATAAACTACATTATGTTCTAATGGTTTGTCATAGAGTTTTTCAATAAATGCACTGAGAATGTCAATATAATATGACATAGATGGTTTCCTGCACATATGAAACAAAAACTGTGTGGCTGGGTTCAAAATAGCTCCAATCACATCTCTAAATGGGTGCACCACAGATTCATCAGCCATATGTTTGCATAGGGATATTATAGGCATCACGTGAATAATAAAGGCCACACTGGCCCATGGATGAAAATGGCAAATGTGCCAGATTATGCTCAGTGTGACTTTAAGAGTGTTTAAGGGCTACATGTACAAACTTAACAAAACACTTAACCAAATAACATATAAGGCCCTATACTAGTTCAAGTAGCTGAAATAATTGTTCACCGCGTTTTTCGCCTTGAAATCCTCAGAATGATCTCAAAGATGCTGAAGGTCCGTAAAACATCAAGACAACAACAACAAATCATTGGAGATCATTAAGATTGGCTTTAATTACTCATATGACTACTTCATTTGATTATGATTAGTATTTTTTGGATAAAGGCCGAAATGTCCATCCTTGACAATTTCTGTAGCCGAAATGTCCGTGGCCGAACTGTCCTAGGCTGAAACGTTCTAAGCCGAAATGTCCGTGGCCGAAATATCCGAGCACCATGCATCTTATCCTTAAATATGGCGTTTGCCAAAGTTCTAGTGCACTGATGTTGTTTTTCATTTTTCTCATATCTTGTGCCCTCAGTAATGCCTTATCAGTTAGTCACGATCTTAGTCGAAAAACAAGAAAATGCCCTTAGGGCGATCTGGGACCGGGAGGACTTAGATAATTCTGCATATTGCCGCAGTCTAATATTGGTATCAAGATATGATCCTTTGAAATCTGAATAGCGAACAGTGAAGACTCTATTCAGCCTGCGCATGCGCAGGCTGATCTGAGTATTTACTGTTTGCGATTGCTAGAAGGTACCTTTTACCCGTGGTACGGCTCATTTACTTTAAAGATTACAATACCTCCAATTTCACCAGATACGGTGGTAACTTCCACAGAACAAAATGGCCCCCATGTTTATTATTGGTATGTGAAGCTTTTTTCTGTATATTTGAATTCTGGGACTATTGTCTAAAAATTCTAGAATGTTACATAGGAGCGACCGCAGTATAGCGGATAAGGTGAAAGACCACCAATCCAAGGGTTGCAGGTTCGATCCTTCGAGTCTCCGATCTTTCGGATGAGACCTTCAACTGAGGTCCTGTCTCCGTATGCCCTATGTGTTTTGTGGGACGTTATACCCTAGCACACTCACTCTAGGATGTTATCCATGAAAGAGAAAAAGACAAACAAATCAAACGACAATTTCACATCTGAAAACTTTCTAAAGTGCTATGATATTAAATTGTGAAGTCAAGTATTACAGGGAAAGCAGTGGAGATTCAGATGAGGTGGTTCATTGTTAGCTGCTTATCTTGAGCTACGCTGTTTGCAAATTCTACTACTATAATTTAAGCGTTTTGAGACTTAGTTTTTTTATTCTTCATGAAACCTAAGTTATGGAACTCACCAGAAAAGCGTCGACGGTTCGAATTTTGAAGAAAAGTCAACCGATGTTTTTTTTTCAAAATTGTCAATATATATATGGGTATCACTAAAGTTTCCATCACAGGGTACATACATGTATAAACCAGTCTGCCAATTTTTGCTCCCTGCAGAGACTGCCCGTCATACTGGCTTCCGTCGATACTGTCCGCGATCTCTTGCTTCCTACTGAGACTTCTTTACATGACAAATGGCTCTCTGCAGAGACTGTCCGCGTGATTATGCATCCTGCCGAGGCTCTCGACAGGAAGCAGAGTCACGCGGACAGTCTCGACAGGAAGCCATTTTTCGAGGACGGCAGTCCCTGCAGAAACAAGAGATCGCGGACAGTCTCGGCGGAAGCCAAATATGACGGACAGTCTCTGCAGGAAGCGAAAATTGGCAGCCTTGTTTAAACCCTGTGCCCATTGACATTTTAATAATTTCGATTGAAGTTTAAATTATTTCCATGGAAAAATCAGACTCAAACAAAATCAGACTCTCCAAATAACAATCACAGCGGGCACATGACGTCGAAATGATGTCGGGCTGACGTCGATGCGACGTCATCATGTCGCACCGACGTCAGTGCGCCTGCTGGGATAAGCTTCGGCTTATGTGAAAGTAAAGCATATTTGTTCAAACATGTTGCTTTGAGGTAAAAAGAAATTGTGGAGTTTTCAGAAAATTCCTGAAAGTGGCCTTACTGAGGCCAGGAATTTAATCGTTATAAAATTGTTCAGTGAGAGTAGAGTCGAATCGGACAGTTCTAGTCCACTTGAATGTGCTACCGATATCTCTGAACAAACCTACACCTGGTCAACTAAGTTTCCAAAAATGTTACGAAACGAAAAAGAGCTGTTATGAAACGCAAATGAGTCGTTGTTACCAAACGACCTGATGGATGTTACGAAACGGTAAAAGAGCTGTTACGAAACGAAAAAGAGTCATTGTTACCAAACGACCTGTTCATCAGGTCGTTTGGTAACACTGACTCTTTTTCGTTTCTTAACAGCCCTTGCATATACATAATTAACCAGAGATGATACTGGTGAACATCACCTCTCAAAAAAGACTTTATTGACTGGAGACCAGTTGCGGCTTACTACTGGCGGCTATTTTTGTTTTACACGAGCAGTTTCGTAATTTCCGTAATAGATTTTGGACATTTGTAAAGAAACCAGAAGAACTCCTACAAAAATGATTGTCACAAATTGCATCCTGTCATGACGTCAAACGATAAACAACTTAAAGATTTACATCCATAATATTTCTATTAAATTTTAAATTTCTCACAAAACATTATATTCTGGACATGATAATGATTGCTATTAAAAGTACATTTATCTGCCAAATTTATGATGTGTGATGGTCACTGAAAATAGGAGAATTTAAGGAAATACGCAAAAAGAGCGGCAATAGCGGGTCACCATTCCCGCCAAAACTGATGACTTGATACGCCCAGCAATCATAGTTAATCAGGTTAAAGTTATATCATGAATAATTTTAAGTCCTTTCTTTACTCAACTTTAGACAGTTATTGGCTGAAAACAACTCACTTGCAAAGATAAGAGGTTATTGCTATTGTTAAGTTATTTACTCCACCAATCATAAAATTCAACACATGCTTGCAGAAACGCCTGTGGGAGTCAATCAATTTATGACGACAAAATATTCGTGAATATTCAAGAACGGTACGCATTGATATATCGTCTCTGCCTCCGTAACTAAGATGTTTTAGCTGAAGATTTTTTTAACACATCTTAATTATGTTGCATACAACTAACCAGCTTCATAATTTTGTGATTATTTCGTAATGAAATACGAGGGAGTATACCTTTAATAAAGTCGTAATTTTGGAATGTTTACGGTATGCTAAAGTCAGGTAAATTCGGACAGCGGGTAAATTCGGACAGTGACATTGTTTCCTTTATATGTCAGTTGTTTGTAACTGAAACAAAATTAACTGGGCAAACAGTGAAAATCCTGATGAGACGGCTCATTATCATTATGAGCCGTCTCATCTGGATTTTCACTGTTTGCAGTGGTATGTCCGAATTTACCTGCTGTCCGAATTTACCTGACTCGACCCTGTGTTTGTTCTGTTTCAGGCCTGTTTGCTGTTCTAGCAGAGATCACAGTAGCTGAAGATTGTCGCTCTTTGTTGGGTATCTATTTTTCCTTTTTTTTTTTTTTTTGTTGTTATTCATTTATTTCATTTTATTTTCTTTCTTCTTTTTTGGCACTGCTAAAACAACTATAGGACTGTTTGTTACTGGGCAGCTTAACGATTAAAAAAATAAAATAAAATAAAACATAGTGGATTGTGCGCCGAGCGAAGACTCAGATAAGCCTGGGCATCCGCCCAGTCTGAGCTGAGTCTTTGCTGTCCGCATGGAATTTTGTATTTATTTTTTTTTTCTTGACTATTGATTTTAAATAAATTAAATGCGGAATTAAAGCCAGGTTCTTTCAATATCAGTGCAGTCATTTCACACATTTTACACATTACTACGGTACTATCCCGTACATTCCCGTAGATGTTTCTTTGGAAGACATTGCTTCGAGGCCCTTTACCGTAAAAAGTACGATTGTTGTTGGCAAGTTTGATTTTAATTTGAACAACACTGAAAAAAAAAACGAGCAAAGATGTATATGTCCAAAAAAACACATTTCAACGTTTTGTAACGCTAAGCGATTTTGGTGAACACGAAAATACTGCTTTTATGGTCATCAAACTGAAGCATGATTTTTTCTCGAAAATGTGAATTTTTGGGCATTTATTGTGCAGCGCTTAGTCAAGTCAATTTAAATTTGGTGTTTTTACAATGCTGAAGCCTTGGTGTTGATGAAAGAAGGCATTTATTTTGGCGAGGAGTGTATATATAATTATGCATCATTGATGAAAGGGTAATAGACAAACTGGATGCAGTGGAACACCGTTTACGGTTAAAATTAATTTCTGCCTCCAGCGGAATTCGAAACCCGGATCGCTAGCTTAGCAGGCCAGAGCTTTAGCGACTGATACACCGGGGCTCCTCTCTACCTTAAAAAAAAAAAAAAAAAAAAAAAAAAAAAATAACAGACCATGGTATTGTCATATATGCTAAACCCATTTAGGCCTACTGTTTTATAATTTAAGGGACATTGGCAAACAGAGCAGATCCAGATCAGGCCATGAGGTTATAAAAGTTGAGTACATTCTCAAACTCAAAATAAAGCGCACTGATTGGCTGCTTCCGAGCACATGCTCGGAAGCAGCCAATCATTGTGCTTTATATTGTGTTTGAGATTATACTCAAGTTTTATAACTTGGACCCTGATGCCGCATAACACATTCCACATAACGCGGCATCTGATCAGGGCCTACACTTTTTTGACCAAGAAACATGGGTAGTTCTCTATAATAGAAAATGAGCATAACAAAGATAAGCCAAACCAGAGAACCCTAGAAATGACAAATATCTACACCTGCCACTGACTCCCCATAGGTAAATCATATAGAGCAACTGCACTGGCTTCATACACCGATGAACGACAGTTGATCATGTGACGTTGTCGTCACTGAGCGACGTCTAAGGTAAACAAACGTCTTGATTGGTCCACGTAATGTTCGATTGACGCCACGTTATGGCGACGGCTGTTAAAAGCAATGGCCGAATACGTCTTTTCTGTCTTTTCTTCGACGCATATTTTGCATATTCTACATTAAATTACCACCAAAACAGCACAGGAAGGGTATAAAAATAAAGGGTAAATATAAGGATAAAAATTTGGTTTAACAGCGTTCATCGTGTGGAGAAGCCAGTGGTCGTCGCTAAAATTCTACAAGAAGCGCTTTGCGCTTCATGGAATTTTAGCTCCGCCCACTTGCTTCATCACACGATGAACGCTGAAAAATCTAATTTCAATTCTTAAATGGAGTCATCCATAATAAAAGGACAAAAGAGTCCACTATGAGTAATTGGGTTAATCTGTCCCAGTTGTCAGTCAACTTTATTGTTTTGTCCTTCTTTTAATCTAGGTTCGAGTGGGAGAAAGCGAGTACTATTTGACGATATCGCAAATGTTTTCAATAATCTGCCGAATGAAGTGAAAGCCATATTGCCAGGTATGCCGCATTTTTTTTTTCGGTGCATGGGTACACCTTTATGAATTTTTGTCATGTTTTTTTAAAGGGAGACCATAATTATGACTTCCTGTTTGTTTTCTTTGATAACGAATTTTCCCATAGATAGGTCTACTATCAAAGGAAAGAATTTGCTCATAGGAGCAAATTCTTTTCTTTAAAAGTTGACTCCTATTTAAAAAGGAGAAAAAAATAAAAATGAAGGAATTGCTTCCCCTGTAAGCAAGGTTGGCAAAAAGGCGGGAAATACTCATATTTCTCTGGACGGCGGGGAAAAAACTGGTAATTTCCGAGAAAAAATGGTATTTTCCCAGGAATTTCTAGGAAATTGGTTACTCCTGACTAGGAATTTCAAAACACTTTTTTAACTCATAGAACTATATATGGAAAGCATAACAATATTTCATTATGTGAACAGCCCTTTAAAAGGTTCTCATTTTTATATAGGCCTTAACGATGAAATATTGTTTATATATGTACAGGTGCTATAAAGTTGTTTAATACATGGACCGTTCAAAAGGATTCTGTAAGTACAACTGTCTCCGTCTATATATGAGCCGCGACACGAGAAAACCAACAATGTGGTGGTGCGCCCAGCGCAGACTCAGATCAGCCTAAGCATCCGTCCAGTCTGATCAGAGTCTTCGCTGTCCGCATGCAGGTAGCTTAGACCCGCATGGAGGTAGCTTAGACCCTAAGCTACCCTTTAAGCGCTTTGTGAAGAGTCTGATCAGACTGGGTGGATGCCCAGGCTGATCTGAGTCTGCGCTAGGCGCAAAACCACATTGTTGGTTTTCTCACGTCGCGGCTCAATTATCAGTTACACAGGAATACATGTATTCACAGGCCGGGCCGCGTAGCGCAATCGGTAGGGCACCTGACTCATAAGTTAGAGGTCCTGGGTTCGATACCCGGTCTGACCACCTACTTCCGTTTCTCCTTCCGCTGATTCAAGAAGGGCAGTTGTCAGTTACTGGCGGAAGTATGTGCACTTAGTACTGGACAACCGCTTAGGAGGTCTAAGCCTGCCCATGAGTAGTGTAGTTAGGTTAACTGACCGTCCCGACATGACCATAGCTGTTTACCGTGGACGTAAAGCAATAAAATCAATCAATTAAAAACATGTATTCACCAGCGCATGTAGATGTAGTCACTTTCACGGTCACGTACCTGTTGGGATATAACTCCAGCCCAGACGTGCGTGTCACGGAAAGCATTGTAGGGAAGAACCTGGATTTTGATATACGATCAACAAGTTTTTTGTTGTTTTTCTTAAAGTTGCAAGGTCTGCAAATCTGACCCCCTTCAATCCATTAAAATAACTTCACATTCTACCAAGAACATAAATTTCAGCGTGCCAGCCAACTCTTAGTAACTATTTTTCGCGAGCATGTATTAAAAATGATGTTCAAATATTGTTTATTTGTAAAAAAATTTCAAAAAGCTATAACTTGTAATTAGCAAAGTATTCCTATTTTGAACCCCTAACTTTGCTTGAAAGGATATCAACTGAGTGGTCTGGTTCTAAAAATGGATACTGAGATGAGTAGCACCACCCAAACAGGCTAAAACAAGGGTCACAAAGGATTTAATGTGCATAACAGGACTTATCAGAAAAGATTATAACCACTGCAGGGAATTATTGTCTGGAAGCCAATAAATATAAAATCTGGAAAGAATGCTCCTAAATGGGCAATTTCTGCCAATATTGATTTGTTTTTCTATTTTTTTTCGATGAAAGCATGCTCAAATACTGTTTTCCTCAAAAAATGGTTCAGGGGCAAAAATACATTAAACTTGCAGAACTTGCATCTTTAAACAATGATAGTGATTCGAAAGATACTAATACAGCAAACCCAGCGGGCACATGACGTCTGAATGACGTCCTCCTGACGTCTATGCGACGTCATCACGTCGCATAGACGTCAGGAGGACGTCATTCAGACGTCATGTGCCTTCTGAATGACGTCCTCCTGACGTCTATGCGACGTCATCACGTCGCATAGACGTAAGGAGGACGTCATTCAGACGTCATGTGCCTGCTTGGTAGGCTGAGCGGGGTCTTAGTTATTTGATAGGGCAATATTTATACTTACTTACTTTTGTCAATTTTCAGGTCACGAAGAAGTCAGTAGCCGCTGTCGCTTCGGTAAGTCTAAATGTTTCTCTACTTCAATTGCCGCTATGAGTTTGTCATCTTAATTTGTACCTTCTTGTGTACAAGCCCGTACGAAAAATGATGTCGGAGGATGTGAATGCATCCCCTAATTGGGCAAATTATTTTAGAACCAGGCAGTTTTCTGCCAGAAACTGAGTTTACACCCCCCGCCTTAAGTTGGTCTCAGATTTGTTTTTCTGTCGCAACTCGTTTTTTAAATTTCCTAAAATTCGCACTCACCTTTTTAAAAGTCTGCGTACGGACCTGGGTGTATAAACGATTTTCTTTTCAACAAGGATCGTATTTAGCAGTAAAGCAGTTTTTAACATATTGCTTTAATGGTGTTCAATTCAAACTTTTGCCACATAAAACCGTTTGACAATTTTGAGCTTACTAGTACATATAGGCCTGCTTCTGTGAAAATTAGTGCTAGCGTCAATAAAATCCAAATGTTAACCCCTCGGGCATATAACGTCAAATTGAGGTGAGAATGACGTCGATGCGACGTCGTTACGTCGCATTGACTGTACAGTCAATTTAACGTCATATGCCTGCTGGGATATACTTGCTGCTTACTTTCTTCAAATGAATCTGTTAGGAACACCGTCTTCATCAACCGATGAAGAATAGTTGCCCGCGTGTCTTGACGTCAGACTGATATCGGGATTACCATGCGTTTTTATTGGACATTATAACATTCGATGACGTCCAGCTATGGTTAGCTCCATTCGCCGTAAAGATAAAACATGGCCCTTAAAATTGTCTACATACTAATAACTATCTTTATCTTCTGTTCTGTTTTAATTCTCGTAACGACGTTCCCCACATGGCTCAGCGGCCCAGTTGTAATATGAAGCGGAAACGATTTATAATTGAGCAGCGACACGATAAAACTAACAAAGTTGCATGTGCACGCAGCGAAGACTCAGATCCACCTGGGTATCCGCCTAGTGTGATCAGAGTCTTTGCTGTCCGCATGAAGCAAGCTTAGATCCATAGCTACCCTTTAAGCGCAAAGCAGAGACTATGAACAGACGTGGCGGGTGCCCAGGCTAATCTGAGTCTTCGCTGGGCGCACATGTTTTGTCGTGTCGCGGCACAAATATAGGAATTGAAATTTCACTTCGACCTTCACGAAGAATTCTAGCTCCTCCTACAAGTTTCATCACGTCGAGGGAAATAAGAAGTGACAAAAACTCAGTGTTGCCCTTTGCAAAAATGGCAGAAAAAAAAAAGAATGTTGCTGTATACTTGTACCCATTATACAATTTTTCTTATAGATCTGACAAGGCTTTCGCAGTCACAAACACGTAAGTATATCGACACTCCTTTCTTCTTTCTCCTTTTCTTTTATTTTTCTCCCTTCTGTCATTCTGAAGCTAAGCAGAATCATATTGTTGCCGAAAATATTGGGGCGGCGGTTGCCTCCCCTGCCGCCCCTGTTTCGACAGCCATGCCTTTGATATATACTGAATAGATGAAGTCTTTTAATTTCTGAGTCAATCTTTGTATGCCATGTATATGTCATAAATTAATTCATGCTACACATTTCTTAAAGTCAGGAATCTGAAATACATGACTCAAAACCGAAAATTTCATTGCAAATAAAAAGCTTGAATCAGTACAATGTACAAATTTCGTATAGGTGTGCGCTAGTCAGTAGCTATCTAAATTAATTTAAAAAAGACGTCCAGAATCATACGGCATAAAAATGAATGAACATAAGATATTTACTATTTTAAGGTGAATACCAAACAGATTTCATCGAATATGAGGAAAATATCGGCAATTTCACGAGTGCGTAGCACTCCAGCATTACAAACAGTATTTAGTCCAGCAGGGTTATCTGCCCCTGACAGGGGATATGAACATGTATAAAATCATGAAAAAAATCTATATAAAATCAGAGTATCTGACCCTAACACAAGACTATATACATTATCAAATCATGAAGAAAAAAAATGGATAAAACCAGAACTGTAAGGATTTTCATGTTTTAAAATGTAACAATGGTTAAAGCAATAATAGCTTCCACTGACGGGGTATTACGCAGTCGTTTACGATGCTTTTATTATTATCATTATCATTATTATATTATTATTATTATTATTATTGTTGTTATTATTATTATAGTCACGGAGTTCTATACAAGTTTGAAATAAAAAAAACTATAAAAGGTTTGCAGTGGCGGGGTATTGCGCAGTCGTTTACGATGCTTTTATTATTATTATTATTATTATTATTATTATTATTATTATTATCATTATTGTTATTTTTATTATTATTATCATTATTATTATTATTATTATTATTATGATTATTATTATTATTCATTATTATTATCATAGTAATAATAATATTTATAACAATTAGTATAGATATTAGTATTTTGCTGTTACACTACTACTACTACTACTCCTAATAAAGATAATACAGATAATAGAATTATAGAAATGATTAAAATAAACCATAATTATTATAATGATAATCAGTACGTCAATAATAATTGAGTCGCGACACGAGAAAAGCAATAAAGTGGTTGTGCACCCAGACAGACTCAGATCAGCCTGGATATCCGCCGTGTCTGATCAGACTCTTCGTTAAGCGCTTAAAGGGTAGCCAAGGGTCTAAGCTACCTCCATGCGGACAGCGAAGACTCTGGTCAGATTCGGCGAATGCCCAGGCTGATCTGAATCTGCGCTGGGCGCACAACCACATTGTTGGTTTTCTCGTGTCGTGGCACAATTATTTTTTACTTTTATATCATTTCATTTCATTACTTTCATTATTATTACCTTTATTACAATGGTTTTAATTTTCATCATTTCTATTATTATGATAATTATCATTACGATTTAACCCATTCCATTCGGGATACCCTTTTAGGGGTATCTGGGCAAACAGTTTGGATCCAGATCAGGCCCCACAGACGTGGGGCCTGATCTGAGATCCAAAGTGTTTGCTGCCTAGACATCATTTCTATAAGAGTTAGTTAGACCAATATTGTCAAAATTTTCTTGAATTTTGATGCAGACGACAATTTCAGAAGACGACAAAAATACCCAGCATGCAATGGGTTAATAGTATCATTTTAATGATTACACATCTTTTATCTCAGAAACTCTAAAGTCCCTGTATACCCAGGGATATTCTATATGTGTTGGCTGTAGTCAGAAAAGCAGCGACCACGGACGATGTCACTCTATTGAAGTCTGCCGCAAAGGAACGGTGAGATATTTCCACTATCTTTCATTCTTTATTTTTCTTTCTTTTTCTGTCTTTCTTCACTCATCCCCTCTTTCTACATTTGCCCCCAGTCTTTTTATTTTTCTTTCTTTCTTTCTTTCATTCTTTCATTTTTTCTTCACTCCTCCCTTCTTTCTACATTTGCCTAAAGTCTTTTTCTTTCTTTCTTTCCTTCTTTCTTTCTTTCTTTCTTTCTTTCTTTCCTCGCTTCTCCCCTCATTCTTCATTCCCTATTGCCTTAGGTTTCTTTGTTTGACTGTTTTTTCTTTCTAACTTTCTTTCTTTCTGTTCTCACATTTCATGTTTTCTTGAGTTTTCTTGCTTACTGACATTACTTTCTGTCTTTCTTTCTTTCTTTCTTTCTTTCTTTATTTATTTATTTCTTAATTCCCTCGGAAAGGGAGGAAAGAAAAAAAAACATGATTCCTCGTGAATCGTACGTGAATCCATTTTACCATCAAGCTTATCAGGTTCTGTATATTTCCCAGGGTCAAATCAGCTGTTGATGTGTACATTTTGATCCCCAAGGCGCCAAAAAGCAGACGATATAAATTCATCTGCATAAGTTAAGAAAATGATTCGTCCAAGCCGAAATATAATTCAAATTAACAGACCAGAGGACAGTCAGCGTAGATCCACATTCAGCCCCCATCTTAATCTATATTGTGCGTAAATTCAATTCAAATTAGTTCTTTAATCACTCTAGATTAAGGAAGTTAACAACCAAAAAAATCAACTTTTTGGCTTGCCGCTTCGGCGGCGAGCCATATATTCAGACAGGTTATGACTTCCTGTCATGCGCACTCCAGCGGAAGACGCTGATTTGTTCCCAGCTTCGAGAATGGTTCATAATTGCAAGTGGAGAACCAATATATGGAGAGCGTCTACGGGGCGCAACTTCGTTTGACTGTTTCTTTTACCTAAGGTTGCCATTCACAGTTTCGCACTTTTGGCCGGGGACAAAAATGCTAATATTTGGGGGTAGGCTTGTATCTTGGGCTATAAATTCTTTTTGGCTCCTTATATGCAGGAAACTTTTCCTCCCTTTGAGTGAGCATGTGTCAGGAAAGTAAAAACTGAATTTATTTTCAACTCGAAAACCATCCAATCACTGCGCGGCATGGATGCGAAACTATGGCTGCACTGATAAAGCGGGAAATATAAATTGTCAAAATGTTGGTGCTCATTTTCAATTAAGAATAGCAGAAAATCTAAACGGCTGGCAGGTATTCAGTTGCAGTTGACAGTGATCATCTGTAAGCCCTCTAGGTAAATCTGTAAGCTTTAGGTTTCAACAATGGTCCTGCTCTTGAGTAGAGCATGGGTAATAATGCCATTTTTGAAGAAATTTTCTGGCCCCAAAAAGTGGGTGGGGTGTCATTTTCTCTGCAACAATATTCATATAAGGACCTTATAGGGGTTATAAATGGCTATAAAGTGTATTTAGGCATATGTACAGCTCATTCAAAGAGAAGAAAGAATGATTTATGCATTCAATCAGGCTGGAATGTCACTTTGTTTGGCTGACCCCCTGTGGAGTCACCAAGCTATCCAAACAACTGTGGAGTGCAACCATAAAGGGCCATCATGGATTTTCAGTTTTCATTTGAGGCAGTTAGAAAACATGTTTTGGATTCCTCAACATTGACCGACTAAAGAAACAAAATGGTTCAGGGCATTGCGCGTTTCAGTGTCGCACAGTTGTGAATGCGCTACAGCTACGGTCCATTTCTTGAAAGCGACGCTTTTTCAGACTTCGAAAAAGGGTACAGTTTAAAATCAGCAATAATTTTGCCAGATTGCATCTCAGCACCCTTTCTTTCATTCTCTTTGCTCAGAAACATGCTAAATTATAAATCTGAACCAAATTCTGCCTGGATTGAATAGAAAATCTATGCTTTAAGGTTGCCATTCACAGTTTCGCACTTTTGGCCGGGGACAAAAATGCTTCTATTTGGGGGTAGGCTTGTATCTTGGGCTATAAATTCTTTTTGGCTCCTTATATGCAGGAAACTTTTCCTCCCTTTGAGTGAGCATGTGTCAGGAAAGTAAAAACTGAATTTATTTTCAACTCGAAAACCATCCAATCACTGCGCAGCATGGATGCGAAACTATGGCTGCACTGATAAAGCGGGAAATATAAATTGTCAAAATGATGGTGCTCATTTTCAATTAAGAATAGCAGAAAATCTAAACGGCTGGCAGGTATTCAGTTGCAGTTGACAGTGATCATCTGTAAGCCCTCTAGGTAAATCTATAAGCTTTAGGTTTCAACAATGGTCCTGCTCTTGAGTAGAGCATGGGTAATAATGCCATTTTTGAAGAAATTTTCTGGCCCCAAAAAGTGGGTGGGGTGTCATTTTCTCTGCAACAATATTCATATAAGGACCTTATAGGGGTTATAAATGGCTATAAAGTGTATTTAGGCATATGTACAGCTCATTCAAAGAGAAGAAAGAATGATTTATGCATTCAATCAGGCTGGAATGTCACTTTGTTTGGCTGACCCCCTGTGGAGTCACCAAGCTATCCAAACAACTGTGGAGTGCAACCATAAAGGGCCATCATGGATTTTCAGTTTTCATTTGAGGCAGTTAGAAAACATGTTTTGGATTCCTCAACATTGACCGACTAAAGAAACAAAATGGTTCAGGGCATTGCGCGCTTCAGTGTCGCACAGTTGTGAATGCGCTACAGCTACGGTCCATTTCTTGAAAGCGACGCTTTTTCAGACTTCGAAAAAGGGTACAGTTTAAAATCAGCAATAATTTTGCCAGATTGCATCTCAGCACCCTTTCTTTCATTCTCTTTGCTCAGAAACATGCTAAATTATAAATCTGAACCAAATTCTACCTGGATTGAATAGAAAATCTATGCTTTAAGGTTGCCATTCACAGTTTCGCACTTTTGGCCGGGGACAAAAATGCTTCTATTTGGGGGTAGGCTTGTATCTTGGGCTATAAATTCTTTTTGGCTCCTTATATGCAGGAAACTTTTCCTCCCTTTGAGTGAGCATGTGTCAGGAAAGTAAAAACTGAATTTATTTTCAACTCGAAAACCATCCAATCACTGCGCAGCATGGATGCGAAACTATGGCTGCACTGATAAAGCGGGAAATATAAATTGTCAAAATGATGGTGCTCATTTTCAATTAAGAATAGCAGAAAATCTAAACGGCTGGCAGGTATTCAGTTGCAGTTGACAGTGATCATCTGTAAGCCCTCTAGGTAAATCTATAAGCTTTAGGTTTCAACAATGGTCCTGCTCTTGAGTAGAGCATGGGTAATAATGCCATTTTTGAAGAAATTTTCTGGCCCCAAAAAGTGGGTGGGGTGTCATTTTCTCTGCAACAATATTCATATAAGGACCTTATAGGGGTTATAAATGGCTATAAAGTGTATTTAGGCATATGTACAGCTCATTCAAAGAGAAGAAAGAATGATTTATGCATTCAATCAGGCTGGAATGTCACTTTGTTTGGCTGACCCCCTGTGGAGTCACCAAGCTATCCAAAAAACTGTGGAGTGCAACCATAAAGGGCCATCATGGATTTTCAGTTTTCATTTGAGGCAGTTAGAAAACATGTTTTGGATTCCTCAACATTGACCGACTAAAGAAACAAAATGGTTCAGGGCATTGCGCGTTTCAGTGTCGCACAGTTGTGAATGCGCTACAGCTACGGTCCATTTCTTGAAAGCGACGCTTTTTCAGACTTCGAAAAAGGGTACAGTTTAAAATCAGCAATAATTTTGCCAGATTGCATCTCAGCACCCTTTCTTTCATTCTCTTTGCTCAGAAACATGCTAAATTATAAATCTGAACCAAATTCTGCCTGGATTGAATAGAAAATCTATGCTTTAAGGTTGCCATTCACAGTTTCGCACTTTTGGCCGGGGACAAAAATGCTAATATTTGGGGGTAGGCTTGTATCTTGGGCTATAAATTCTTTTTGGCTCCTTATATGCAGGAAACTTTTCCTCCCTTTGAGTGAGAATGTGTCAGGAAAGTAAAAACTGAATTTATTTTCAACTCGAAAACCATCCAATCACTGCGCGGCATGGATGCGAAACTATGGCTGCACTGATAAAGCGGGAAATATAAATTGTCAAAATGATGGTGCTCATTTTCAATTAAGAATAGCAGAAAATCTAAACGGCTGGCAGGTATTCAGTTGCAGTTGACAGTGATCATCTGTAAGCCCTCTAGGTAAATCTATAAGCTTTAGGTTTCAACAATGGTCCTGCTCTTGAGTAGAGCATGGGTAATAATGCCATTTTTGAAGAAATTTTCTGGCCCCAAAAAGTGGGTGGGGTGTCATTTTCTCTGCAACAATATTCATATAAGGACCTTATAGGGGTTATAAATGGCTATAAAGTGTATTTAGGCATATGTACAGCTCATTCAAAGAGAAGAAAGAATGATTTATGCATTCAATCAGGCTGGAATGTCACTTTGTTTGGCTGACCCCCTGTGGAGTCACCAAGCTATCCAAACAACTGTGGAGTGCAACCTAAGCACCGAAACATAACGACACGCCACAATCTGGCACACTAAATAATCGAACATGTCTAGCATCTTTTGCCTTACTGAAAACACGAGTTATTATTATTTTTTTATTTATTTATCCGGTGTGTTTGAATATTTCTTGATTGTCCACTGTCAAATAAGGTCAAATAACGACATGCGCAATTCGCGGGCATTATGTAAAATATGGACTGGACTTGGACTCTGGACTTTGGACTCTGGACTTCGGGCTGTGTAAAACCTGGATTTCAGACTTTATAAAACCTGGACTTTGGACTCTGGAGTTCGTAAACTTGGACTGAAATATTTCAACAATAGTTGTTATGCCTGTACAAACAGTGTAGAGTGTTTATCCAAATTAGACTACTGGTTGGAACAGTCTGATCAGGGTCTGTGCCAACAGCCTTATTTAAAAGCATTTACTGGTTTTACAGACAAGGTGTTTGATCGTATTTACTAGATACTATTTCTTATTTTTTCATAAGCGTACATTGAAATTCAGTTTCTTATTTTTTCATAAACGTACTATGTTATTCAGTTTAATGTAAGTGTCTTATTGAAAAAAATTCAATCCAGGAAACACATGTGTGGGAAAATATCAGTATCTTACAGTTGCCATCAAATCATCCTTTTCTAGGCCTATGCAATTTTACCACTTACCTTCCTTTTTGAATAAAAGTTGCTAAAATTTAGAGGGTCAAGGCAGCGTAGCGCAATCGGTAGCGCGTTTTGACTCAAGAGCCAGAGGTCCCGGGTTCGATACTCGGTCCGGCCACATACTTTCGTTTTTCCTTTCGCTGATTCTAGAAGGGCAGTTGTCAGTTACTGGTGAAAGTATGTGCACTTAGTACTGGTTAACCGCTTAGGAGGTCTAAGCCTGCCCAGGAATAGTGTGGCTAGGGTAACAGACCGTCCCGACATGACCATAGCTGTTTATCGTGGACAATAAAACAACAAGAAAATAATAACTACTAAAATATAGAAGATTTCTTTTCTGGGCGTAGAAGTTAAGAAAAACAGAAGTCATGTATAGTTTCTAAGCCTAGAAGTTCTATTATAGAGTTAGTCTAACTAGTAGTTAATGAGTCCCATTGAATTCAGAAATCGACGTTACGAGTTGTTACGTCAATATTGACCCAGTTAATGATAGGTTCCCCTCTTTATTCAAAAGTAAGTAGACTTGGAACCAATATTTCTTCTGGCCGGTTTACATCGCGGAATGATTATGTACAAAGTAGTTAGGTATTTTGTCAACGTATATAAGAAGTTTAAGACCTGAGTATCTCCATGTAATACATAAATTCATATAAAAGACGATAACAGATATTTCTAGACTAATATGCACAGTGGAAGGAAAGTAAACGATGTGTCAAAGTTCTCATCTCTCGTGAGAGCTAGGGACTAATTTTCCTCCAGTCACGCCCCCACCCCCCCCCCCCCCCCCCCCCCTGGTGAAAGATTGTCAATTTTGGCGTATCACCAGTAAAAAATTCAGATTCAGATTCAGATTCAGATTATTTGAGCGTATGTGTATTCCGATTGGAAGAGTACTTCGGTCGACCACCTAGCTGATGAAATATCTCCGTATTTTCCTAGTGAACATCGTTACGAGATTTGAACAACGTTATCTCAATATTCAATCGACTTTGATACCGCTAAATTATTAATGATCAAAAATAATAATTCAGTCCATGAAAGATGAATTTAATTGTTGAATTTGAGCTCGCATAACAAAATTTAAGCCGTGACCTAGATATTCGAGACCGTATCGGGACGTTTCGCGCCAGGGCCGTTTCGTCCCAGGACGTTTCGTCCCAAACAGGCAAAAAACCCGGGCTGATTCGTCTCAGGACGTTTCGACCCATATTCATTTAGATTTCATCGAGAGATCACCGTATCAAAACGAAAGAACGAATCTGAATACAAAATCCGATACATAAGACTGTACACTCATGATTCTCACTGGCTTTAACTTTAATGTTTAGTTCGTGAATTTATTGAAATTCAAACAGATTTCTCAGCCTAAAAAACGAAACACAAGGATTTGTCAGTGTAAACGGAAGTAAATGTCACCAATACGGCGGTTTGAGCTAAGTCCTTCGAGGATAATCCAGACAGTTACATTAGTTGTTTTTTTGTTTGTTTAATATATTATTAGAAAAGTATACCTAATATTGTATTCATATTTACAGGCATAGTTACTATATTGTACCGTTTGAAACAAGAGTAAAAGCTCTTTCAGTATGAAACTATTAAGTTGCAATCCATCCACACTTGGTTCGAAACTTCAATATTAACAGGATGGGGTACAAGGTAAATATTATATAAAGGTCTCATCTGGCCAAACTAGCTACACTTTTGACTCATCCTGATGTTGAAAGAGTTGTTTTGGGGTATATTGGTGAGTTCAGAGACAGACTCACTTAACACCGGTATAACACCTATGAACACCGGTCTGATTCCTACCTGCTTAGAGATGCATCCTGTATTACCCAGAAACTTATCGATGAATAACGGTCTGCTCAGACACACTCACCGCACTACCTAGAAACATGTCAATGAACACCGGTCTGATTCCTTATCTTAACTGCTTTGACACACTCACTGCATTAACTAGAATTATTTGGATGAACACTTGTCTGAAACCTATCTTCTCAGACACACTGACCCCACTACTTAGAAACAATCTGATGAACACCGGTCTAATAACTTCACCATCCTACCTTAAAACATGTTGATGAACATCGGTCTGTTTCCTACCTGCTTAGACAAATTCACCGCATTACCTAGAAACATGTCGATGAACACCAGTCATCGACATGTTTTTAGGTAGTGCAGTGAATTGTCTAAAGAGGGTAAAATCAGACTGGTGTTCATCGACATGTTTCTAGGTAATGCGGTGGTTACGTATAAGCAGGTAGGAATCAGACCGGTGTTCATTAACATGTTTCTAGGTAGTGGGCTGATTGTGTCCGAGCATGTCAGGATCAGATAAGTGTTCTTCAGAATGTTTCTAGGTAGTGCGGTGAGTGTATCTGAGCAAGTACATATCAGACATATATTAATTGACAGATTCCTACCTGCTTTGACAAACTCAGCGCACTACCTAGTAACATGTTGATGAACACCAGTCATCGACATGTTTCTAAGTAGTGCAGTGAATTGTCTAAAGAGGTAAAATAAAACTGGTGTTCGACATGTTTCTTGGTAGTGAAGTGATCATGTCTAAGCAAGTAGGAATCAAACCATTCTTCTTCGACATGTTTTAAGATAGCGGAGTGATTGCGTTGGAGCAGGTCGGTATCGGACAAGTGTTCTTCAAAATGTTTCAAGGAAGTGCGGTGGGTGTATCTGAGCAAGTACGTATCAGACATATATTAATTGACTGATTCCTACCTGCTTTGGCAAACTCAGTGTACTACCTAGAAACATGTTGATGAACACCAGTCATTGACATGTTTTTAAGTAGTGCAGTGAATCGGCTAAAGAGGTAAAATTCAGACCGGTGTACATCAAAAATTTTCTTGGTAGTGAAGTGATCATGTCTAACCAAGTAGTAATCAGACCGGTGTTCATCAATATGTTTCTAGGTAGTGGGGTGATTGTGTTTGAGCAGGCTGCTATCAGACAGGCTGATATCACTATATCTATCGAGTTTGTGATCAGTAATTCGTTCCTAACTAGTGATATCAAGAAATCGATATTACAAAAACAATTTTGAGATTTCACTAAATCGATTTAGTAAACATAATATAACACATGGTTTATGACACTCAGGTGAGTCAGTGATAGCACATAATAGTTAGTGAAATCAGAAAATAATGTGATACCTCATGTGATATCACATACTTGAAATAGTGGTATCACAAAATCGACATTTTGATATCACAAATTCGATTTTGTACGAATTAGTGATATCATAAACTCAGATTACTGATATCGCCAAATCAAATAAGTGATATCAAACAAAAATCGAATTTGTGATATCGAAAAATCATATCCACTTTACCTTTTGATATATATCCAAATCTGTATAGTGATATCTATGGCAAGCCATTTTACTAATCATAATGCATAGTAGATATCTTATATAGTAAATTAGATATCTAATATGCAAGTTAAGATATCTAATATAACATATAAGATATATAACATATAAGAAATCTTATATCCTCTATAAGATATCTGATACAGGATATATCTTATATAGAAAATAAGATATCTTATATAGGATATGAGTTATCATCTTATTTAATTTTTCATATAAGATATCTTATATAATATATCAGATATCTTATATATTAGATATCTTATATAGCATGTAAGATATCTTATATAATAAATCAGATATCTGATATATCAGATATGTTATATATTTAAATAAGATATCTCACATCCTATATAAGATAGCATATCTGATATCGATATTTGATTTACAAAACAGGATATCTTATATGTGATACAAGTCATCTTAAATGCTATATCAGATAACATATATTATGTTGCGTCTTATGGAAAAGTCAAATAAGATATCTTATATACCTATACTAGATATCTTATATAGTATATAAGATTCTTATATGATATCTTATATACCTATACTAGATATAGAACAATCGGTAGGGCACCTGACTCGTAAGTCAGAGGTCCTGGGTTCGAATCCCGGTCTGGCCACATACTTTCGTTTCTCCTTCCGCTGATTCAAGAAGGGCAGTTGTCAGTTACTGGCGAAAGTATGTGCACTTAGTACTGGTTAACCGCTTAGGAGGTCTAAGCCTGCCCAGGAATAGTGTGGTTAGGTTAACTGACCGTCCCGACATGACCTTAGTTGTTTACCGTGGACGTTAAGCATCAAATCAACCAACCAACCAACTAGATATAGAAGGTCCCTTTGCACGCGACAATGATCAGCATATTCACATAGTTCATTGTTTTTTCTAGTGAAATTATTTAATTCAGATTTTCATATACTAAGGCCCGATTTCACGTTAAACTTAGTACATGGATTAGCATTCGGAACACCAAAATTTTAAATTGCGCCTTACGGTAAAATAGACCACGGACTGGTTAATACGAGTTATAACTGTGACGTGAAATCGGGCCTAAAACCAATTGTTATTTGCATTTCAACTAACATAAATCTCATTCATCTTAATTTATCACTCAGTTTGTACTACGAATTTTGGAATTCAGAATTCGAAATTCAGAATTGTGAAATAAGAGAGGTAATTGGGCTATCGTAGGACATCGATACTTTTCGATTTTTATTGCCTTCCTTGCATTTTTATTTTGAATTAAATGTCTTAGGTCCATATAGTTCAATTTAGCTGCACTAAGGTCTTTTTGCATATCTTTTAGTCTACATTAAACGCGGTCAATATTGTTCTGATTTACATGACCATGCATCATTCTTTAATATTAGTATATAGAGAAAATAGAGAAAATGAACAAAAGGTTACTCAGTTTTATTTATTTATTTTTCTTAAAATGCAAGTCTTAAGTCAAAAATTGTGTTAGCCTAATATTCTGCACTAGCTTACAAATCTTCTGATCAAAGATATGTTACTGTGGTCATTTTTAACAAAATTAATACATCCAAAAACTAAAGTTTTTTGCGTGGCTATATCGAAGTAAGATAATTTGTTGGGGTCGAAAACAACATGGAAGAAGCCTCATCAGTCTGCAATGAGATTCAAGTTTCATTTCAACAATCATTGCGACATTTACTTCTATAAACCTGCATAAACTGAGAAGTAAAATCAAACGCCCAATATAACATGACATTTCATGTTATAGTTTTTCTTGTTCCTTTTGCATTAAATCCCTATATAATGACAAAATATGTGATGACCAAGGACAACACGCTAGATTCTGAAAACAAACATCCTGTGGAAGCAACAAAAATACATTGACTTGTAATCATTACCAATTACCAGTTATACTCTATACCGCAGACTTGCTGGACCGCATAGTGCAGTCGGTGGTGCGTCTAACTAAAAACAGAGGTCCCGGGTTCGATATTCAGTCCGGCCACTTACTCTCGTTTCCGCTTCCGCTGAGTCAAGAAGGGCAGCTGTCAGTTACTGGCGAAAGTTAGTGCACTTAGTAATAGTTGAGCGCTTAGGATGGCTAAGCCTTCCCAGGAATGTTGTAGTTAAATTAACTGACCGTCCTTGTAGCTGTTTACCGTGCACGTAAAACAATAACACAACATCAACATACCACAGGCTTAACCAGTACTTATAACTGAACTCAGTGATGACAATATACTAAAAAGAATAAGCTGAATATTTGCAGACGATCTATTGCAACTGTTTGGGAAGGAACAATCATTTTCATTATAACCTCCTCTCAGTGGTAGTCAGCTTTTCTTCAACAGAAACAATGAGACAAACAGTCATTAAAGTTGTTTCCCCTTTTAATAATAGCCATTGTTGCGGACGGTAAGATTTTTTTCCTACCAATCTGTCACAAATGAGGCTAGTAGGACGAACTACTTCCACTATTTTCTTCTCATATCAGCAGTCATGAACCATATATCATCTTATGTGTAAGGGACTTGTAAAAGAACTTTTCCAATGTAAGATGTATTTTTTCAACATCAAGACTTGACGATCTAATAATGAACATAACTTTGTCCTAACCGAACGGCTCAGGATATATAGCAATCAAATTCCCGTCCATCTGTCTCTGTCCGTATGTTAGTACGTCCATTAACATTTTGTTGTCCACTCTGTAACTTGAATACCCTTTGGACTATTTTCATTACACTTCACCAGTTATGTGTAGTCCATTTGCTCCAAAGTACAAACACAGTTCTGCTTAGTTAAAAAAAAACAGGACGAAACTCCCAGTAAATCTTCTAATGTCCTAAAATTTCTTACATAACAATACATAACAGAATACGAAAATCCTTATTTCTAAATGCTTTTATGATATATTTTTCAATAGCAGTAATACAAAAATTGACCTTTTTACTGAAGGTTATCATATGATTGTCAGAACAACCAGAATGTAGCGTAACCTCATTGTTTCTACAGTTGTGGACGTTTTTAAATGAAGAAAGTGTCTCCAAGTAAGATACCATCTCCCAAGACCACAAACCATAAACCACAAAATGCCACAAACATTGAACTACATGAGCGCTAACTTGGCAAGCCTTTCCTTTTAAAAGGAAACTTTATTCCGTTTCTGGTACTTAAAAATAGTGGTTAAATTTCTAATCAAACTGTGTATCGATATCATCTCTACATATTTATTTATCGATCGATCGATCGATCGATTGATCGATCGATCGATTGATTGATTGATTGATTGATTGATTGATTGATTGATTGATTGATTGGTTTGATATGCTATGATTTAATGTGATTTGATTGATTGATTGATTGATTGATTTTTCTTACCCCTAGAGTTGTATATCGGGCTACAACGAGAATAGGATACCATCGTTTTACTGGCACGGATGTTGTTCCGATTCCGACCCCAAATGCAAATCGGTAAGTGTTACCCCTGGTTAACTATGTATATATAAGAGCTGTTACGAAACGAAAAAGAGCTGTTACCACTTGGTCGTTTGGTATCTACGACTCTTTTTCGTTTCGTAACTATGACGCTTTTTTGCGTTTCGTTTGGTAACTATGACTCTTTTTTGTTTCGTAACAGCTCTGTTTCGTTTTGTAACATCCATAAAAAAATATAGTTAACTGGATGCGAGTGTGACGAGAATTTAAAGATATTCCAGAATTGTTGGTCCTTCTACTGTAAACCACATATATTTGGCGGTATGTTAATTTTTGCGATATTAGCGGTTAAGGAAAAAAGAGCGCCAAACAATAAGCCTGTCAATATTAATTGTAATATAATATAATATAATCCATACCAAATTTAGTGCGACGGACGCGCGTTTCTGTATTTAACGTCTTCAGTGTCGCTATACCCCCAAAAGTTCGAAAGACAAGAGACGATATAATAATTCTACATATGGTTTAACACTTGGCAACCCATAGTACATAATATGTATGTGAGATCATTATTTACTCTTCCGTTCCATCAAAATATGCATGGTTGCACCCCATTAGAATCGCCTCAGCGAGGCGATTCTAATAGATGTCACAATGTATATTTAGATAGAAAAGTAAGAAACAATATCACAAATCAGCATCAAATGAGCCGCGACATGACAAAACCAACAATGTGGTTGTGCACACAGCGCAGACTCAGATCAGCCTGGGCATCCTCCCAGTCTGATCAGAGTCTTCGCTGTCCGCATGGAGATAGCTTTGATCCTTAGCTGCTCTTTAAGCACTTAACGAAGGGTCTGGTCAAACTGGGCGGATGCCAAGACTGATCTGAGTCTGCGCTGGGGCACATGACGTGTCGCGGCTCAAATTTTCTTTATTATCTATGGTAAGATACGTCTTGAACTTGTCTTGCATATTCACAGTATCCGAACGCACTGTACCATCTCTTCCGGTTTTCGTAGCATTGAATCGAGAGTACAAAATTCGCTTGTAACCAGTAGTCGGAAATCATTATATTTTGAGTTTTTATCTGGAATCTGCTGCGTCATTTATAGTTATTTAGCTTCGAAAATGTAAAGAGATAAGTTTAATATAATTTGCTCTTCGGTCTTTTACTTTATTGCCCTGTACAATGATTTTTTCTCGAACAGCTTAATTTAACACGAAATTGTGTCGTGCAAAACCTAGCTATCATCCTTTAATCAAAACATTGATAACGCCTTCCATTTATTCTAAAGATTTTTTTTTAAAACATGTAAGAAAATGCTCAAAACGGTTTTAGAATCATGCCAAGGGCGATTTGAATACTGTACCAATTACCGTTACTACCCACCCATACACGACATTGTACAGGGTAACAAAACATAATGATTTCCGACTACTGGTTATAAGCGAACGTTTGTACTCTCGAGTTAACGCTATGAAAACCGGAAGAGATGGTACAGTTAGTTCGGATACTGTGATATTGCAAGTCATGTGTCTTGTATAGTTCGCCCTTGGTTGTCTCAGCCTAGGAGTAGGGGTAAGGTATTGTGTTTCGTCAATGGCTACAGTCTCAGTGTGAATTTTATAAAAGATGCTCCCGCCGGGCTTCCAGTGTTGGCCACTGCAACACGTCTAGCATTTCGCCGACATGACTTGTGTTCCCTCAATTGCCTGCAATTCCAGTGGGCTGCCGTCCTCTGCACCTCCTCGTCTGATAGATGAAAGTTCTGGTACTTTGCCCTCTTTTATATGAAACACAAGTATAATTACTGGCGTTGAATGGACTCAAGGCATGTTGGCGAAATGTAGAGTGGCGCCCGGGATAAGTGGCTAGAGCTACTCGACTATGAAGCAGAAGGTCGCGGATTTGAGTCCTGGGTCGGGCAAAGTGGCGACTGGAAAATTCTCTTGTCATTCCGGCAGTAAATGGGTACCTATTTGGAATCGAGAAAGGATAAGGCAGCGAAAGTAGAGGAAAGGGCGCCGCCTTTCACATGCTATGTCCAGGATACAGTGGGTCTCTAACCCCTACTGCCCCTACTGCTTAGGCTATGGGAATCCTTTAACTTCTTTGTAAGAAATTGTACAACGTATTAAAACAATGCGGCTAGTGGAATGTTCAAATCTCATTTCAGGGTAGAAAAAAACGCGTATTAAATCTATGCGGCTGGTAGAATGTTCAAATCTCATTTCAGGGTAGAACTAACTTAGATACCCAGTGGCAAGGCAGACATTATAACCTTCCCTACAGAAAAACAGTTTGTAAAGGACCCGTATGTAATGAAAGTAAGTACTCTATAATATGAGCCGCGACGTGACAAAACCAACAATGTGGTCGTGCGTCCAGCGCAGACTCAGATCAGCCTGGGCATCCGCCCAGTCTGATCAGAGTCCTCCCTAAGCCCTTAAAAGGAAGCTAAGGGTCTAAGCTACCTTCATGCGGACAGCGAAGACTCTGATCAGACTGGGCGGATGCCCAGGCTGATCTGAGTCTGCGCTGGGCGCACAACCACATTGTCCGTTTTCTTGTGTCGCGGCTCATATGATTCTGCATACCGTAAGCATTCTAATGATTGGGACACCTAAAATGGATCGATGCTGCGATGCGTCCAAAAGATACAGACGGAATGGGAAACAGTGTAGACCCTGATCAGACTGCTCCGCTACGGAACAGTCTGATCTGGGTCTGCACTGTTTCCTCAGATCTATCGGTCTCAGTACCTAGACTTTTACGGTTGGGTTGGCATTGCTGTATCTATGGTCCGTAGGGCAGTTGGCGAGTTATTACCAGTTTCCCCAATGGTATCAGGACAACTCGCCCCAACACAACTCGCCCTACAAAAAGCTCGCCCCACTTCCCCACATTCTCAGACACTCACCTTACGAGAATATCTACGCAAGTGTAAAAACTTACTTGCTTACACACACAAAAAGGTCCGAATACCATGAAAGAGAAACCTATTTATAATGTCATTGACATAGATAGATAGATAGATAGATAGATAGATAGATAGATAGATAGATAGATAGATAGATAGATAGTACTCTATAATTGAGCCGCGACGTGACAAAACCAACAATGTGGTCGTGCGACCAGCGCAGACTCGGATCAGCTTGGTCACCCGCCCAGTCTGATCAGAGTCCTCCCTAAGCCCTTAAAAGGAAGCTAAGGGTCTAAGCTACCTGCATGCGGACAGCGAAGACTCTGATCAGACTGGGCATCCACTCTGATCAGACTGGGCGGATGCCCAGGCTGACCTGAGTCTGCGCTGGGCGGACGACCACATTGTCCGTTTTCTTGTGTCGCGGCTCATATGATTCTGCATACCGTAAGCATTCTAATGATTGGGACACCTAAAATGGATCGATGCTGCAATGCGTCCAAAAGATACAGACGGAATGGTAAACAGTGTAGACCCTGATCAGACTGCTCCAAAAGGAGCAGTCTGATCTGGGTCTGCACTGTTTCCTCGGACCTATCGGTCCCAGTACTTAGAATTTTACGGTTGGGTTGGCATTGCTGTACCGATGGTCAATAGGGCAGTTGGCGAGTTATTACAATAAGTCTCTCCAATAAGCCCAAAACTTCGTTTACCATGCTTTAGGTATATTGTACTTTGTATCATAGGAACCCCTGTAGCTCAGTGGGTTAAGCGCTGGCCTACTGATCTAGCGGACCGGGTTCGAGCCCCATTGCACACAGCCTTTCATAATCACCCTCCCATCGTCCTGATATGATTGAAATACTGTTGAAAAGGACGTAAAATCACAAGTCATCCATCCATCTATATTTTGTATCATACAGGACAAAGATGAATAGATGGATGGACGACATGCACTTTTACGTCCCTTTTAACGGTATTTTAGTCATAGCAGGACAATTGGATGGGTGATAATCATTGGCCGTGTGCAATTGATAGCGTCATGTCATAAAAATCATATGACCACACATGTAATAACACTTTGGCGCGTACACGTAACGTCATTGACAACGTCCATATCAACAATGGATTTTCTAATTAAAATACTGTTCAGTTTGAAGGCGTTTAAATCCTATTTGAAAAGGTCATATGATAAACAGAATCTTACACTCGTGGTCATCTCATATGATATTTATGAAACTCGCCACAGGCTCGTTTCATAAATATCATAGGAAATGACCACTGGTGTAAGATCTTCTATATCTAGATCCGTCTTGTAACAGAAGAACCCAGCCCCGGATCCAGGGGGTGGGCTTTGGGGCTTCAGCCCCGCCATCTGGGTCTCTGTGTGATGTATAATATGTAGGTATTAGTATCTGGTGACAGTTTGATGTGATTAAAATATATGTTGTGAAATCTCATTAGAAACGCCTCGGCGAGGCGATTCTAATGAGGTATCACATCATATATTTCAAGGCAAAAATGACTTTATCAAAAAATGTCATCAAATTGATCCCTAATTATGTCATATATTTCCAAGCTCCCTCCCTACCCCTGCCACTAAATTTTCACATACATCTCGGCACCTCCAAGCCCCACCAGTTAGCTAGAGCCCCACCAGTACGTTGTGGTCTGGATCCGGCCCTGGAACCTCCGTCTTATAACCGAATAAATATGGGTCCACTGAAATTCATGTCTTTCTTTTTTTCAGATGGCTACACATCACAGAAAAATAGTTTGATTACTCAGCTGACTGGAACAGTCCCGCCACCGACACAGGCTACACAACCACCAACTACACAACCGCCAGGTACGTTTACTATTTACGCAGACCACTTCCCATCATTCCCTTTCTCACAGTCTCCCAAGCTTTATGTGAACAAATCAAGTAATGCGCGTGAAGGTTATGTTTCAGCACCCAAAACTCTGAAAATGATTGAGTTTAATAGTTTATTTTTTTAATATATTTATTCATTCATTTTTATTACTATTTTACTTTTTATTTATTCATTTATTATTTACCTTATTTAATTTATTTATTTTTTTTATTAATTTATGTATTTTATTTATTTATTTATTTATTTTGGGGGATCAGGTCATTGTTTTAGTACAAATCATTTATTTAATCAAATAAAAAAATGACATGATTCTTTAACACCAAAAACACAGAAAAAATAGTGAATTTGATATATATTTGAATTTGGAAATAGCAGAGATCCAGGCGAGGCGGCTCATCATGAGCCGCCTCATCTGGATCTACACTGTTTTTCATTCTAGTCTTTGAATTATCAGTATCATATTGCTTGGACGAAACAGGCTCCGGAATTTTGCAGACGTGATTTTTTTTATTTTTTTTTTTATTTATTTCTTTATTTTTCTTTTTTTCTGGAATTTTGAAGACGTGAATTTTGTCGTCTGTTTTTGGGATTTTTTTTTAGTGTTTAGTCAGTAGAATTGTTCAATTCGTATGAAGAGTAGACACTTGTTACCTAAAGAGTATGGTAGAAGCCAGTACTGTGTTGCTTGATCATAAAAATATGAATAGTCGAAAAGAAAATGTTCAGCGTTTTCTATGGTCCACACGTGCATTACTTAACGATTTGAATTGATGCTTACAGAAAAAAAATATGCCTTCCGAATTCTGCACGTGTCATTTACGAGTGGTTTGGTTCCAATCCGCAGCAGGCGCAATTCTTTTCAACGGTAAACCGGATTTCATTGAAAGCTGCCCTTCATTATCATCTTTCTATCTACTCGATATGCTTAAAATACAATGGAAAGGACCGTAATAACCCGTAAAAAGTCGTTCATCCGTTCATACCTTTTTTGGCCCTCGTTGTTTGTCAGATGATTTGATACTGCGTAGAAATTAACGATCTTACATGAGCGCTCGCTTATGCATCATTGAATTTACATGTATTAAACGAGTTGGAGAAAAAGATAAGATGCGAGGCCGCAGTATGCCGAGCATTTTATCGGTCCCTCCCAACGAGTTTGATAAATTCAATAATACTGGTGCACTCATGTAAGATTCTATCTATCATATGGCTCTAAAATCACATTTTATTAGCAAATTTTGCACTAAATCGTCACGATTTCGCCATTAGAAAACGCGACGTTTTTATGGACGTCAACGCATAACGTTACTACGTAATTTGCATATTTTAATCCACTAGTTGATTATCGTTTTTAATGGCTTTATTACACTCTCAGATACGACGTCATGTGATAAATTGACGATCAAACCATAGAGGATCATACAGATGTAGAATTTTAAAGTAAATACATGTAGGTACACTTTCAGGGGAAGCAACTATGCCATTTTTAGTTTTGCCACCATCTGAAATGGAGGTCAGTTCTTAAAGGAGAAAATGAGCTCGCCTAGGATCAAATTCTTTCCATAAAGAGTATACCCCATTCATTTTGAAAGGGTTTTGCAGTCCAGAGACACAAACAGGAGGTCATATAAATGGTTCTGCTTTTTAAAAATGGCGTGGGTTGAGGACCTTGAGGGGTACCATACGCCTTAAATGACGGTATGAATACAGCTTTGTGTCCAGCTGAATCATCTACGAATGCAAAAAAAAGTAAAAAATGAGATTCTTGCTTATCTTACCATGTGTGTTTAGACAAAACTGCAGGGCTTATGATATATGCCGTTTTACTATTCATTCCCAATTTATGGATATCCATTTATCGATTTTTGGATATCCAGAATTCGATTTATGGACATCCCGAAATACAGTATAGTATTGGATATCCATAATATGATTTATAGATATCCAAAAATCGAATTATGGTTGTCCAGAAATAAAATCAGGAATATCCAAAAATGTTTCTTATTTTCAGATATCCATGATTCGATTTTTGGATAGCCATAATTCGATTTTCGATATCCATAAAATGATTTTGGATATCCATAAATAATTATGGACATCAACTATTATGGAATTATGGATATCTAAAAATGAATTATGGATATCCAAAATAGGGAACAAATAGTAAAACGGCATCCCAGAATGGTGAAATTAAGAAAATTGATCATTTCTTCCAGCTGTTCCAGTGAATGGCGGCTTCACCTCATGGAGTGCATGGGGAGCATGTGACAAGTCATGTGACATTGGAGTACGAATCAGAACACGTGCTTGTACTAACCCGGTGCCAAGTAATGGCGGAGCTAACTGCGTTGGACAAACCAAGGACACTGAGTTGTGCAATGTTAATCCTTGCTAGTTCGTAAATAAGAGAAAAAACAACTTTCCTATGACAACGTAGCTAAGAACGTTGTCATGGCAACCTTTAGCCCAGTCTGACATAGTTTGACATACTCAGTCATGTTTTCGCAATCGGAGCACCGCTCGGCCAATTCCGTGATTCACTGAATTGGCTGAGCGGTGTTCCGATTGACATTTTCGATGTTTTCCTCCATTCTAGTCGTATTTCTTGACAACTGAAGTTCCAGATTAAGAGATGTCGTGGATACAGCCTCAATCCAACCTCGGTTAAAATCTTAAAAGTGAATGGGTTCACCTCGATTTTTCTCTGCCATTTTTACAAAGGGGAACAACTTTTGTGACTTCCTGTTTGCTTTCCTGGAAGACTTAGCCCCTTAAAGTGGGATTTACTCTTAAAGGAAAGAATTTGCTACAAAAGGAGCTAGAGCTAATTTTTTTCTTTATGAGTTGAGCCCTAGTCAGAAAGGAAGAACAAATGAGCCGCAAAACGAGAAAACCAACAAAGTGGCATGCGCGCCAAGCGATGACTCAGATCAGCCTGGGCAGCCGCCCAGTTTGCTCAGAATCTACGCTATGCATATAAAGGTTAGTTTAGGATCTAAGCTAGCTTTGTGCGGACAGTGAAGACTCTGATCAGACTGGGTGGATGCCCAGGCTGATCTGAGGCTTCGCTTGGCGCACATGCCACTTTGTTGGTTTTCTCGTGCCGTGGCTCAAATGATAACTGTCAGAGTTGCTTCCCTTAGCTTGCATGCCCATTCACCTTAAGGCTAAGATTAAGATACTTTCCTTATCTGTCGCCCTGGGCCCATTTGAACCCTTATCTGTCGTCGTGGGCCCATTTGTTCAAAACTAACGACGTCGTTAGTTAACGTTTCGTTAAAATCTCAAATGTTAATATGTCAAATACGTCAGTATTTTTTGTTGAAAAAATGTGAGAAGCTTCTCAATTGTTTTTTTAATGTGAGAAGCTTTTGCACAAAAGCACAAAAGCTTCTCACATTTTTTTAAACAAAAATAATCAGTGTATTTGGTTATCAAGTCGTAAAACACTTAACGAGTTGGTATCTTAACGAGCTCGTTAAGATGCCAACTAGGCTAACGATGCTTTGAACAACTGGCCCCAGATATTTTAAAAGAAGATATTGATATGATTTCAATGCAATTTCCAACAAAAATGCAATTGTTTGATAAAAAATGCAACTTTTCAATAAAAGCTCTAAAAATAAAAATGCAGTTTCTTTTCATCAACTACATGTACTTCTTAACTTTAGAATTCCGTATATCTATCACGTTCATTTGTGATGGCTTACCATTCATTTCGAATGCAATAAAGGTAAGGTTCGCATCAACACCATTCTGAGAGTGTGGGCACATATACCAAACAGAGCAGATTATAATACATGTAGCAGTATATTTTATTTTGACTTCTATACTATATGTCGTAACATATAAAAACATAGAATTTAATAATTTCCTCCACATTTTTTTGAATATTTCAAAATTAGCAATATTTATTTCTAAAAACATTTTACAAAACAAAATATCCTTTGCTTTATACATGATTATGTCCATACAGGTAGCGACACGCAAAATGTTGCCTGACGCATATGCAGCCCAAAAGCTCCTTACACTTTTCTGCCAAATAGTGCTCAGTGTTAACAGTGACGAATCTCAATGCTCCTGTATAAAAGGAGCAGTCTGATCATGGTCTACACTTTTTGTCATTCCATCTGCATCTTTTGGACGTATTACTGCACCGCAAAACCATAACTGTTCCAGTTTAGGACAATTACGGTAATTATTTTAGGTGTCCCAATTTTTATAATTTTTACGGTAGTCACTGACGGTAGAGGTGAGATTTACCAACAGAGACTAGTAGTGGTAGTACAGAGATTTACGAACAGCGACAGCTGGTAGCAGTGAGACTTGCCACTGCGGCGAACAGTGACTGCTGGGAATGAGCAGTGTCTGGCAGTTACCTGTCAGCGACTAGTAGTGGTAGCACAGAGATTTACGAACAGCGAGAGCTGGTAGCAGTGAGATTTGCCACTGCGGTGAACAGTGACTGCTGGGAATGAGCAGTGTCTGGCAGTTACCTGTCAGCGACTGGTAGTGGTAGCATAGAGATTTACGAACAGCGAGAGCTGGTAGCAGTGAGATTTACCACTGCAGTGAACAGTGACTGCTGGGAATGAGCAGTGTCTGGCAGTTACCTGTCAGCGACTAGTAGTGGTAGCACAGAGATTTACGAACAGCGAGAGCTGGTAGCAGTGAGACTTGCCACTGCGGTGAACAGTGACTGCTGGGAATGAGCAGTGTCTGGCAGTTACCTGTCAGCGACTAGTAGTGGTAGCAGAGAGATTTACGAACAGCGAGAGCTGGTAGCAGTGAGACTTGCCACTGCGGTGAACAGTGACTGCTGGGAATGAGCAGTGTCTGGCAGTTACCTGTCAGCGACTAGTAGTGGTAGCATAGAATTTTACGAACAGCGAGAGCTGGTAGCAGTGAGACTTGCCACTGCGGTGAACAGTGACTGCTGGGAATGAGCAGTGTCTGGCAGTTACCTGTCAGCGACTAGTAGTGGTTACGTAGCAGACAGATTTACGAACAGCGAGAGCTGGTAGCAGTGAGACTTGCCACTGCGGTGAACAGTGACTGCTGGGAATGAGCAGTGTCTGGCAGTTACCTGTCAGCGACTAGTAGTGGTAGCATAGACATTTACGAACAGCGAGAGCTGGTAGCAGTGAGACTTGCCACTGCAGTGAACAATGACTGCTGGGAATGAGCAGTGTCTGGCAGTTACCTGTCAGCGACTAGTAGTGGTAGCACAGAGATTTACGAACAGCGAGAGCTGGTAGCAGTGAGACTTGCCACTGCGGTGAACAGTGACTGCTGGGAATGAGCAGTGACTGGCAGTTATCTGTCAGCGACTAGTAGTGGTTGCACAGAGATTTACGAACAGCGACAGCTGGTAGCAGTGAGATTTGCCACTGCAGTGAACAATGACTGCTGGGAATGAGCAGTGATTGGCAGTTACCTGTCAGCGACTAGTAGTGGTAGCACAGAGATTTACGAACAGCGACAGCTGGTAGCAGTCAGATTTGCCACTGCAGTGAACAGTGGCCGTATAGGAGTGAGCAGTGACTGGCAGTTGTCTGTCAGCGACTAGTAGTGGTAGCACAGAGATTTACGAACAGCGACAGCTGGTAGCGGTGAGATTTGCCACTGCGGTGAACAGTGACTGTTAAAGGAATGAGCAGTGACTGGCAGTTGTCTGTCAGCGACTAGTAGTGGTAGCACAGAGATTTACGAACAGCGAGAGCTGGTAGCAGTGAGATTTGCCACTGCATTGAACAATGATTCCTGGGAATGAGCAGCGATTGGCAGTTACCTGTCAGCGACTAGTAATGGTAGCACAGAGATTTACGAACAGCGACAGCTGGTAGCAGTCAGATTTGCCACTGCGGTGAACAGTGACTGCTATAGGAGTGAGCAGTGACTGGCAGTTACATGTACTTGTCACCGCTAACTTGATTAGCTCCCTGGATTTTCCACTGTAGGTAGAGTCGGTTAAATTCGGACAACCGGTAAATTCGGATAGTGACATTGTTTCCTTTGTATATCAGTTGTTCGGAATTATAACAAAAATAACTGGGCAAACAGTAAAAATCCTGATGAGACGGCTCTCTATGAACCGTCTCATCGTTTGTAATGGTATGTCCGAATTTACCCGCTGTCCGAAGTAACCCGACTTGACCCTATAGATGTGGCAGATTATATGAACTTTAAATATATAGCATAATCATAAATTTGAGCCACGACACGACGAAACAAACAAAGTGGTTGTGCGCCCAGCGCAGACTCAGATCAGCCTGGCCATCCGTCCAGTCTGTCCAGTCTGATCAACCTCTTTGTTAAGGGCTCAAAGGGTAGCTAAGGGTCTAAGCTTCTTCCATGTGGACAGCGAAGACTGATCAGACTCGGCGGATGCCCAGGCTGATCCGAGTCTGCGCTGGGTGCACAACCACTTAGTTGGTTTTCTCGTGACAAGGCTCCTATTAACCATAGATATAGCATATAGAATTAATACAGTCACCATGAAGATACATTGGTAGACAGCTACAACTGTGTAAATTTTCTTCTCGAATCTGGATAATATGATAATATAAAGCAAACGTTCCTCATATGATAATTTATTGCGAACACTTTAAAAGTTCCCTTCTTTCCAGTTGCAGACTTCTTTCCCCATCGAGTTCTTCAAGCTATGAAAACTTGTTTTAACCGTCTTTTCTTCTGACTGTCTCTGATTCATAAGCGTCTTATGAAGTTACGCTAACTAGTAATTGTTTTGTTGCTAAAGTTAATACTGCTACCAGCAGTAAAACACATACACACTGGAGTCATTTCAACGTCATGTGCCCGATGAGAAAGTCGCATCGACGTCATTTAAACGTCATGTGCAAGCTGTGTGGATACTTTTAGAGAGGTTGTGTGGTGATTTCAATATAAGCAATCACTTTGTTAATGCTCTTCGTATATTGATTGGAAGCTGGTTCAAAAGTCCTAAGGTTAGCTTTGAGGTCGTCTATTGCCTCGTTCAGCTTGTCACGTTCTATGGCTCCAAAGATGGCGCTGAATATCATATCAACTCCTACGATCAGTACACCAATACACAGGACGGCTATAGCCGATGTCGCGACAACTCCAATACTCTTGACAATACCAGTAAGAATTGCCCCGGATTTGATACAACACACAACAATCGTCCCTACCGCGGAACAGATTATCCCTAAGGCGATGCTTGTAATTTTGCTTGCTAATCTGAACTTATCAGAGAAACTGGTATTAACGTCCATTAGCTTTTCGTACAGGGTCGGTTCCAACAATTCTCTAAGCCTCTTGTTTTTGTCTTCAATATAGTTTTGGATCTCGCGAATTCTTTGAATAAGCCTTTCACAGTTACTCCTTATGGTTGCTGTGACGTCAACGAATATTTTCAGAAAAGTGCGGCCAGGAACATAGGTGTGTAGACAGTCGATTAGATCGTTGGTGGCCCGGAAATTACCTTCCATCAAATCGTACAGCTGTTGTGATTTTCTGGTGACCTCTTCCCGCCTTTTTGGATTGTCTGGATAAAAAATGTCCGACCAAGACATCCTTGCAACTGTTCAGCAACTGTAATACATTAATAATTTTTGTGGATTTTATCGATGTGTAAACGCCGGCGAACCACTCACAAACTGAATATGTTAAGTTTGTGAGTGATTCGCCGGCGTTTACACATCCATAAAATCCACAAAAATAAAATTCATTTCTTATAATTCCAACTCGGCCATCTTTTTCTCAAAATTGTCAGCTATAGTGAGTATCTTAGAAATCGCCGCCAAGAAAATAGTTCCAAGTAGTTCCAGATTTCTGGCTCAGGGAGTTTATCGAAGTATAAAGGCCAATTCATGTTCGCTCTTGACCAATCAAATTGCACTAAATTAGTATTAGGAAGTTGAGTTGGAATTATTAGAGAATACCATGTTAGTGTCTTTTGATATCAAGTTTATCAGGCGAGACCAGAAACAGCGTAGGAATGGCGAGACTTGCCGACGTCCGACGTGTTTCTGGTCGAGCCTGATAAACTTGATATCAAAAGACATTGACAAGGTTTTCTATTTATCATGCATCATTAGAATATGTTCAGGTGTAAAGAGCGTCAAACAAAAGAAAACTAGACGCAGTATTGTTTGAACTTGTTGACGTCGCGAATGCGTTATGACGTAAGTCGGTGACGTCATTTAACCAATCGAACGTTGTAATCACGGCCAACATCAGTATAGCCAATCGTCTTCAGAGATTGCTATCGATTTTATTGCCTGATAACATTCACGCAAGCGCAGTTCTAAAGTGACATTATATCACATCATGTTATCATACCCCTGTTATCAGGTGAATTTTGCAGCATATGACTGATAAAAAAAGAATAAAGCATTACACATTATACAGTGTCAGTGGAACGTGCGTTCTTGTACCAAATTGCATAAATCTAAGATTATCTGGTAACAGAGCTATGAGATCATAGGTATCTGATAGGACAAACAATGTATGCCTAAACTGCTGCGCATGCGTCAGTTCTGCTACGCTAACAGACATAAGCGGAACGATAGAGACTAGCGCATGCGCATAGTTTTAGCGTATGTCATGCTACGGTCCAATTATAAATTTGATGCTACCTAAAAATTATAAAACGGAAAAAGTAAAATAATTTTAAAGGGAAAAGTAAAAGTATAATTTTCTCAAATCTGTTATTTGTTTTCAAATAATTTAGTTCTCATTTGAATTAACACAAAATAAATAACTAACCCTAAACAGTCTCGGAAATATCTGATCCGCGTTCTGGATATCTGCGAGAGTTCAGGATTGCCGTCTATCCGGTGCGTAAATTATTGATCCGCGTTCTGCTTACCCGGTGTGTATACTTTTTTTTATTTTTTTTATCAATTTTAAAGTAGTCACGGGGTCATATGAGCCGCGACACCAGAAAGCAAACAAAGTGGCATGTGCGCCTGGCGAAGACTAAGATCAGCCTGGGCGTCCGCCCAGTCTGATCAGAGTCTTTGCTTTGCGCTTAAAGGGTAGCTTAGCGTCTAAGCTTGTCTCATGCGCACAGCGAAGACTCTCGTCAGACTGGGCGGATGCCCAGGCTGATCTGAGTCTTCGCTGGATGCACATGCCACTTTGTTGTTTTTGTCGTGTCGCGGCTCAATTATATATTTTCATTTGAAGTTTATTGAATGAATGATAACCTTGTAGTATATACTACCCTCTTCTAGCTTGACTAGAATGGTATGGGCCATGATTTGTGACTTTTATGTTTCTTAAAGTTTTTTTTCTATATTCTATACGTGTAAATAAATCTACTTCAGAATGGGTAGAGTATCAGGGGAACTTGAGGCAAATTCGATAAGTTCTTCGTAGTAGGAGTCAACCCTTAATGGAAAGAATTTGCTCCTCTAGGAGCAAATTCTTTCCTTTAAGAGTACACCCCATTTTTGAAAGTTTTTGTCGACCAAAGAAATAAACAGGCAGTCACAATTGTTGTTTCCCTTTGTAAAATGGCGGTAAAACAAGGAGGTGTACAAAAAAAAACTTTTAAACTTTCAGATGAAAGTCTATACCCAAAGTATACAATGTTGAAATATTGAATCTACGTTTATTCAACAACATGCCTTTGATGTAAATTTGTTTCAACGTTTTGTGCTTGTTAGATTGGTAGATAAAGTATAGCATATCAGTAGGAGAGAATAGTGGCCCAGCGTAGGAAGGCTAAAAACATTTTTCTCGAGAAAACATTCGAACGCACTACTTTTTAAAATGGTTAGCAACCGCCACTTCCCCTCTTTGCACCCTATTTTAGCCATTAAGTGGTTAAGAAATAGTCAAATAAGCAAACAGAATTTAAAAATGACACACATTTTTCTTTAGCAAACTGTACAGAAACGGCAGACAGCCTGTAGAAATCTTGTATCGGCGTGTTGAAAATGGCGAAAAATTACCAAGTCCAGTAGGTGCCGAAAAATGAAAAATAGGTGCCTTAAGCGATTTACTTGAAAGTTTTAATTAGTGCCATCAAATCTGGAATAGAATTTTCTACATATGTGCCAATTTTTGTGAGAATTTATGCTATACCATTTTTTTATGCCAAAATTAACTAACTACTTCCGGTTCCAACGACGCTCGAAGATCGAAGGTAGATCGAAAAATGGCTGTGTGTCAACGATTCCGATTTCTTACCGATTTTCCCTCATCTTTCATCAGTTGATTTACATATTAAATATTCGCTAAAATCAAACGCCAAACACCGACACATAAACTATAAATGCAGACAATAAGATGGTTTTATTCCTTTATTATGATAAATGTTATTTAATCCGAATCAGAACATACGCGAATACTTAGAAAAATGCTGACAGCTGGCCGTCTTTGTAGAGTACACAAACAGAAACTCAACACAGCACTCTTTGAACTCTGTTAAATGACGTCAAAATTTGCCGATGCAAAGATGCCTAAAGTCTGTTTCAGCAAAAATTGGGAAATGGGCAGTTACATAACATAATTCTCTAATTGATATTTGCACGTGCCAGCATAATTGCAATTAACACACACACACACACACACACACACACACACACACACACACACTGTAGCTCTCAATATCTATCTATCTATCTTATCTATCCCAGACTCCCTTTAAAATCCAAGATTGTCAGGAATCGCAGAAATTTACCCTATAATGTGTACTGGTACCATGCAATTGTGGAATGTGCTGAAGCCAATTTAAGTACCCTCCCCCCCCCCCCCCCCCCCCTACACACACACTCCACTGATTCTTGTTCTATGTCTCACAGGGTCGTTGTTTTGCCAAATGTTTCTAAGCTGTATAGGTTTGCGCGTGTGTGACGGAGGGAGAGTGGTTGAAACACTCTGTCACCCTAGCAGCGTAGGTTGGAGTAGACCATGTGGAATCTGTGTTTCAGGGTTCCTGACCGAGCCTACTTTAAAATTCTTAAGAACATTTTGGGGATTTCTTAAGGAAGTCCGCGTTCCGTCATTTTGTGTCCCTATGAACCCCATGTAAATCATTTTTTTTGTAAATATTTTACTGCCTACCGACCCTATTTTAAATTTCTTTGTAACCTGAAACATGTATTAGCCGCGACCCAACAAAACCAACAAAGTGGCATGTGCGCCTATCGAAGACTCAGATCAGCCTGGGCATCCGCCCAGTCTGGTCTGAGTCTTCGCTGTCAGCATGAAGCTAGCTTGGACCCTTAGCTACCCTTTTAGCGCATAGCAAAGACTCTGATCATACCTGGCGGATGCCTAGGCTGATCTGAGTCTTAGCGGGCATACACCACTTTGTTGGTTTTGTCGTGTCGCACAGTCTGATCAGAGTCTTCGCTGTCAGCATGGAGCTAGCTTGGAGCCTTGGCCACACTTTTAGCGCAAGCAAAGATTCTGATCAGACCTGGCGGATGCCTAGGCTGATCTGAGTCTTTGCGGGCGCATACGCCACTTTGTTGGTTTTGTCGTTTCGCTGCTCACATGTTTTTTTCGGCCAAAAAAGATAAATGTAGGCCAGCTTGCATGCACTGACCAAATTTTGCATAACCGCAGAGTTGTCTGGGAGGAGATTATGTTTTTAATGGTATAAAAGAGACTTTGCTGGCTCCGCTTCAAAGTCTTCCCCCCCCCCCCCCCCCCCCCCCTGTCCGTACCCCTCTTGCCGATCGTCGAAACAGAAACTGTGCACTATGACGACAAAGTTATTGGTCCTGTGTGATTTTGGAAAAGTTCAAATCCTGTTATTTTTTTTCAAAGCCCTAGGTGCTAAATCTGTTTTTTCCCCGCAATATCCGTCAATCAGACGTTCAACACGAGGATCGTCCGAGTAAAGGCACAGCGGTTCAGTAAAGCTTAGGTCAGATGAGAATGTTCCACGAGTGGTCCCGGACCCTTAGGATTTGGACAGTCGATGGGCGTTGTGGTCTATGGGAAGTCCGCACGAAATCACCCTTGTCACATGTATACGGGCACTCGCTTTTTTTTAGTTTGTTTACGATATATAGGCCACGGGATTGAAAGAACCAGTATGAGTATGTTTTGTGTGAGTATAGTTTGTGTGGTAGAGGGTAGTAGGTTTGGGGGTGAGGGTGGAGGCACCCCGATAAAAATGAAAACTGACTCTGACGCGAATAGCTCAGCTAAACTCATGGCTCAGACCACATGAACGATACTGTATCGCTCACCCAACTCTACAATTTTCTATTCCTCGCATATCCTAACATAAACAGGGTCTGCTTCAATCCTGTTTGTTGGGCAAATACAAAAGGCTCCAGGCTACCCTAATAATCAAAGACAAGGTTGAAAACACGCCATGAAGACGCCAATACAACGTCTGACCCTTTATCGACGTCTATACAATGTCGTTCATCACAAATAATGAGAAACAGTGTTCATACAGGCACACTACGTGAACTACACGTCAAAAAGACGTCGATACAACGGTATGATACTTAATCTACGCCTATACAACGTTGTTCGTCACAAATAATGAGAAACAGTGTTCATACAGGAACATGACGTGGAAACACGGCGGAAAGACGTCGATGCAACGTTGTTAATCACAAATAATGGCAAACAGTTTTTATACAGGCTCACTACGTCGAAAACACGTCAAAAAGAAATCGATGCAACGTTACTATCCTTAATCACACCGTACATTCGATTATTAACATTTTGTAAAAAGACAGGCGGTACGGAATAAAGCAGTTGTTTATGTGCTCACGTGCATTTTCGCGGGTAAGTCATTTTCTTATTTTCTGGTGAGCTAGCTCGACTTTTTCTTCAATTTTCATAGCGAGAGTTCATATTTTGTCTCATTCTCTGAAACGGTGCAAATAGATGAAAATAATTCTGGGCCATTATCTTTTTATTCGGTTGCCAGGTGACGCTAAATATACGGGAAATGACAGTCGGTATCTCTTGGTTTGGTAAGGAATATAACAGGCGGCAAATACGGAAGACACGGTCGTTTTTATTCAATTTTATGATACGGTTCTGTCACAGACGGGACTAAGTACTAAATTCTAATTGCAAATTCATAATTGAGCCGCGACACGACAAAACCAACAATGTGCATTCGCCCAGTCTGATCAGAATCTTCGCTGTCCGCATGGAGGTAGCTTAGACCCTTTGTTACCCTTTGAGCACTTAACAAAGAGTCTGGTCAAACTGAACGGATGCCCAGGCTGATCTGAATCTGCGTTGGGCTCACAACCACCTTGTTGGTTTTGTCGAGTCGCGGCTCAATTATGTTATGCCATTTTCATTCCCTATTTTATATCTTAAAGACCTGGAGTTATTTACATGTACTAAATTGGTCATACATTTGTCTCGGACAGAATTGTACTGTATCCTGTAACTGGATTTTAGATAACCAAATAATTGGTTAAAGGTAGGTTCCTGTACTTTGGAATGCATCATAATTTTGACGATCTTTCATCCAAGTTGTTGGAAAGCACTTATAAAAGGGAATGAATAAGTTTCACTAAAAAGTGTAAATCAAAAAAATATTAGAAAAGTTGTTTTGCAAGGGATTTCCTAACTCTGCTTCGCACACCAGTTAGCGCTATTTTTAGTTCGCGCCAAAAATAGATAACGCAGCTGAGGTCATGCTGCATTGCATTTTGGAATAGTTTTAACCCACCCACCATGCCAGGACCACTAGGAGAGCTCACGACAAGGGAAAATTGACCTTTGGAGAATGGCATCAGAAATCGCGCACTTATAGACATAATAAACATAGTTATTTTTAGAACTGGAATTCCAACGAAAGAAAATAAACCAAAAGGGAAAACGACTATTTTCTTCAACATCTGACGAATTTCTCGGTAGCAACAAATTCAGAAAAATAAGAGAATTCAATACTGCTCAGAAAAAGACGAAATTATTTTGTGGACATAATTGTTATCGCTAGTACAGGAACCTACCTTTAACATAATTATAACTCTCAGTAACATAATGCCATCTTGAACCATCAAGCTCCGATAAAGTACTAATGAACCTGTCTCATCAACGTCTGTTACACCAGGAGAACCAAGCCCCGAGGTTATAAAACTTTTTTCATGCTCAACTCAGCTGAGCATGAAACTTCTCTGCTGATAAATATGTTGGCATTTTCATATTTATAAGCAGAGAAAATTTCATACTCAGGTAAGCTTAACAAAAAAAAAAAAACTGTACTTATCAGTAATCGCCATATATTTGCAGGTAAAATTTCATGCTCAGCTGAGTTGAGCATCAAAACAGTTTATAACCGTGGGGCCTGGTTAAATCTTAAAGACTGTAACCGACTTGAAAGACTTAAAGCTGTCGCTATAGCTTAACCTGCTTATTATCAACGTTTCGCGCCGTTTTACAGGGTTTTTAATTTTTTGAGAATTTTTCTGCTCCCTAGAGAAAGAAATCCTTCCAAAAGATTTACTCCAATTGAAAAGGACAGAGGTGTTTTCCTCTGAATTGAGAATGTGTGCATGCTGTTACGTCATGCGCAGTTCTCTTCTGCTACATGACAAGGGCATACTATGTTCTGTATGAAAAGATCGAATATTGCACAACAATCTTCTATTTTCTTCTTTTAACACAGCATGCATACAACGTCTAAAACATTTTGTGATGACGTCAATGCAACGTTATGACATCGCAACAACCTTGTATAGATAATAATAAAGCGTCATAACCTTGCATCCACGTCGTTACAACGTTGTTTTGACGTAATGTGCCAGAACGAAATGTCTCATTATTTGTGATGACCAATAGGGTTTACTAGGCATTTTCAATCTTACAAGTATGCGTAACAACTCACGCGCATGCTACTTTACCGATTTTTCATGTGGACATCTCGGTTTTGACACTGAATGGCAAGCTTCTAATATCTTCGCATTGTCTTCTAAAAGGTAAAAGGACGATGTGATTCATACACAGCCGATCTGAGCAAAGCCTGAACAATCTGATTATGTCCACATGATGATCTGGATATGCATAACTCGGAGTTCTTCTCGTGTGTTAAGAAATCACATCTATGACAACCCGGTATAACTAAGTTACTGATGATGCTTAAGCTGATATGAGCTGGTCTAGTCTAGTCTAATCTATCCCATAACCTTGCAAGGTCGTTGGTGTACCACAGATGACTTTACAACAATCCCTTTCCACCTAGTCCTATCTTCAGCTGCCCTAGTTGAGCTAGCAAAGTCCATTTCTTAACATTATCTTCCCATCTCCTTCTTCTTCTCCTTTTTCCTTTCACTGTGCCCTGTAGAATTGTACTTGCTAAGCCAGAGGACCTTGAGTTGCGACCAAACCACAGTTTCCGTTTCTTGACATGAGTGTTTACTTTTAATAGCAAACGTTTTGATTTAAAATTGCAATCCATCCATCCGTCCGTCCGTCCGTCCATCCATCCATCCATCCATGTTTACATCAAGTCAGAAAAAGCTCCGAGTGCCAAGACCAGTCTGCAGTAACCAAACACACACGGTTTTTTAATTCATTCGAATATGTCAGAGCAATACTATATTCTTGCTGAACATAAAGCTATACATGTATACATAACTGCACTTTTGGGTGTGGAGTCAGATCTGTCTGCTCAACCGCTCATGTCTAGAAGTCACTGTTCGTTTGACACACTGGGAGCAGTAAAGACTTCACCAAGGACGCCCATCTGCACTAGCAGGTAATTTTTTTACTCGAATTACAGAAATCGCAAAAAAAAAAGAAAAAGAAAGTATGCCTCTAGCCCAGACCAGCCTGCTCAATTATACCGTCTTATTATGGTCTTCAGCATTCAGTTCGTGGTCAGAATGCATTGGGGTTCGGATAGAGTAATGGATAGAGCACTCGCTTTCCACCTCTGCGACCCGGGTTCGAATCCCGGCGTCGTCATGTGGGAGGGTCTTGGTCGCCCGTCCGAGGTCGGAGGTTTTCTCCGGGTACTACGGGTCCTCCGCCAGTATAGGACCACAAACGCGCAAACATCCGTGCCATCGAGAGTATTTAAATAAGTTCGCGTGAGCTTTCAACGCAATCGATGTAAAAATTTTCAAAATGCATTAGAGTCCACTAATCCGATGTTGTGCATATAGCCAGTTTAGGTTATTTACAACCATCTACCAACCAATGCATTTGGCACACAACGTTGAATCAACATAGAATCAACGTTGATTTAACGGAATGACATTGACTTAACGATGTTTTAATTTTGAGTGAATGATACTGTGTGCCTGCTGGGTAAGTTTTCTAACAGGAGTTGTTTTTTTTTATAATTTTGAGGAAAATACAATATTCATTCATTCATAATCATCTCATACTTATTAGTTTAAATTATTCTTTAAATCAGTCAGTTGATTAGCAGATAGTAGGAGTCTGTTTGAACTTTGTTATATATCAACCAGCAGGCACAAAACGTCGAAAAGGCGCTTACGGACGTGAGTGCGACGTCATTACGACGTATCGACGTCAGCTTGACGTCGGTAAGAGGTCATGTGCCTGCTGGACACGTGGAAATAGAAGAAAAAACTAAGCACGACGTAAATTCCTTGCATTATGAGCGTTATCTTTTTTTGCTGTACTAAACGCCTATAGATATTAGGTCTCGACACAAAAATAAAATTTGCAATGTTAATTTTCATCTGCCATCATCTCAGTGCGCTCGCACGAAGTCTTACAATAACCGCTGATAGATCAAGAGATCGCCAAATCCACCTGGTAACCTATCGAGTCGAGTACCTTTCACACCCTTGGTTAACTATGTATATACAAGGGCTGTTACGATACGAAAAAGAGCTGTTAGAAACGAAAAATTCATGGTAATCAAACGACCTGATGATGGCCTGATGACCAGGTCGTTTGGTAACTACGATTTTTTCGTTTCGTAATGTTCAACTCATTTTCGTTTCGTAACATCCTTGGTTGGTTGGTTGATTTGATGCTTAACGTCCACGGTAAACAACTAAGGTCATGTCGGGACGGTCAGTTAACCTAACCACACTATTCCTGGGCAGGCTTAGACCTCCTAAGCGGTTAACCAGTACTAAGTGCACATACTTTCGCCAGTAACTGACAACTACCCTTCTTGAATCAGCGGAAGGAGAAACGAAAGTATGTGGCCAGACCGGGATTCGAACCCAGGACCTCTGACTTACGAGTCAGGTGCCCTACCGATTGCGCTACCCGGCCCGGCCGTAACATCCTTGAAAACAAAGTATGAAAGTTAACATTGCAGCTCAAATCCAAGATAAAAGGCGATAGTTGGACTAAACATAAGCCTTCCCAGCGGGCACAGGATGTCTAAATGACGTCGAACTGACGTCGATGTGACGTCATAATGTCTCGACAACGTCAGTACAACGCCATTTTGACGTTATGTGCCTGCGGGATTATTTCAGCGCTCCTATAGACGAAATACCAACAAAGTGGTATGTGCCTCCAGCGTAGACTCAGATCAGCATTGGAATCTTCCCAGTCTAATTAGAGTCTTCGCTCTGCGCTGAAAGGGTAGCTAAGGGTCTCGGCTAGCTCCACGCAGACAGCGAACACTCTGATCAAACTGGGTGGATGAAATACCCCGCAACGTGCAAGGTCTCGCAGAAGCTGCTGGATTATCGACCCTTCCTGCGGACGAATCATACTCTATCTCACTTATAGCACGATACCCAGAATGTTGCGGGGATCTCATGCTAAACATTCGGGAATACAGGGATTGTACTGAGAGAGAGAGAGAGAGAGAGAGAGAGAGAGAGAGAGAGAGAGAAAGAGAGAGAGAGAGAAGGTGGCAAACAGTTAAAACCGCAAGTACTTTACATGTGACATGGCAGGAGGGTAATCACGGGGGTAATACAAATTTCCCTACCTGTGCTTTCGACCGAGTCAGTCAGTTACCATACATGCAAAAGTGGCTGTCGACCGAGACAAGCGACAGCAGTATGAGCTTGGTCGAAAGTCTTTAACAATAGTATCATTTACCGTTACTGGTTATGCTTACGATCGTATTCTCGGTCGACAGCCACTTTGCATAGTACAGACTCGGTCGAAAGCACAGGTAACCAAAGTGGTATTACCCCCGTGGTTATATGTGTCTTGAGTTTACAAAAATCCTAGCATTGATCAAGGAGATGTAGAGCGGACATGGAAGTTAATTGACAGACGGACGAACTGCAACTAGACGGATGGATAACGCCACGACATAATGCGACCCATCTTTCGAAAGGGGTATAAAAATGATCACAGCTGATACCAACCAGTGATGCGCTACCTAAACGCATCATCAACAGCAAACTTCTCTTTATAAATACAGGGAATACTCTGCTACGATCATCTTTGCTAGCCAAGGGTACTAAGTCCACTTTGTTCCTTACCATTTGCCGACGACCTGTTCGCAAATCAGATTTCCCACAGCGCCGCCCTTTGGCTGCAGCTAGTTGCTCCCCCGGCGTGTTATCTTTAGATCAGAAGATCTGTTTCAAAACACACTTTTTGCACAACTGCGCATGATCGTTCAAAAACACTAATGAATTGGTTAATCTTGACCGTCTACTCCTGTTTTGTTGTTGATTGGTTGTTTTGGGTTTAACGGCTCTTTGAGACAGTATTTCAGTCTATATCGAACCGTCCTGTTTGGTAACTGTTAACGGTATCCACGATGTTTTCTGTTCTGTTCTGTTTCAATTCTCGTAACGACGTTCCCCAAATGGGTCAGCGGTGCGTTACCATAGTTGCACACACCTGACGCCGAGTGTCCGTCTATTACGACATTTTCTACCGACAAAGCGCCTATTATGCGGAAAATATTTTGTTACGGATAATTTGAGTGGCTTTGATGGATGTTATTCGCATCCAAGAAATGATGCAGTGGGAAAATCGTTTTACGAATATGCCGTTGGCCAAGGGTACGTAATGCCTCATTCACACGATCAAAGTTTCTTTGTCACAGAAACTTTAACAAAGAAAGTTTAATTTGGCATATTTTTGTCATTCACACGAGCACATATTTCTATGACAAACCTACTTAGTCACAGGAACTTTGCCCGTGTGAACGAGGCTTATCAAGACATCCTTTGCTTGTGACGATGTGCTACGACATAAAATCGTGCCTTATCAATTCAAATGTTGAAGACAACAAGTACATTACAGAAATAGGAGCGAACTGTCCAACACCTGCGGCCAACACTGCCAAACGTTTTACTTCAATATGACTGTTATACTCCGTATCGAAATGTGTTTCATCCGTCCGTTTTCTTCCGTAGAAAGCGACTGCCATGACCCGTATACGTGAAAATTCCATATGGTATGAAAGACGCCGCTTTTGCTCAAGTGTTATCTATCAACGTGATCTTACTTATGAATTTATATTTGCTATAGATACCTGGCTACCAAAAACCATCACTTGTTTTAAATAAATTATTTACTTATAGGAGAAATTAAGATTACAAAGACAAAATTCGATGGCAAAATTCATCCTTTTCATATTCTTCTGAAATTTCTCGCCAGTAACGAAGATAAAAACGAAAACGATGGCATGCAAATATGAACATGATTACATACAAAAACGATAACTACCTATCTGCCACAAAATACATGCATAAAGTAGAAAAAATAAAGAAAATAACTCACCCGCGAAAAGGCACGTGCCTCGGTAAACATCTGTATTTTCCGTACCCGACCGGATTCTCCCAAACTGTTAAAGGTCGTATGTACGGTGTGTTAATTGACGTCTATAGAACGTTGTTCATCACAAATAATAAAAAACGGTGTTCATACGGGCTAACTGCATCGAAAAAACGTCGGAAATAAGTCCATGCGCACCGTTATGACCCTTTTTCGACGTCAATACATATCGTTGCTTCGACGTCGGTACAGTGTTATTTTGTCTATGTGTGCATGCTGAGTTAAAAGAAGAACCAAAATAAAAAAAAATAAATAAATTGATTTTGTGATCTCATAAAATAGAATTTGCGATATCACTAAATATATTTTTTTCATATTACAAAATAGTATTTGTGATATCACAAAATCTAATCTATTTTGTGATATCACAAAATGAAGCTTATTTTGTGAATTCAAAAAATGTATTTTGTGATATCACAAAATCAAATTTGTGATATCAAATAGAATAAATAATATCAAAAATGCTGATTTTATAGTAAAACGGTGCCTCATATAAATCCCCTTTTTGTGAGATCGAAATGTGATATCAATAGTTCAAATACGTAATATAACATTATTATTTTGTGATATCACTAATTTTTTTGTGAAATAACTAATTCAATTAAGTGATATCACAAAATCGATTTTGCTATAACACTTATTGTTATTTGATTTTATTAAATCGACTATGTGATGTGTCAAAATCGATTTTGTGGTATCACTTATTAGAAATGAATAAGTGAAATCACAAAATAAAATTTGTTACAACACAAAGTCAATTTAATGATATCACTGAATAGATTTTGATACATAAAAAAGGCTATGATTTTGTGATATCAATAATTCGAGTTTGTAATATTACTAATTCGATTAAGTGATATCACAAAATAGCTGTGATTTAGTGATTTAATTTTAGTGATTTTGTGATATCAAAATCGATTTTTTGATATCACTAAATAGATTGAGTGGTATCATAATAATAAGTGATATCCCAAAATAATAAGTGATATCACATATTCAAAAGAGTGATAACACAAAATTGATGTTGTTAAATGGATTATAGCTATCATAAAATGTGAATAAGTGATATCACAAAATTGGATAAGTGATATCGTTTGTGGTTTTGTTGCTTTTACGTCTGCGGTAAACAGCTATGGTCATGTTGTGAGGGTCAGTTACCCTAATCACACTACATATTCTTAGTCAGGCTTAGATTGCCTAAGCAGTTAACCAGTACTAAGTGCACAAACTTTCCCCAGTAACTGACAACTGCTCTATGTGATTCAGCGGAAGGCGAAACAAAAGTATGGTGCCGGACCGAGTACTGAATCCAGGACCTCTTGTTGTTGAGTCAGACATGCTACAGACTGCACTACACGGCCCAGCTCTAAGTGATATCACTAAATCAAATAAGTTATATCACTAATCGAATTAGTGATATCATACAATACAATCTGTGACATCACAAAATCATATTCACTTTTTATAGATCATAAAATCTTTTAAATGATATCACTAAATTGATTTGTGATGTCACCAATTTCAGTTTATATCATCTATTCATTTCTATTTATTTCACTCAATCCATTTGGAGATATCATTTATTCAGTTTTGTAAAATCACTAGATCTGTTGAGTTATATAGCATTGTAATAAGTGATTTCACAAAATAAAATGTGATATCACATATTGGAGATAGTGATATCACAAAATCAATAAAGTGATATCACAAACTTGGTTGTGTTATATCACTAATAGAAATAGTGTTATCACAATATCGAATAAGTGATATCACAAAATCTTTGCTATTTAGTGATATCTTTTATTCAAAACAGTGATATCACAAAATCGAATGAGTTATATCACAATATGGCTTTTGTGATATCTCTATATCACAGCTATTTAGTGATATCACTAAATTGAATAAGTCATATCACCATATGGAAAATAAGAGATATCACAAAATCATATCCCGTTTTTGATATCACTTCATCCATTTGATATCACAAATTTCATTTTTGAAATGGCACTAATTTGATTTAGTGATATCACATAATAATAAGTAATTTCACAAAATATTATTCGAAATAGTGATTTCACAAATTCCATATAGTGATATCACAAATTGGACTTATCCCTATTTTGTGATGTCAGTCACTGATATCAGTGAAATCACAAAATCCAATATTAGTGATATCACAAAATATGTGTGATTTAGTGAAATCACAATATCAAATTTAAGTGATATCAGAAAACAGAAGAAGTGATTGATCACAAACTTGACAAGACATAGTTTGTGATATCACTTATTCAATTTTGTGATATCATTATTCTAAATAGTAAACAGCATCCCATACTTAAATTAATAGATATCAATGTTACAAAGTGTCAGTTTGTCTCAGCATAAACTTGGATGTCCAAAAATGTCTTTCGTTGATAAACCAGGAAACAGGACTTGTCAGTTTGACTATGTGACATATGATGATTTTGATGTACAAATCACAAAATCAATTGCTGTTAATTGCTGTAAGTTCGAAATCAGTAATGCGATGTCTTGTCAACAAGATTTATGCATATATCAATATTACAAATGATGACAAGTATTATGGAGCTTGACTTTAACAAGCGCTAGTTTAATATGGACAATACCGGCCAAATGAAATGAGATCAACTGAAGAGTCAGAAGAAACAGTTCTCCTTTGAATAATTCAAACCTCTAAGATATTGCCAAAGATAAGACAATATCAGTGAAATATAGGTCACAGTGACCAAGAAAAGACATGAAGCCAATCACTATATCTGAATGTACCATTATACCAAGTCAAGTCATGAAATAGTGTTATAGATATTGGCTTAATCACTGAGGTATAGTTCACACTTATCTAAATTAGTATGAGGTCACTCTTAGAGTCAGCCCAATGCATTAACCCAAGTATGATGCAAATCTATAAAACAGTGTTAAAGATACTGACTAAAATCAGTGGACCATGAAATATAGGTCACACTGACCTAAAATAAGTATGAGGTCACTCACAGTACCAGCCCAAACCAGGAACCCAAGTATAATGCAAATCCCTGAAATTGTGATAGAAATATGAAGCAAAAATCATTGGACTATGAACAAAAGGTCACTGTGGCCTACTGTAAGTCTGAGATCAAACATCAAGTCATACTGAGTCATTATCCGAAGCAATCATGTTGACTTCATACATCAAATAGTCTTCAAGATACAAGGCAAAATCATTGGACAATGAAATACAGGTCATTGTGACTTTAACTTTAAATACTTACTTTCAGGTAACAGTCAAACATCTGGTCCTACTTACTTATTATCTGAAGCTATCATGTGCATTCATTACAACAACAATTAGTAATGATATCGAATGGCTTTATTGTTCATTATAACATGATGTATCAGTTCTTTATTACAGCAAATTCAGTATAACTTCAAAATGTTGGGGAACAAAATTGCCATCATTGTAAAGAAGGTCCACCATACCACTCTTATAATCCCCCCCCCCCCCCCCCCCCCCCCCCCCTCCACACACACAATCCTGCCCTGATGGGTGACGTTGTTCACTATTTTAGGAATAGTGCATGTGCCCACTGAATTTGTGACATTGTTTCCTAAACACAGAAAATTTTATACTTTAAAATAGTCAAAAGTGGTGGGTTTGGGGATTTAACATTGAATAAAATATTTTTATATTCATTTACATCTAATATGTCCATAGTAGAAAATGACTGATGTGTCCATATATTAACAGTAAATGTGGTATTTTCTTAGTTTGGCCATTATGAGTAACTCTGACCACTTATTTAAATGCAAACAAAAGTATGACCTTTAAATGGAAGCACAATATTCTGCTTTAATACTGCAAAAGGTGGTGAACTTTAGTGAAATACTCTAACAGACAAATTATGCAATACATTTTTTTCTCAATTTTTACACATACAGGTGATCCTGACAGCTTATTTAAACTGACTTAGCTGAGATCTTGAAGTTTAAACAGAAGCATTGAATTTTGCTATTATTTATTGATAGGTACATTATGGTTAATTTTCTAAGAGAAATTACCATACAGAATCTCAAGCTGGATTTCTGCACTTAGATCTGTCAATAATTCAATTTTTTCCTCGGTTTTAAAAACAAAAGTGACCCTGTAAACTTACTTGACCCAACTAAGTATTGAAGTTTGGAGAGGTACTGAAACCTTCCAGCAGAAATGCCCATATAGAAATTTAAGCAGAATCATTTATGCCTTTAAATGTGTCAAAATTTATATTTTGCTTAAATTTCAATGATGATGTTTTCGTGTCAAGTAGTGAAGTGTGAGGGCTGCCCCTTTCTTGGGTTGTGGTGTTGTCCAAATGTTTAAGTCCATTTGGATGAACTGGTATATACAGACAGGGTAATTTAAATAGCTGTCATGTTAAAGTGAGGAGGCCCGGTAGCTCAGTAGGTTTAGCACTGGCCTGCTGATCTAGCAGTCCTTGATTCGAAACCCACTGGAGGTGGGAATTTCCAACCGTGAACAAGGTTCCATATCTTTCAATTTATTAACTTTGATTTTACAGACTCAAACTGTAACAGCAAAAAAAAAAAAAAAAAAGAAAGAAATACAGAAACTCTATTACGCTACAGGAAAAAAATCCCTCAAACTCTAACAGGAAAAAAAAAATAAAATAAAAGAAGAAAAAGAGCAAAAAAAAAAAAAAGGAGTTTAATAATAGAAAAACAAAACAAAAAAATAAATAAATATAAATAAATAAATAAAATAATAAAATTTAGGTAGGGGCAAACATGTGGGTAGGTTAGGAAATTGCAAACAAATAATTTATTTTCGGCCTTAAGGATGATGGTAGAGTAGGCTATTTACAAGATAAATGTATGTGTTTTGGGTTTATCAATACTTTGGGAAAATATGGTCTGAGGCAGGTCAATTTTATAGTGTCCAAGTATGGTTTACATAATGGGATCCTTGAGAATTTGTATTACAAATGTCCAAACACATAGGTTATATGGTATGGTATATGTATATATATATACAGTGCTGGACATGGCAAGTAGCCCAGTGGCCAAATGCTCCTAATTTTTGTTTCGGGCCACCAGAAATCTTCAAAAGATGATCTTTATCTTTCTGGCAATACTAAATGAATGGAAACTTTAGCTAGTGGATAATTTGGGCCACTGAAAGTTAGGCCTGCTAAGCTTTTGGGCCACCACATTAAACTTTTGAAGTTCCAGCACATATATGGTATATAAGTCATAATTTGGTTAGAGAATTTTAAGGAAGGGACTGCCTGTTCTAATACACAGGGCAAATGCATCAAATGGACAAAGGGAAAGGAGACAGGATCATTATGATTAGTGTTTGGAGTGTCTAAAGGCTGAGGCTACACATGGTAAAAAGTGTTGGGTTACTTTAGAAAATAGTTTAGTGTTTCATTACTCAGGGTATATGTGGTAGTGGACTTACTTGTTAAGATAAGTAATCTAAGATTTAGGTGTTCTTTTCCTTGTGTTTA